>CM072525.1:2193600-2283600 GCA_036898135.1 Oncomelania hupensis | reverse complement strand
GAGTTCCCGCTATATAAAAACCCGTTATTATTATTATATTATGTACTTTGTTAATGGGCAGCAGCAGTCAGCATTAACGCAGTAACATGTACTTTGTTAAAGTTTTGGTCGCTTTATTATTCCTTTCCATCGGGAAATTCTATGCAGCCTTCCTGGGGAAAGGCGTATTCGCAGCCTTTGGCGCCCAAACCCAACATACCAAATATTAGTTGTGCTTTTGAAATTTTGATGGTGGAGAAAACAGGAGTACCCTGACAAAACCCCCGAGACGTTGCCCGAGTGGAAAGTAAATAATATCCGGAGAAACATAACGCCCAGATGCTGGATCGATCCCACACCTGTCAGGCGCCATTGGTTTCTAGCCTATGTACAAGGCAAGTTAGTCCCGCCGTAGACCACGAGGCCACAACGCTCGTTATTATTATTATTATTATTATTATTATTATTATTATTATTATTATTATTATTATTATTATTATTGTTGTTGTTGTTGTTGTTGTTGTTGTTGTTGTTGTTTTTATTATTATTATTATTATTATTATTATTATTATTATTATTATTATTATATGTGATATTAGAGATCTTCATTAGCAAACTTACCATTTTTAACCTCTACAGTGCGAACGCGCAACAGATGGCGAACAAAGGTAACACAAAGAGTATAGGTGAATATTATGGCCCACGCAACCGTAACGTGAATAAAACAATGTATTTGTCTAGGGTCCACACAAATACGGTGTATCACAGGAGCTCGACGCTAAAATACTTGCCTATCTTACAGAAGAACCGGAGCTCGCTTCTCCAAGAGTCCACTTTGTGTTCAAACAGTGACATCGCAGCTTTAGTCCCCTCCCCATTGCCCAATACCCCACCCTTCACCTCATCACCCCCCTCCCACTCCCTGATTCCCTCTCAAAACTCCCCACATACAGGCAAACAAAGAAACAAAACAAAAATCCGGTTGCAAGGACCCTCAAATACATGAATACATTATAAATAAACATCCCAATAAGCTACAGAAAAGATACCATCCAACAAATAAAATAAATAAATATATATACATAAACAAACAGTACCAGCTGCAAAGACTATCTCAATTACATAAATACTTTTTTTTAAAATAAATATATACATAACTATGTAAATAAACACCCGAATAAACTATACCAATACAAAGATACCCTGCAACGCATCAATAAATACATAAATAAATAAATAAATAAATAAATAAATACATTAATAAATAAATAATTTTTATAAAGCTCGCCCCGGCAGTAACTACTACATAAACAAATATTAACCCTTTTACTGCCAAAGAGGAATTGCACTGAACTATATTTAAATATATCTTGACAGTATTAAAACAATTTTTAACCATTTTACATAAAAAACGTTTAAAAACTAAGTATACTATTAAAAAATATAAAATATTTTAAAAAATTTATTTATTTTTAAACAATTATTTTATTTATTAATTCAACCAACTAATAGAGAGATAGAGAGAGGATGGCAATCGCATCGTATTTGTGGGAAAAGTATTTATCTTATTATCCTCGTTCTTCATTCCCCATTTCTCTCTTTATTGCTTTTCTACACATTGCTAAAACGGGGGAGGTGAGTGCCACACGTCAATCAAAAGAATTATCATACCTAATTATATGAAAAAAACAATCAATGTTTCACCATATTTGTCTATCTTGTTTTGCTTACGGTTTAATAGTCAAAAAAAAAAAAAACAAAACACATACGCAACCTCACAATGACGATTGACAAACATAACTAACATATTTTCTCACACTAAATCCTCATTCTACTCAGAATACAGAAAGAAAGAAAGAGGAACACAAGGAGATACACAAGAAAAAAACGTACCAGCGGCAAATACGCCCTCAAATTCCGACCAATCAGACTGGACAACATCATGGTCTCTTTGTTGTCCACGCATTTACCTTGCCTGGTCAGTTTGCTGGGGCTGCCCTGGACACTGCAATAACCAAGATGTAGCCAAGTTCACATTAACAATGAAGAGTCACCTATATCTGAGACAAACGTTTGTGTACAAAACCATAACTAGTCTAGCAAAAGAGGGTACTGGAGGTTATTGATCATTACATTATTTTTATTATTATTAATTATTATTATTATTATTAATTATTATTTTTATTATTATTATTTTATTAAATTTATTAGTACAACGTATGTTAATCTGATGAATACAAATTCATACAACAACAACAAAAAAGTTTATTGAAAGCATTTTTAATGCTAGCCTCAGGAAAAAGAGGAAAAGACAGGAAAGGATTGTCTCCCCTTCACTGCTGCCAATGGTTTGCACTTACATTCTTGCCGTGAACTGACAAAACCGAGCAAGTCCACAAAACCTACTTTCGAGAAAATCGACGTTTTGTGTTGCGCTATATTACGCGATCGTTTCTGGAAGTTTAAGGGCATATTATAATGCAATTCCTTGATTTAAGAGTGCATACCTTGAGTGTTAAAGAAATGTTTGATAGATTTGATGTTTTAAGACTATTTGTGGACTTGCTTTGTTTTGTCAGATTATTCTTGAGATAGATCTTTGTGGAGAACATGACAAAACCAAGCAAGTCACCCGCTTGGTTTTGTCAGTTTATTATTGAATTAAATCCTTGTTAAAAAAATTCACAAAACCAAGTAAGTCAAATCCGCTTGGTTTTGTCAGTTTATTATTAAGTAAATCCTTGTTTTCAAAATTCACCAAACCAAGTAAGTCCCATAGGCCGTTTCGTTTCTTTGTTAAAAAGTCTGACGAGATGAGTCACATAAGTTGGGTTTTGTAAGATGTGGGTGCGGCAGTTACAGTGAGTGTATATGTGTGCCTGTTTATTGTTTTTAGCCATTCTTCACTTAATATTCCTGGGTTGGTATGCAGGAGTCATGGTTTTTTTTGCTCTCCCTTCAAAATAATATTAGATGCAGCCAATTTAATTTTAAAAATACAAAACTATTTTCCTTTCAGTTTCCTATTGTAGCGATCTTCCTGCCTTTACACCACGTGTATGTCTTGTATTTTGTTGCCCTTGTTGTGTGTCTGTAATATATTTGTTGCTGTTTGTTTGTGGGTTCGGGCACTGAATAGAATAGGCCCAACGTTTCCCGGCGTGTCGTAAGAGGCGACTAACAGGGGTAATGTTAGCACGGCATCACTGGGCGAAAGTCTTCTACACAGAAGTCACCGGCCAGGGCGAGGAACCTCACGTTGCTACAGGTTCAACGACCACGTGCTCGGGGCCAAGGCGAGCCACACTGTATTCGTGGATTTCGGCTGTGCCCAACAGCCTGGAGAGGATTGGGCACCGCCAGGTCCTTTTTTGCCCAAGACACACTACATGCATGATGACACTATCCACTAATTCCATACCGGATAGGTCGTCGCCCGGCTCAAGGACCGCGCCTTCCGTTGGCCACCAGGACGGAGGTGTTAAGTATGCTACTGATGGACAATTTAGCAAGATCCGCACGAGAAACAACATCGTCATAGGAACCTGGAATGTCAGGACCCTAACTGCGGAAGGAAAATTAGAAGAACTGGCCCACGAGTTGGACCGCTATCGATGGAACGTTCTAGGCATTAGCGAACTGCGCTGGAAAGGCCTAGGTGAAACAACGACAGACAAAGGCCACAAGCTCTATTTCAGCGGTAGAGATGACAGGCACGAACACGGCGTTGGATTCTTGGTCCACAAGAACATTCTAGCCACTGTCATGGGTTGCCGCCCAGTAGACTCATTACCATCCGCCTGAGAGCAGCCCCTTTCAACATCACCATCATCCAGACCTATGCCCCAACATCAGACTATGACGACAGCGAAGTGGAGGATTTTTATGAAAATCTACAGGCGGTCCTTGACCAAGTGCCGAAGAAGGACATAGTCATAGTGCAAGGCGACTGGAATGCCAAGGTTGGCCAAGATGCGCACCACAACTGGGGAGACACATGTGGACCCCACTGCAACAACGAGACAAATGACAGGGGTCTGAGATTCTTGGAGTTTGCCAGATACAACAATCTGGTACTGGCAAACACGCTTGGTCTCCACAAAAACTCCAGACGATGGACATGGCACAGTCCCAGGGGGGAGCATCACAACCAAATAGACTACATCATGGTCAAGAAACGCTTCAGATCAAGCATCAACATTGGCAGGACACGCACTTTTCCAGGAGCAGACATCGGAAGTGACCACGATCTCTTGATGATGTCTTTCCGGCTCCACTTGAAGAGAGTAAATACTGCACTAGACTGAAGTTCGACCTGGACAAACTGCAAGACCCGGAGGTGGCAGAACTATTTCAGGCCACAATTGAAGGGAAATTTGCACCACTGCTCATTTTGGGGGCTGGTGAAGTAGATGTCAACACCATGACCACCACCTTCAACTCAGCTGTGACAGATGCCGCCACTGAGATCCTTGGCAAGCACCGACCAAAGAAGAAGCCGTGGATCACACCTGAACTTTTGGATCTGTGTGATAAACGAAGAGAGATTAAAAAAGAAAGAAAAAGAACACCTCACAGGGAGCTGATGTCTACCGAAAAAATCAACATGACATCCGAAAAGGCATGCGCACAGCAAAGGGATAACTGGATAGAAGATCAATGCCAGGAAATAGAGAACAGTCTGAACAAGAACAACAGCAAGAAGGCCTACCAGACTGTAAAGCGGCTGACAAGTTTCAAACAGCCCAAAGTCTCCACGATCCAAAGCAAGTCTGGCATATGCCTTACAGAAGAACAAGAAGTCTTGGACAGATGGACAGAGTACTGCTCTGACCTTTACAACCATACACCAAATGGAGACCCATCAGTTCTAGCATGTCCGAGAACAGAGAAGAAGAAATCCTCCCAATTCTCCGGGAAGAAGTTGAGGCAGCAGTGCAATCGCTAAAGAAAGGGAAGTCAGCGGGAGTGGACAACATACCCGCGGAACTGCTACAAGCAGGAGGAGAAGCGATGATTGATGCCCTCACCATTATCTGTAACAAGATCTGGCAGAGTGGAGAGTGGCCTATACCATGGGCCCAGTCGCTTGTCATCACTCTTCCCAAAAAAGGTAACCTTCAGGAGTGTGAAAATTACCGCACCGTCAGCCTCATCATCCATCCCAGCAAGGTCCTCCTGAAAATATTACTCAACAGGTTGAAACCCCAAGCTGAACAAATCATAGCTGAAGAACAAGCAGGATTCAGGGCAGGGCGAAGTACCACTGAACAGATTTTCAACCTCAGAATAATCTGTGAGAAATACCTACAGCACCAACAACATCTATATCATGTGTTCATAGACTTCAAGAAAACGTTTGACCGAGTCTGGCATGCAGCTCTATGGGCAACAATGAAAGCGTACAACATCAGACCTAAAATTATTGAAGTCATCAAAAACCTGTATGACAAGGCTACCAGTGCAGTCCTCCACAACAGCGCCATCGGGAACTGGTTCAGAACAACAATCGGTGTGCGTCAAGGATGCCTACTCTCTCCAACACCCTTCAACATCTTCCTAGAGCGCATCATGTCAGGTGCTCTTGCAGATCACGAAGGCACAGTCAGCATAGGGGGTAGAGCAATCTCCAATCTTCGTTTTGCGGATGACATTGATGGATTGGCTGGAGAGGAACAAGAACTTGAACAGCTGGTACAGAGGCTTGACACCACCTCCAAAGCTTGTGGCATTGAAATAAGTGCAGAGAAGACCGAAATGATGACCAACAACACCAATGGCATCAACACGGACATCAAAGTCCAAGGCCAATCCCTCAACACAGTGCATAGCTTCAAATATTTAGGAGCCATTGTATCAGACAATGGGTCCCGACAGGAAGTCCTCTCCAGGCTCGCACAAACAACTGCTGCCCTGACAAGGTTGAAGCCATTTGGAAAGACAGGACCATCATTCTACATTCCAAAGTAAGACTGCTGCGCTCCCTTGTCATCTCCATCTTCCTATATGCTTGCGAAGCATGGACCCTCACAGCAGATCTACAACGAAGAATACAAAGCATGGAGATGAGGTGCTACAGAAGACTTCTGGGCATTTCCTATACCCAACACATCACCAACGACGAAGTTGCATCAATTTTTATTCATCAGATTAACATAAGTTGTACTGATAAACGACGACGAATTCCGACAGACCATCACACAAGCCATTTGACAACACGATGACCTGCTCACAGTGGTGAAGAAACGGAAACTCCGATGGTATGGCCACGTCACCAGATCATCAGGCCTTGCAAAGACTATTCTGCAAGGCACAGTGCAAGGATGTAGAAGAAGAGGGAGACCGAAAAAGAGGTGGGAGGACAACATTCGAGAATGGACTGGTTTGACACTGAGCGAAGCCATCAGGGCTGCTGAGGACAGAGAGAGATGGAGTATGCTGGTTAAACGATCATCTGTGGTGCCCCTACGACCTCAGGGTTACGGGACAGGATAGGATAGGATAGGATAGGATAGGATAGGATAGTTTGTTTGTTTGTTTATTTCCACACCTCGTGGAAGTTGCCGCGTAAGCGGAAGATCTACAGGATCCTTCATGGTGGGCAGGAAAGTACACGAAGAAAACTCTTTTTCAAAAAGCCGAACACGTCCTTTGCTGACCGAAATTTCGTCATCATTTTCACAGGAAAATAATATTGCACAGCAGCAATAACATGGATTCTCACTGGTCCACTTTATCTTAAGGCGCTTTCTCATTGGTCGGGAGGACTTACTTTTCTTTGTCAGATTATTGTAGAAAATGACGTCATCATGCCAACTCGAGCATCAGCCAGAGGATCGCCGAAACAAAATCGCAGGGGACTTGCTTGGTTTTATCAGTTTATTCCCCCACTTAAAATTTTTTTAACAAGGACTTACTCTATGATATCTCCAAATCTAAGCATAGTTCGGATTTGATTTTTACAGGTAAGATGCGTCATTCTCTTGCAAGTTTGATGGCGCAAAAAACTCATTTTTGACCTTAGGTGGACTTACTCGGTTTTGTCAAATCACGGCAGCATAGGTAGGGTGGCCATAGGTAGGGTGGCCATAGGTAGGGTGGCCATAGGTAGGGTGGCCATAGGTAGGGGTGGCCATTTTGCTGTGTTCTAAGCTCGTTTGCTGAGCTTACTGAAAACGAAGTGACTGGTTTTCAAAAGCATCAGAAAGCGCCTAAATAAAGTGCAGGCAAACGAGGTATTCAAACGTTGTCTGGTTGGCGACAGAAGTTGGAAAGAACCTATCATTGTCAAAGACAATTCGTTGTGGATAAAAGCAATCATTGTCAAAGAGAATTCGTTGTGGAAAGAACCTATCATTGTCAAAGAGAATTCGTTGTGCAAAGAATCTATCATTGTCAAAGACAATTCGCTGCCGAACGTATTTCTAAAATCTTAGGCTGCAGTTTAGCTAGTTTGAACACGATTTTGTTTATAAAGTGTTGCTTGTCACATTGGAACTTGAGCTAATTTGCTCTTTGTTTGCACAGTGATCACAGCCAGGTGTACAGTTCCAATGCTGTGATAGCGCTTTGCATTTGCATCGACAACAAAGGTCGGTTCCACGTGGTCTCTACCAAACCACATATGTCAGCGCCTATATAATTTGTTTTTTTTTCCTATTTTTCTATTTGTTGTAGTTATTTTCTTTATTTTTTTTTCGTAATGATTTTTGTTTTGTTTTTGGCCTTTTTTTTTCAAAATCCCTAGTGTGTAGACTACGTTTTTATTTGGCATTCATTCATGAGTAGTTTATGATTATGTGCGAATAAACATACGTGAGTGATGATCCCTGCGCTAAGCATTACACGTTGAAATTTTATCATCGATAGTCAAGCGGTAGATAGCGTACCTATGTATCATAGTTAGAAGGGGTAGGAGCAGATTGTGTCTGTGTGATATTTTAGTAACTTATGTCGTGTTAATACTTTGATGTGCAATAATTACTGTATTTTTGATATGGAATTTTAATGAATTTATTAATACCAAATTTTGTTTTTATGTTTTTATTATGGCATACCTATGTAATATGTGTCAGGTGTGTGTATGTGTGTGTGTGGTGGGGGTCAGGAGAGGGAAGCGGTAAAAAAAAAAGAAGAACGAATTTCCAAAAGGAATATTTGGGGATGTAAGTATAAGTACCAGTGTCATTTTTTAAATAACTGTCCTGCATTTTGCATTGTGGTATATATTGAAATACGGCATCAATGGTTGTACGTAATTCTTTTGGTGATAAGCTCACAAGACCCCGATTCCAACACTTTGTTTACGTTTGGCCAACACGGGTTTACCTTAACATTGGCATTGTTGTGACATTGAACAATGATAACGTGGACTTTCTTGCTCAAACTAATGGCTACAGTTACAATTTTCCATTTGGGCTCTAACGGGGAGTGGTTTCTTTTGTTTGAACGGTACATCAATACCATAGCCGTGTGACCTGTGACCCTATTTGTGAGTGAACCGTGCAGTTTGAAGCAATGCGTCTTTGATGTCTGGGTAAGGTACAGTCTAGTTTTTACACCTTTAAAAAAAACAAACAAAAAAACAACTTTGTCAGCAATTTTTGGTAAAGGTTTTGTCTGTTACCGACTGCGGTAGACGTTATTTTTGTAAAGGTTTCGCCTCTTACCGACTGTGGTAGACGTTATTTTTGTAAAGGTTTCGCCTCTTGCCGACTGTGGTAGACGTTATTTTTGTAAAGGTTTCGCCTCTTACCGACTTTGGTAGACGTTATTTTTGTAAAGGTTTCGCCTCTTACCGAATGTGGTAGACGTTATTTTTGTAAAGGTTTCGCCTCTTACCGACTGTGGTAGACGTTATTTTTGTACAGGTTTCGCCTCTTACCGACTGTGGTAGACGTTATTTTTGTACAGGTTTCGCCTCTTACCGACTGTGGTAGACGTTATTTTTGTAAAGGTTTCGCCTCTTACCGACTGTGGTAGACGTTATTTTTGTACAGGTTTCGCCTCTTACCGACTGTGGTAGACGTTATTTTTGTAAATGTTTCGCCTCTTACCGACTGTGGTAGACGTTATTTTTGTAAAGGTTTCGCCTCTTACCGACTGTGGTAGACGTTATTTTTGTAAAGGTTTCGCCTCTTACCGACTGTGGTAGACGTTATTTTTGTACAGGTTTCGCCTCTTACCGACTGTGGTAGACGTTATTTTTGTAAAGGTTTCGCCTCTTACCGACTGTGGTAGACGTTATTTTTGTAAAGGTTTCGCCTCTTACCGACTGTGGTAGACGTTATTTTTGTACAGGTTTCGCCTCTTACCGACTGTGGTAGACGTTATTTTTGTAAAGGTTTCTGTCACGTCCCCCGAGCGGGTTCAGTGACGTCAGCTCATAAAGCGAGTGAAAAGAATAAAACTCAAACAAAATAAACTAACACAAAATGCCAGAGTACAGACACACACTCTTTTATTCAACAATCAACAAGCAAACACAGGACAAATGGGAACTAACCTTCCCTCAACCCCTAAACAGACCCCCGTCCCAATACTAACTAACAATTACCTCCCCTTGCAACAAACCCCAAATAGAACTAAACAACAACAGTTTCTTTACAAAGTGTATACAGAAAATCAAAATCAACAAATCAATTCAAAATGCAAGTCTTCAAATAATAGGCGATGGCGTTGAATCATAAACTATTAGCTAGACCAAGCTGTGGCACAGAAGTAATGTCTCAATGTTCTTGTCGAGTAGCTCAGAGAGCTAACAGTCTCTTTCACAAAGTGGATGATTCTTCTAACTAAATGGATATGTTTTTAGGTGCGTGTAATGTGAGTCTGTGTGTGCATGAATTAGGCATGAAAACCCCCTGGAAGTGTGTTGCCCTGATACATAGGCAAAACCTGCAGCAGTGTAAGAAATCACCACAACACTACTCTGTCGTAGAGGCAAAGGTACACCCCAGGCTGGTTAGGACCCAGTCAGCGGCAACAACATCAACTTCAGTACAGCACAACTGGCAACTCAAAGGCAACAGCGTGGAAATAATGCGTAGAAATAAACACGTAGATGTAATAATCATCATCAGCCCACACCTGTTGACATATACATAGTCTTAACAATATGCCCACCAAATAATAAACACTAAATAATATAACATAACACGCCGTCCTCCGTCCGCCATCTTGACCTGTATAGTTATGAATATCATAATAATAATATAAGATGCTATACACAGATTTCAATAATATAAATCACCCTTTGATGCTAAATAATTCGCATCTTCTTTACACACCAATGTTTATATAAATATACATAATTATCGCAACCACACTACCATCTCACAGTCCTGATTCATTCCGCCCCCCTTCATCACCACCGTCACCCCCAACAATTATAGCACATCACGATTACCTCCCTTCATCCATACTGTAAATATGCTTCCTTCATAATCATCACTTCATCCTTCTTCAGCATACTACATTCTATCGCTCTCTCCATACATACACCCTCACTCTCTCTCTCCCTCTCTATATTCCCCATCGTCGCCTTTGACCCACTTCCATAACAACAACAGCAACGACATTTTCCCCATCACATATACAATAAGAAAATCATAGGAAAATCATCATATAAAATCAACAAAATTCATTACACATCCTAAAATACATCCCCTTCCCCACACTCATTACCACTCATACACGTACGCAGTGCTCGAAGCGCGCCACTAGAGAATTGAGCGACAGGGTTTGCTTACCTTACAGGCCTCGGCTCGTGACGCCCTTTACCCCAACACCACAACACGACACAACACTGTCACAACATTGGCACAACACAATGGATTAGTCTTTTGAGAGTCTCTTTCTCTTGCTCTTGCACGTTATTTCACTGTCCAAATAACATTTATTCTGAGGATGAGGACACCTTAGCTCTGCTACAGACACTAAGTCTTGGTGGGTGTTCAATCGAGAACCACACGCACCTTAAGTATGGAACTCTACACTCACTGGCGAATGGCAGTTACCATCTTCCTTCGAATTCTACACATCCTTATCCCGACGAGGGCATAAGACCTTGGGTGGCTATAAAACAATACACACACCCTTCCAGCCGTACCCTACACTACGATGACCTCTGTCACAGGGTTGCTGCCTCGTTAGAATTCCTTCCTCACGCAATAGCATCTCAAACCACTCTGCCCTTCAAAATCTGCGCCGGCCACAAGCAAAACAGTCGAGCTCTCGTCAGTATGCACGTTCTTTATTACGCGTACCCCTATTCGAAATTGGCCGACCCCCTGTCTACTACGAATCGCACGGACTCTACGAAACTGCACTTTCATACACAAAAGTAAATCGGTCACGCTATTCTATGTACAGCAGATATACAGAGAAGTGTAACTTCGTAAAAAGTGTGTCTCTCCCTACCATCTGAAAACTCGTGTCGTCACAGTTTCGCCTCTTACCGACTGTGGTAGACGTTATTTTTGTAAAGGTTTCGCCTCTTACCGACTGTGGTAGACGTTATTTTTGTAAAGGTTTCGCCTCTTACCGAATGTGGTAGACGTTATTTTTGTACAGGTTTCGCCTCTTACCGACTGTGGTAGACGTTATTTTTGTAAAGGTTTTCGCCTCTTGCCGACTGTGGTAGACGTTATTTTTGTAAAGGTTTCGCCTCTTACCGACTGTGGTAGACGTTATTTTTGTACAGGTTTCGCCTCTTACCGACTGTGGTAGACGTTATTTTTGTAAAGGTTTCGCCTCTTGCCGACTGTGGTAGACGTTATTTTTGTAAAGGTTTCGCCTCTTACCGACTGTGGTAGACGTTATTTTTGTACAGGTTTCGCCTCTTACCGACTGTGGTAGACGTTATTTTTGTACAGGTTTCGCCTCTTACCGACTGTGGTAGACGTTATTTTTGTACAGGTTTCGCCTCTTACCGACTTTGGTAGACGTTATTTTTGTACAGGTTTCGCCTCTTACCGACTTTGGTAGACGTTATTTTTGTACAGGTTTCGCGTCTTACCGACTTTGGTAGACGTTATTTTTGTACAGGTTTCGCCTCTTACCGACTTTGGTAGACGTTATTTTTGTACAGGTTTCGCCTCTTACCGACTTTGGTAGACGTTTTTTGTACAGGTTTCGCCTCTTACCGACTTTGGTAGACGTTATTTTTGTACAGGTTTCGCCTCTTACCGACTTTGGTAGACGTTATTTTTGTACAGGTTTCGCCTCTTACCGACTTTGGTAGACGTTATTTTTGTACAGGTTTCGCCTCTTACCGACTTTGGTAGACGTTATTTTTGTACAGGTTTCGCCTCTTACCGACTTTGGTAGACGTTATTTTTGTACAGGTTTCGCCTCTTACCGACTTTGGTAGACGTTATTTTTGTACAGGTTTCGCCTCTTACCGACTTTGGTAGACGTTATTTTTGTACAGGTTTCGCCTCTTACCGACTTTGGTAGACGTTATTTTTGTACAGGTTTCGCCTCTTACCGACTTTGGTAGACGTTATTTTTGTACAGGTTTCGCCTCTTACCGACTTTGGTAGACGTTATTTTTGTACAGGTTTCGCCTCTTACCGACTTTGGTAGACGTTATTTTTGTACAGGTTTCGCCTCTTACCGCGACTTTGGTAGACGTTATTTTTGTAAAGGTTTCGCCTCTTACCGACTTTGGTAGACGTTATTTTTGTACAGGTTTCGCCTCTTACCGACTGTGGTAGACGTTATTTTTGTAAAGGTTTTGCCTCTTACCGACTTTGGTAGACGTTATTTTTGTAAAGGTTTTGCCTCTTACCGACTGTGGTAGACGTTATTTTTGTAAAGGTTTTGCCTCTTACCGACTTTGGTAGACGTTATTTTTGTAAAGGTTTTGCCTCTTACCGACTGTGGTAGACGTTATTTTTGTAAAGGTTTTGCCTCTTACCGACTGTGGTAGACGTTATTTTTGTAAAGGTTTTGCCTCTTACCGACTGTGGTAGACGTTATTTTTGTAAAGGTTTCGCCTCTTACCGACTGTGGTAGACGTTATTTTTGTAAAGGTTTCGCCTCTTACCGACTGTGGTAGACGTTATTTTTGTAAAGGTTTTGCCTCTTACCGACTGTGGTAGACGTTATTTTTGTAAAGGTTTCGCCTCTTGCCGACTTTGGTAGACGTTATTTTTGTAAAGGTTTCGCCTCTTGCCGACTATGGTAGACGTTATTTTTGTAAAGGTTTCGCCTCTTGCCGACTTTGGTAGACGTTATTTTTGTAAAGGTTTCGCCTCTTGCCGACTGTGGTAGACGTTATTTTTGTAAAGGTTTCGCCTCTTACCGACTGTGGTAGACGTTATTTTTGTAAAGGTTTCGCCTCTTGCCGACTTTCGTAGACGTTATTTTTGTAAAGGTTTCGCCTCTTACCGACTTTGGTAGACGATATTTTTGCTCAAGAATGTTGACTAGACATTGTTATTAATAGGCATACTTTCGTAAGAATTATTTTTTTAAATTGTAACCTTTTTTTGAGTGGGATAACACTCACTGTGAATGCTAAAAGGAGGCGTGGTCAAAGTGGGGTCCTTTAAGGGAGATTTGTTCAATTCAATGGAGCATCCGCCTCTTCAACGGTTTATTTTCAAAGCGCGCAAAAACAAACTTGTAACGTTCCCTTAGATGGACACGATCAAAGCCTATGATAGATGGAAGTGCTACACACATAAAAATAACATAGGCCTATATCAAGGTCCTCCCAGTTATAGGACTGTAGTTTTCGATCTAAATGAAGATATTAACATGTTCGTTCTTACGCGCTTTGAGAATTAAACCGCTTGAGCGGCAGATTCGTTTCGTGATGCCACACTTTATGTCTATGATACATAGGTACGCTATGTACCGCTTTACTGTCGAGGATCCACTTTCAGCGTGGACTGCCTCTATGGGCTGTCCATATTCCTTGATGAGACAATACAGATGTGTTGAATACAATGGTGTAGACCGCAAGATGCAAGGATAAACAAAACACCTAGATCCCTGGGTTTTGTCCTGGCGATTAGTAAAGGGAGCGAATGCTGTCAACACCTGTGATGTGTCCGTTTACCTGTTGCTGGCACTGCTGGGGTTTGACACCACAACTCTTTTGAGTTTGTCCAGCAGGATACTGCAGTTAAGGAACATCGGGTGGCCCTCTACTACCCTGGGTGGCGGTTTACCTGTAATAATAATAATAACAATAATAACAATAACAATAACAACAAGAATAATAATAATAATAATAATAATAATAATAATAATAATAATAATAATAATAATAATAATAATAATAATAATAATAATAATAATAATAATGGATGCTATACGCGTCATATTCTTAAATCGCACTGAAAGCGCGGCGATCTGTGACCAACATACACGCTCACATCTTGCACACACTCTAACATACACACCAAACACACTCATCACTTACACACGTGCTGTAAACGCAGGTCGCTATAAGAAGACGGAAATGACATCAAATTTTATTTTGGACATTTTAGATCGTAGCAGTCCTGAGTTTAATTATTTCATAAGTTCGCTATGCATGCAAAATTTCCCATAAATTATTTTTCACAGCAATAAAAAATTCAGTTAATTGATCCAAATGATAATTAAAAGAATTTATGTTAGGTGTTGTTGTTTTTTTAAATGATAAATCATTCCCCAAAGTAGCAATTCTATTAGAAAAACAAACTTCCGCAGGATAATATTGCAACAAGAAGAAGAAGAAGAAGAAGAAGAAGAAGAAGAAGAAGAAGAAGAAGAAGAAGAAGAAGAAGAAGAAGAAGAAGAAGAAGAAGAAGAAGAAGAAGAAGAAAAAGAAGAAGAAGAAGAAGAAGAAGAAGAAGAAGAAGAAGAAGAAGAAGAAGAAGAAGAAGAAAGCAGCAGCAGAAGAAGAAAATTCAATGTAGCAGAAGAAGAAAATTCAATGTATCTCCTCTTCTTGCCTAATACCGTAGCAAAAATAGACTACTGGATTTTGATGTGTAAAATCATGAACATAATTATTTATATATTTTTATTTCCTAACAATTATTTTTGTCGTTCTTATATAGCGCTTCTCCTGCTGACGGGCGGCTCAAGGCGCTGGCCAATAAGGATCTAACTTAAGCCGCCCGAGGCGCCCACTTGGCTTATGCGCGCCGTGCGACGCCAAAGATAACTGAGAATCCTGGGCGATCGAAGGCGGGGGAGTAGGGCCCTAGTGCTTGCTGAGTGGATTGATGTAGCGGGCAATCCCTGTCTAGCAATAGGAAAAATGAAAGAAATGGCGAACAAGAAAAAAAGAAAGAATAAAATAAAATAAAAAACAAGAAACAAATAAAGGAAGAACGTAAAAAAGGAAACCCCGAAACAAAGAAAGATGACAAGAGAAAGAAAAAACAGACAGGAAGAAAGGAAGAACACAAAGAAAGAAATAAAAATAGAAAAAAAGAAAGAAAGAAAATAGAAATAGAACATAAGTCGTTGACGCAGAAATTATTCAAGTTAACCACACAAAAAAGACCGCAACGTCCATCAGGTAAAAACAATTGCAGAAATGCTTTCAAATAACATTTATTTAATACTAACAATCGTACAAGTTTATAAAAAGAAAAAAGAAAAATTGAAAACTAATAAAGTTGAAGAGAGAATTTAAAAAGAACAAGAGGGGGTAGAATTTTTTATGTAAAAATAATAATAGTAATAACAACAACAACAACAACAACAATAATACTAATAATACTAATAATAATAATAATAATAATAATAATAATAATAATAATAATAATAATAATAATAATAATAATAATAATAATAAGTCAAAATCATGTATGTATCTATCATAAAATAACAAAAGCCAATACTTTCAATTCTTTGAAAACATCAAACGTACCAGTGAGCGATTTGTTGTCCCGATCCATATTTTCACCAAGACCTCGGCACGCGAAATTGACAAGTCTGGTGGTCACTTTCACACTCTCGCTCGATCCTTCACGTTCTCACGAGACTCTTTTGAAGAATGCACGCGCCAAGCTCGCGCGCTTTCCTTATAAGGAGACTAGTCTGACCAATGGCGGCGTTGGATTTCTCACGTGCGTCACAGAGGATTGTGTCGTCATATGTAGGCTAATGTACTGTTTTACTGACAGTGCTTGCGTGTTCCGTGTCGCAGACCTGAGACTTTGTATCCTTATGAAATGGCACACAGTGGCAGCGAATGGAGACACTGCGATAGGATACGAAGTTGTTTTGTGTATGGTTACAATCCAAAACAACTCTCACAGTGAGACATGCCCGTCAACGTACCATTATGAGCTGCTTGGTTCGCTGTGCGCTCTGCGCGTGTTTTTTTTTGTTATAAGACTACGCGGCTTTAATCTCACCTGAACGGGTCATGTTGAGGAATGCGGTGGGGTCCAGGTCGGCACGTCCGCCGAGTGGGGTCTCTCCGGCGTCTTTGTTGAAGGTGAAGACGACGTCATCCAGAGGCATGAAGGTTCCATCCCCGGTGACTGCAAATGCAATTGTTCAGGGTTTTAGTTCATTAGGTTAACCACTTGTTGTTGTTGTTGTTGTTGTACTTCTACTTCTTGTTGTTGTTGATGAAGGCCTGGTGTGGTGTGGCAGCTCAGTGGGTAGTGCAGTCAGCTGGTTTCCTATGCCGAAGGTCGCGGGTTCCACATCCACGTGTGACGAACTTCCGCTACTTACGTACGGAACCTGTTAGGACACCGAGGGTTTTCTCCGGGTACTCCGGTTTTCGGAGTTCGATTGAAGAAAAAGGGCGTGATAGTAGCCTTCATTATTATTATTATTATTATTATTATTATTATTATTATTATTATTATTATTATTATTAAATGACAAGGTTCCGAATGTGTACTTGTTGTCGTTATTGTTGTTGTTCAGATCTTCATGGAGGTTTTGTGCCATGTGCCAGTTTATCATCAACTAGGTCAAAGACTTTCTACGTAAACCTATTTACCACTAGATCAGTTTTTGCTATGCATGGACAGAGACAAGAGGTAGCTAGGACTAAACCGTAACATCTAGAACAAACCTAACCCGTACTATGCTTTTATGAACTGGGTCAAACTGTTACTGTCTGTGACAACTTCTGTAAGACCTCTCTGTGAAATCAAAACTCAGAGTATTACTCAACAAGTGACATTTGGGTGAGAAATAATCCTCTAAAACTTCGACCCTAATGTAACTGTGGGATATAAACCAGAGTGAAGGGACATAACTGCAGTATTGAGCGTCATTCCAACGGTAGATAACCCGGGCAAGTTGACCCTACCGAAAAGACCCTCCAAATCGCCCATTTACCTACAATATCGCCGTCGTCACTGGCTTTCAAAGATGCTTGTTTGCTTCTCAGAGGTATCACTCTGTCTGTCAGCCAGATAGGGCCCTCTGAGGCCGACTGCAGGTCTCTGAGCACCGCTAAGGTGGCCACTTGGTGCCCCGGTTTAAGCCTCAGGGCCGCGATGTCTTCTCTCGTCGCATTGGCTAAAGCCAGGTAAGAATCGAACCCCGCGTTGAAAAGGGAGTCTTCAACACCGGCCGGTAACTTCCTGGCGAACTCCTGGAATTTAAATCTCTCCATCCGGTAGCTTCTGCAGCAGATGAGAAAAATGAGTATTAAAATGTGTCTCCTTGCAGATTTTGGAGTTTGTGGTAGGAGGGAATGTAAAATACATGCCTTCAACCAAAGGCAGTAATCAAGAGTCACAAAAGAGCTTCAAAGTTCCTTTCGTGACTTCATGCGCACGAAAATGAGTGCTTTAACATAATAAAGTAAAATAAAATAAAATAGAGTGGATGAAGAAACAAATAAATAAATAAATAAAAAGGCCAAATGTTCCAAAAATGCATTCCGTAATCTGTAATTTAGCTAAATAAATTCTGATACAATACGAAGTAATATTATTTTATTGATCGATTTTGTGTTTATTATCGTGGGCTTGCCTACAGAATAAAGATGAGTGATTAATACGTGAATTATGTATTCACTTATAAATTACGCAAAATGTTTGGAAAACAAAGATGATATATCACACCTTAACTTTAACATAAACGCACATTAGCATAAATTAACATAATTTTTTTCGTGTCAGTGACTACATTGAATTCTAGAACGCAAAAAAAAAACAGCAACAACAACAACAAAAACAACAACAACAAACGTCCAGTGTTTCAGTTACGATAAAATAAATTAAAGATCCAATTTTATTACAAATGTTCGCTATAATAAAATGTTGCAATAGCCCGACAGTAGGAAAATAATTCAATTAAAGATTTATCATCATCATCATCATCATCATCATCATCATCATCATCATCATCATCATTATCATCTCCGTCGTCGTCGTCATCATCAACATGCACAGTTGTCGTTGTCATCATCATCATCATCATCATCATCATCATCATCATCATCATCATTGTGTATAGTGTGTAAAGTAATTGTTACTAATGAATATATTGTATTCATCATAATGAGGTCCAGTATTTATATTACGTCAATTGTTGTAATTATGGTGCTATGAATTTGATTGCGTACGTTGGTCTTATCATCTCCATGATATAAATATATATATAACCACCAGAGCAAACTTACAGGTAAGATTGGCAGTGAAAATGGCCACTTGTTTTGCCTATCACGGGTTTTCAACCTGAGCCATAGATAGAATTGAGAGAGCGCAAGAAGTCAAATGATATCCTCTCTCTTTCTGTGTCTATCTCTGTCTTTCTCTCTCTCTCTTTCTCTGTCTGCCACCCTCTCTCCCTCCCTCCCTCTGTCTCTCTTTCTCCTTACATCCACAGACTCAATAAGTATGTAAATGGCGGCAGTAGCGGACTGTACAGGAGAGCCACCTGTAGAGATTTAGGTCAGGATCATCTCATCACATCGATGACATCAATGAGTGGACGTGTTCTTTAGGCAAAAGGTCGTCGTCTTTGAGTCCTGGCTGGCAGGAACTATGCATGCGATTCCACATGTCTTTAGTCCCCACACACATAACCCTCTGTACACTTCATCCCCACCCCTCTTACCCACACACATAACCCTCTGTACACTTCATCCCCACCCCTCTTACCCACACACATAACCCTCTGTACACTTCATCCCCACCCCACTTACCCACAAATTCTCCTCCCTGATACATGGCTGTTGACATCATTAAGAGAGACAGACAGACAGACAGACAGACAGAGACAGACAGACAGAGACAGACAATATATAATATCTACATGTATCTATATACTACTACTTCTACTTCTACTACTACAACTACTACTACTACTACTACTACTACTACTACTATTACTACTAATGCTGCTGCTGCTACAAGTACTAAAATGGTATTGCCGGCTGGTATTATTAGCCTAAAGTGTACAAATGAATAAAAAATTTAAGTAATGAGGATCGGGCTCTGTGGGTTCGGGCAAATAGAATAGACCCAACGTTTCCCGGCGTGTCGTAAGAGGCGACTAACAGGGGTGATGTTAGCACGGCATCACTGGGCGAAAGTCTTCTACACAGAAGTCACCGGCCAGGGCGGAGGAACCTCACGTTACTACAGGTTCAACGACCACGTGCTCAGGGCCAAGGCGAGCCACACTGTATTCGTGGATTTCGGCTGTGGCCCACAGCCTGGAGAGGATTGGGCCCTGCCAGGTCTTTTTTGCCCAAGACACAACACATGATGAGGCTATCCACTAATTCCATGCCGGATCGGTCGTCGCCCGGCTACACAAGGACCGCGCCTTCCGTTGGCCACCAGGACGGAGGTGAAAAGTATGCTACTGATGGACAAATTAGCAAGATCCGCACGAGAAACAACATCGTCATAGGAACCTGGAATGTCAGGACCCTAACTGCGGAAGGAAAATTAGAAGAACTGGCCCACGAGCTCGACCACTATCGATGGAACGTTCTAGGTATCAGCGAACTGCGCTGGAAAGGCCTAGGTGAAACAACGACTGACAAAGGCCACAAGCTCTATTTCAGCGGTAGAGATGACAGGCACGAACACGGCGTTGGATTCTTGGTCCACAAGAACATTCTAGCCACTGTCATGGGTTGCCGCCCAGTCTCCAGTAGACTCATTACCATCCGTCTGAGAGCAACCCCTTTCAACATTACCATCATCCAGGCCTATGCCCCAACATCAGACTATGAAGACAGCGAAGTGGAGGATTTTTATGAAAATATACAGGCGGTCCTTGACCAAGTGCCGAAGAAGGACATAGTCATAGTGCAAGGCGACTGGAATGCCAAGGTTGGCCAAGATGCGCACCACAACTGGGGAGACACATGCGGACCCCACTGCAACAACGAGACAAATGACAGGGGTCTGAGGCTATTGGAGTTTGCCAGATACAACAATCTGGTACTGGCAAACACGCTTGGTCTCCACAAAAAATCCAGACGATGGACATGGCACAGTCCCGGCGGGGAACATCACAACCAGATCGACTACATCATGGTCAAGAAACGCTTCAGATCAAGCATCAACATTGGCAGGACACGCACTTTTCCAGGAGCAGACATTGGAAGTGACCACGATCTCGTGATGATGTCTTTCCGGCTCCATTTGAAGAGAGTAAATACAGCAAAGTGCACTAGGCTGAAGTTCGACCTGGACAAACTGCAAGACCCGGAGGTGGCAAAAATATTTCAGGCCACAATTGGAGGGAAATTTGCACCACTGCTTATTTTGGGGGCAGGCGAAGTAGATGTCAACACCATGACCAATACCTTCAACTCAGCTGTAACAGATGCCGCCACTGAGATCCTTGGCAAGCACCGACCAAAGAAGAAGCCGTGGATCACACCTGAACTTTTGGATCTGTGTGATAAACGAAGAGAGTTAAAAAAGAAAAAGAACACCTCACAGGGAGCTGATGTCTACCGAAAAATCAACAATGACATCCGAAAAGGCATGCGCACAGCAAAGGAGAACTGGATAGAAGATCAATGCCAGGAAATAGAGAACAATCTGAACAAGAACAACAGCAAGAAGGCCTACCAGACTGTGAAGCGGCTGACAAGTGTTAAACAGCCCAAAGTCTCCACTATCCAAAGCAAGTCTGGCATTTGCCTTACAGAAGAACAAGAAGTCTTGGACACAGAGTACTGCTCTGACCTTTACAACCATACACCAAATGGAGACCCATCAGTTCTAGCATGTCCCGAGAGCAGAGAAGAAGAAGAAATCCTCCCAATTCTCCGGGAAGAAGTTGAGGCAGCAGTGCAATCGCTGAAGAAAGGGAAGTCAGCGGGAGTGGACAACATACCAGCGGAACTGCTACAAGCAGGAGGAGAAGCGATGACTGATGCTCTCACCATTATCTGTAACAAGATCTGGCAGAGTGGGGAATGGCCTACACCATGGACCCAGTCGCTTGTCATCACTCTTCCCAAAAAAGGTAACCTTCAGGAGTGTGAAAATTACCGCACCATCAGCCTCATCAGCCATCCCAGCAAGGTCCTCCTAAAAATAATACTCAACAGGTTGAAACCACAAGCTGAACAAATCATAGCTGAAGAACAAGCAGGATTCATGGCAGGGCGAAGTACCACTGAACAGATTTTCAACCTCAGAATAATCTGTGAGAAATACCTACAAGCACCAACAACATCTATATCATGTGTTCATAGACTTCAAGAAGGCATTTGACCGAGTCTGGCATGCAGCTCTATGGGCAACCATGAAAGTTTCTCTCCCAAAATTATTTGTCAAACTCAACAACTCATTGTTCACACACAATCTGCATCAGCTGTGGGTCTGGTTCATGTGGGTAGAGTCCAATTCTACACTTTACAACATTACCCACAAAATTATAAATTACATTATAAAAAATGTGTTCATTAACCCATACCACATCTGTTCATCAGCCCCTAACAATAACAAAAATCTTGCAGACACATAACTCTGTCCGGCTGGCCCCATCTCCTCCCCTCTTTCACCCACTTAACACATCCTGTACATGATATTGATGGATGATATTGATGGATTGGCTGGAGAGGAACAAGAACTTGAACAGCTTGTACAGAGGCTTGACACCACCTCCAGAGCTTATGGAATGGAAATAAGTGCAGAGAAGACCAAAATGATGACCAACAACACCAATGGCATCAACACGGACATCAACCCTCAACACAGTGCACAGCTTCAAATACTTAGGAGCCATTGTGTCAGACAATGGGTCTCGACAGGAAGTCCTCTCCAGGATCGCACAAACAACTGCTGCCCTGACAAGGTTGAAGCCCATTTGGAAAGACAGAACCATCAGTCTACATTCCAAAGTAAGACTGCTGCGCTCTCTGGTCATCTCCATCTTCCTATATGCTTGCGAAGCATGGACCCTCACAGCAGATCTCCAACGAAGAATACAAAGCATGGAGATGAGGTGCTACAGAAGACTTCTGTGCATTTCCTATACCCAACACATCACCAACATTGAAGTCCGACAGACCATCACACAAGCCATTGGACAACACGATGACCTGCTCACAGTGGTGAAGAAACGGAAACTCCGATGGTATGGCCACGTCACCAGATCATCAGGCCTTGCAAAGACCATTCTGCAAGGCACAGTGCAAGGAGGTAGAAGAAGGGGGAGACCGAAAAAGAGGTGGGAGGACAACATTTTTGACACTGAGCGAAGCCATGAGGGCTGCTGAGGACAGAGAAAGATGGAGTATGCTGGTTAAGCGATCATCTGTGGTGCCCCTACGACCTTCGGGTTTTGGGACAGGATAGGATAGGAATGAGGATCCACGCTAGCCCAATGGGAAAACCAACAATTGAAGGCCGATGCAGCGACAGACAGACAGAGCTAGCTAAACAGGCCGACAGTGGTTGCTATCACAGAGTAGCGTGCCGATAACTTGATGCTGGCTCGGGCAATGCAGTGCTCCTACTCTATCTGACGTCAAAATGTAACCCAAGGTCTAGCCTAAACAAGGATGCATTTTGTCGAACGGACTTAAAGATCCTTACGCTGATGTTCTGGACGGGCGTGTACCACGTAGGCCTACATAAAATCAGCCGGCATGCAAACGCGATAGGTGCTTTGAATCTGGCTTTGGCGCTCCGCTGTGTGAAAGAAACCTGCTACTCCTTCACCCCCTCTCCACACAACCAGGCTCTTCTCCACCTTCTACCCTTCCAGCCTTCTCACACCTTCTTTTCCATTTTTTTTCCAAAAAGAAAAAAAGGAAAAAGGAGTGAATTAAAAGGAAAAAGCAACAGCGGCAATTTGGAGCTGATCCCAACTTTAGCGCGACCCGGTGACTTAAAAAAGGAAGATCGGAACCCTTCACACTTGCAAACAAGCGCCCTTTGAGCTATCGGGGACAACTCGAGAAAATTGAGTCTTGATCGACTGACAGTGCGTTGTGGACATTTCTATCCAGTTCACAGTGACTAAAGAGACCTCGCAGGTATGGGGGTTTTAAAAGGGGTCCTCTTTGACCACGCTTCCTCGAAAGCTCCTATTAAACATTCACAATGAATGTGTACCCCACTAAACAAATAAGCTTACTAGAAAAAATAACTTTTTCGGAAGTATAGTTATTGTATAAATCAATAAATTCCGCTGTTTGTGTGCCTATTATTGGTGGCAGGGATAGCTTAGTGGTCAGAGCGCACGACTTGTGTAAGTGCCTCTTGGGCGACGTGGGTTCGAATACTGACTTCAGCAAACTATTGTGTGCATGCTGGATATTAGTATACAGTGCCTTGAGAAGCTCTCTGAGCTTGTAAGTGCGCTATATAAGAGCAATCTCTTTAAGCTTTCTCTTTAATAGTGACCGCTAGCCAGCCATGTTGTGCTCACATATAGCATCTACCACAGCCGCTAAGAAGCAGAACCCATTACAACGGGTTTTTTGTTTTAAGCTTTTTCATGTTAGATTGATCCGCTATACTCTACCCTATCTCAAGCATTGATACATTGTATCCTACCCTATCTCATGCATTGATACACTATACCCTACCTTATCTCAAGCATTGGTACACTATACTCTAGCATTGATACACTATACTCTACCCTATCTCAAGCATTGATACACTATACTCTACCCTATCTCAAGCATTGACACACTATACTCTACCCTATCTCAAGCATTGATACACTATACTCTACCCTATCTCAAGCATTGAAACACAATACTCTACCCTATCTCAAGTATTGGTACACTATACCCTACCTTATCTCAAGCATTGATACACTATACCCTACCTTATCTCAAGCATGTGTCCGGGGACGGTAAACTACCCACGCAACGTATTGATACACTCTACCCTACCCTATCTCAAGCATTGACACACTATACCCTACCCTATCTCACGCATTCATACACTATACCCTACCCTATCTCAAGCATTGATACGCTAGATCCTGCCCTATCTCAAGCACGATTCATTCAGAAAGAGGCTGAAAGGTCACGTTACATGGCTATTGTATTGGTGCACCGTTAAACAAGGGGAATCACTCCTTGTCAGAACAGAAATGGAAAATTGAAACTCTAGCTGTTGGTTTGAGCAACGAAACACCACTGTATCATTGTTTAATGTAACAACGACACAGCTTTATCATTGTTTAATGTAACAACGACACCGCTTCATCATTGTTTAATGTAACAACGACACCACTTCATCATTGCTTAATGTAACAACGACAGCGCTTCATCATTGTTTAATGTAACAACGACACTGCTTCATCATTGTTTAATGTAACAACGACACCACTTCATCATTGTTTGATTTAACAACGACACAGCTTCATCATTGTTTAATGTAACAACGACACCGCTTCGTCATTGTTTAATGTAACAACGACACCATTTCATCATTGTTTAATGTAACAACCACACCGCTTCATCATTTAATGTAACAACGACACCGCTTCATCATTGTTTAATGTAACAACGACATCGCTTTATCATTGCTTAATGTAACAACGACACCACTTCATCATTGCTTAATGTAACAACGACACCACTTCATCATTGCTTAATGTAACAATGACACCACTTCATCATTGCTTAATGTAACAACGCCACCACTTCATCATTGCTTAATCTAACAACGACACCACTTTATCATTGTTTAATGTAACAACGACACCACTTCATCATTGTTTAATGTAACAACGATGCGGATTATAGTGTAACCCCGTTGTCTCCAACAGTAAACAAAGCATTGCTTGTAAGTAAACATTTTTTAATTCTACAACTTTTCTTTCCTAATATTCCCGATTACGCATAGTTGTGCGTCAATTACGCACAAAATACACAAAATGACGCACAAACGTTGTATTTGTGCGTTCTACACATTTTTTCCCTAATGGCTGAAGTCTAAAGTACCCCAAATGTGTGGCCAATAATTCACGGCAAGCCCCCACTGAACACTTCAATAGCAGACGATTCATTTGGTGTAGCGGGTTGTCGTCCTTTAAAATCGCATGCGCACGCATTGTATACTTCTTCTATGTAATCTTGACGCTGCTTAACAAATTGGGGACTCTCAACATTTACAAAAGACTCTTAAATTTTTATAACTGAAAGTTCCATGTATTCTTATTTATTTATTTTATTTTATTATTATTATAATTTTTGGGGGGAGGCGGGTAGGGGGTGAACATTGATTGTTAGTTTAGTTTAATCTATTTCTTGATCGATTGTTAGTTTCGTTGATAGATTCATTTCTTATTAATTAAATTATAAATTTTTTTTTCGTTTATTAAACAGTTCTTATACAATGGAATACAATACAACACAATACAGCACAACACAATACAATACAACATAATACAACACAATACAACATAACACAACACAATACAACAAAATACAATAGAATGCAACACAACGTAATACAATACACCACAACATAATACAATACAACGCAGCATAATATAATACAATGCAACAAAACATAATACATTACAACAAAACATAATACATTACAACACAACGCAGCGTAATACAATACAACGCAACACAGCATAATACAATACAACACAGCATAATACAATACAACACAGCATAATACAATACAACACAACATAATACAATACAACACCACATAATACAATACAACGCAACACAATACAATGCAACACAGCATAATACAACACAATACAACAAAAGGCAACGCAATACAATACAACACAAGGCAACAGAATGCAATACAACGTAACGCAATGCAATACAATACAATGCAATTATCTCAAAGAAGTCAAGCCAAGTCAAGAAATGTGTATTCCACAAAACAAGGGAACATTTTGTTGTGTCACAGTGTTAACAAATACATGACAAAAGAGAACAAAAATATAATAAAGCTATAGAGCACGCCTACATTGGTATCCTCACACATATACACAACACAGCTAGTACATATTTATGTTTACCATTCAGTTTTATTTTTGAACCTATCAACTCTTTTACTACCAGTTGTCCTCCCTCCCTCTCTTCTTTCCCTGGACTCAGAATAAAAGTACAATCTCTCTCTCACACACACACATACACACACAGTACATGCGTGCACAGGAACTAACACAAGCATAGACTACGCAGAAGAAAAGGAAAATTAAGCCAAGCAAGTCGTATATAAGTTTCCACATTTTCGCCTTTATTCATGCCAAGCTTCCTAGACTATTGTAAAATAAAAGGAAAACCACATTTTAAACAAAAGGCAGGTCTGTGTTAAATATAACATCATATACACTGCTTCATCACCTTAAGAGCTGCTTCAGACGCTGGCAAAAAGAGCAGTCTCACTCACGCCTGTTAAGGCGCAAACTTGCTGCTGTAATGCGCGCTTTCGAACGCCCCAGACAATTAAGCGACCTGAACGAACGACGCGCTCTAAGGTCTAATGCTTGCTGGATGGGCCCATGTATCCAGATACTCATCTGTCTAAGACATAAGCATCAGGATCACGATGTTTAAATGTCCATGCTAGCACAGATAAGGCTTCGGTTGATAGACTTATCCGAAGGAGTAACATTTCTGTTTAAACTAGGTTGCAAATAAAACGACGAGCGAAAGTTGAAATGACGAGTTAGCTGGATGATTGGGGGTTTTTGTCCTAGCAACGCCATCTGTTGCTTCAGTTTTGTTCAGTCTTAATTCCTCTACACTCCTCTTCATCCTCCTCTCCTCATTTTTCTCCCCCATTCTGTAATCCTCCCCCATCATTACCTCCCTTCCAGTGTCCCTCTCCTACCCCGTCTTAGTCCTAGAGCAAACAATAACAATAAAACTGATCTCTGTCTGTCTGTCTGTCTGTCTGTCTATCTCTCTCTCAGATTTAAACAGACCTTTCTTAATATGTCGCATGACGTGCCTTTATTTTAAAAATTAAATCTAGATATAAACATCTTCAGTATTCAATGACTACGTTCTGACAAGCCATTGAACAACTCGATAAAAATGCTCACAGTGGCGAAGAAACGGAAACTCCGATGATATGGCCATGTCAGCAGAGCATCAAGCCTTGTAAAGACCATCCTGCAAGGCACGGTGCAAGGAGGCAGACGAAGGGGGAGACAGAAAAAGAGTTGGGGACAACATTCTAGAATGGACTGGCTTGGCGCTGAGCTAAGATATATATCGGGTAAACGTCAAATGCGCGTGCACATGCACACTCAATTATACGCCCATCTAGTAACTGATTGGTCGAAAACCTACACGCCAAACTGCGCAAGTGCAAATGCACACGCAATTGCACCCGCATTTAGTAGCTGATTGGTCAAAACTTACACGCCAAACTTTCGCAAGCGGAATTGGACGCCAAACTGCCGGATGTTAATGAAGAAGAAATACTAAACATGGAACGGAAATAGCATGGGAAAACACGTGTAACTATCGTAAGCTTTGCACTGTGACCGATGGAAGATCATTTTGATATTATTTACAGGCCTCCAAAGTAAATTATTATAACATTTTATTGGGAGGGGTGGGGGAAGGTCGAGAGTGAGGAGGATTACACTGTAAATTAGTTGTCAATTTATATTACATTATTTGTGCTACATAAAACGTATATCCGGACATTTCCCATTCCTAGTTTTAATGTGACTCGTAAGTAAATGAGTGTGCATTTGCGTTACGCAGTTTGTGGTGACAGTTTTCGACCAATCAGCTACCAGATGGGCGTGCAATTGCGTGTGTATTTTCTCGTGCAATTTTACGCTCTTTTGACGCTTTCCGCGTTCCATATAAAACAAACTGTGCAAATTATGTCATCAAACTTTGGAAAATGAGCTGCACATTTCGCTCTGTTGTCCCTATTTCGACGATTGACGTAGAAAATGTTTTGCCCCAAAATACTATACAACCCCAAAGCATTCAGGCCTGCTTCTGCTGTCTTTACTATTGTCATCATATAATAAAAATGTTGGAAGGAGATTATGAATGTTTTTATATACAGAGCGTTCAAGATTAGAGAAACTGTTTTGTCGTGATGTATGTTTTTGGATGTTTTGAGGATTTGACATACTTCATTGTTTCGATGTATGCTTGACTTGACTGCTGTTGTATTGTAATATTTTATGAACATGTTGCACACACGCCTTCTAATGGAGTTTGGCCCTTTATTGAATAAATATTGGTATTCGTATTGGTTTTCTCACTATCTGTCTCTCTGACTCTGTATCTCTAACCTCCCTCTTGCGTTTCGACTACCCTCGTTTGCTTCAAAATATTTTCACTATTTTACTTTATATATTGAATTTATTTTGTTTTCGCCATCAGTGGCTTTTAACGTAAGCCACGATTGGGTCTTTTATGGATTTGAGTTTCTTAATATCACAGAAGTGAATAGTCCTTAAATAAAATAAAATAAAATAAAATAAAATAAAATAAAATAAAATAAAATAAAATGGGATTTGATTGTAAACTTTTTAAATTGCTCTTTTGCCTGTCGTTTATAGCTTCACTTTGAGAAGGAACTGCAAAGACATTCCTTCTCTCAAGCATTTCCACTGCAAGAAATGACCAATGTTATCCATAGGCCCCAAACTCTAAACTGTGAAATCTCTAAATAACAAGACGAGACAGGGAGGTCAAAATACAAAGGGGGTCAAACACGGCACATTAAAACGAGTCTCTTTCTCCCTCCCTCTCTCCCCCTCCCACTCCCCACCCACTCACCCCATTCTCTCTCTCTCTCTCTCTCTCTCTCTCTCTCTCTCTGTATTTCGCCAACACGCTTCGTCAGGAGTTACACACCAACTCTAAGCATGGCAAGACTCTTTAATTCTATAGTCATTGCGACGGGAGCTGTAAAAAAGAATAAGGACAGTCTTGTATCGCACCGCGCTTTGAGCAGCTTTCGAGAGGGATAAGCGCTCTATAAGAGTTACGATTAAGACGCACGGAATAACTACGAACATTGCGTTTTGCGCATGATGCATGCAATGATAACATTCCTGTACCTTTGGATTGGTTGTATGTTTTTGCTGGAAGAGCTTGACATAATGTTGGTTTTCCTTCAGTCGGTGTTGTTGTGGCGATACTTGTTTACCACCCACGGAAGGATCGAGATCTATCTCCTAGCAAGTAGCTAAATCTTCGAAAATTATAGAATATTCTATGACGTAAGGCAGCGCGTGTTTCCCGGGGCGATCTGTGTTCTGATGGGTTATTGATTAAGTCCTTCTGGAATTTTCCAAAGCTATCTACAGCCTACAGAAAATATAAATATGGCGCACGTCGAAATCTAGTTTTTCAATGAATTTATTGAGGCTGTTTGTGCGTTTTGCTGAATAAAGTTGGAGAAACTTTATAACGGCGACTCTTGCCTCGTTATTGAGTCAACGGGCTGCGAGGATACAAACTCGAGTTACACAGAATCGGGGCTGACTCGACACTTGGCGTGTGACAATAACAAGGATTAAATCACCTACACAAGAGATGTGATATATGCAACAGCAGTCAACAATCATCACACATACGATACTGCAGAATCTTACACACACGGAGCCTATAAAATCTGCAACTGGCAGAAACAGACACTGTTACAGTTAAGTTATGGAATGGCCAGGGAATCGAATCAGGGCACTTTTGTAAGTTCGGGTATTCGCCATTCCAAAAATCCATGGATCCATTGCTTTTACGTGTGTTTTTTATTTTAATTTTTACCTTGTAGCATATTCAGGTGCATTCGTTTACCGTTAACTTTTGCTCTTTAGCACGACCGCACGTGCTTGGCACCCGATAGTCCGCCAAAGCCATTTCTTGTCAGTTCGCATTGAAGGAAACTGTGCTATTTACAAAGACATCATCATCTTCATTAAGGATTGATTAATTGATCAATTGATTATATCAACCAAACCCGTTCCTCTACGAAGCTTTAAAATAAGAAAGCCACTCCCACGCTTTCAATCCGCTAACTCGACAAAATCCCCCACACTTCAATTCCTCCATCTTATGTCAAGCGAATACGGCCGGTCACAGGCTTTCCTCAGAACGCGGGTCACAGTAGGCAACTACTGAAATGTTAGAATATAATTAATCAGAACGTAGTTAACAACAGATTACTTCATGCAAATGAAAGAGTTATATCCTAGGAGCATGGAGTAAACCTATAACCTATCCTATCCTATCCCGGAACTCAAAAGTCGTTGGGGCGCCACAGATGATTGTTTAACCAGCGTACTCCATCATTCTTTGTCCATAGCATGCCTCCATGGCTTCGCTCAGTGTCAAACCAGTCCATTCTCGAACGTTGTCTTCACATTTTGTTTTCTGTTTCCCTCTTCTTCTGCCTCCTTGCGCCGTGCCTTGCAGGTTGGTCTTTGCAAGGCCTAATGCTCTGGTGACGTGGCCATACCAGCGGAGTTTCAATTTCTTCACCATTGTGAGCATGTCATCGTGTTATCCAATGGCTTGTGTGATGGTCTGTTGGACTTCGTCGTTGGTAATGTGCTGGATATAGGAAATGCCCAGAAGTCTACTGCAGCACATCATCTCCATGCTGTGTATTCTTCGTTGTGGATCTGCTGTGATGGTCCATGTTTCGTAAGCATATAGGAAGATGGAGATGAAAATGGAGCGCATCAGCCTTACCTTAAAGTGTAGACTGATGATCTGTCTTTCCAAATGGGCTTCAACCTTGTGAGGGCAGCAGTTGTTTGTGCGATCCTGGAGAGGACTTCCTGTCGGCACCCATTGTCTGATACAATGGCTTCTAAAGTGTGAACCTATGCACTGCTTTGAGGTATTGGCCTTGGCCTTTGATGTTCGTGTTGATACCATTTGTGTTGTTAGTCATCAATTTGATCTTCTCTGCACTTATTTCCATTTCAAATGCTCTGGGGATGGTGTCAAGGTTCTGTACCAACTGCTCAAGTTCTTGTTCCTCTCCAGCCAATACATCAATGTCCTCCGCAAAACAGAGGTTGGAGATTGCTCTACATCCTATGCTGACTGTGTCTTGGTGATCTGCAAGGGCATCTGACATGATGCAAGATGTTGAAGAGTGTTGGAAAGAATAGACTTCTTTGACGCACGCCGATTGTTGTTCTGAACCAGTTCATGATGGCGCTGTTGTGGAGGACTGCACTGGTAGCACTGTCATACAGGCTATTGATGACTTCATTAATGTTAGGGCTGATGTTGTACACTCTCATGGTTGCCCACAGAACTGCATGCCAGACTCGGTCAAACCCTTTCGTAAAATCTACAAACGCATGATATAGATGTTGTTGGTGATGTAGGTATTTCTCGCAAATTATTCTGAAGTTGAAAATCTGTTCGGTAGTACTTCGCCCTGCCCTGAATCCTGCTTGTTCTTTAGCTATGATTTGTTAAGCTTGTGGTTTCAATCTGTTGAGTATTATTTTCAGGAGGAACTTGCTGGGATGGCTGATGAGGCTGATGGTATGGTAATTTTCACACTCCTGAAGGTTACCCTTTTTGGGAAGAGTGATGACATGCGACTGGGTCCATGGTATAGGCTTACCACTCTGGCAGATCTTGAGACAGATAATGGTGAGGGCGTCAATCATCGCTTCTAATCATGCTTGAAGCAATTCTGTGGGTTTGTTGTCCACTCCCGCTGACTTCCCCTTCTTAGAGCGATTGCGCTGCTGCCTCAACATCTTCTCGGAGAATTGGGAGGATTTCTCCTTCTCTGTTCTGGGGACATGCTAGAACTGATGGATCGGCAGTATTCTGTCCAACTATCCAATACTTCTTGTTCTTCTGTAAGGCATATACCAGACTTGCTTTGGATCATGGAGACCTTGGGGGGCAGTCTGGTAGGCTTTCTTACTATTCACACTTTTCTGCTATCCTATGCACCAACGGGAATCCCCTCTATGAAAAATACTTCCGGTTTTTTTTCTCCGCGTGTTTTAGTGAGTTATTTCCAAATATTCAAGAATAATAACATGTGTCACTGGCCACCTGTATCGTACCCTCACATTTTTTTTTCCTGCAGTTTATTATCCCTTTCTATCCCCAGTGGCGCGCCTAAACCCTACCTACCTAACATTATTTGTGAATTTTTGAAAAATATTCGGAAAAAACATAACGCCTAGATGCTGGCTCGAACCCACACCTGTCAGGCGCCATTGGTTTCTGGCTTGTGGACAAGGCAAGTTAGTCCCGCCTTAGCCCACTTGGCCACAACGCTAGCCTAACATATTCAGTTACTTCGTGTTTTGTGAAGGTTGCGACGGCGAGGCTATGGAAAACTACAAGAGTTTTCAGGTCCCGTTTCACTTTCTGTCGATGATCGACGCACATCCGAAGTCCCCACAAATACAGGCCTCTACGATTGTTTTTTGCATTCTTTCACTGAGCATGTACTTCCTCCACCGTTTTTATACTTATCCCACTCGTTTTCTGGCTCTAACAATCGTCGTTTTCGGCAATTTGCCATATTTAAAAGTCACGCATCAAGCTTTGATAAAAGCAAAACAAGCAAAACAAGCAAAACCGGAACTTGGTTTCATATAACCTCGTTTTAATTTATAATGGCGATACCCACGAGTTTTTATGAGAGGTGCCGGAAAGTTGTGAATTGTTCTTGTTCAGACTGCTCTCTATTTCTTAGCATTGATCTTCTGTGCAGTTCTCCTTTGCTGTGCGCATGCCTTTTCGGATGTCATTGTTACACTAAACCTAACCTGAGTCTTCGGATTGACTTGGAATCTTACGTCATAGAATGTTCTACGAAATTCCAAGATTTTACTACCAGCTGCAAGATAGACCTGGAACCTTTTGTCGGTGGTATAGATACAAGATACAAGATATTGCCAAATGAATAATACACAAGGAATGCATTTGATCAACGCTGCAGCACCACACACAAAAGCACATATAAAACATAGTGAACAAGTTGACAGCAAATCACAATAAAAGGATAAGAAGATTAAAGTCATGAAACAGATGAACTGTACAAAAGGGCAAATATATAGTTGCTAGTCAACACACAAACACACACACACACACACACACACACAACACAGCACTCACGAACACACACACACACACACACACACATACACACATATTGCTAAACAAGCCATTTCTGAAAGATCTCAACATTACTACAACAATATGGACCAAATAATACAAGCAAACATGCTAAGCTTTCCGGCCAGCATCAACATAGAACCAAATCAAAGATAAATAAATCATATCCGTGCACGTTTAACAAACAAAAACAAGTTTGCAATTATCGTGCGCGTCTCAGTCGTTTACACAGTAGAATGGCTGTTTAGGCAGTTCTAGTGAAAGATTGCTCATATTTTTATCCTATCCTATCCCGTAACTCAAAGGTCGTTGGGGCATCACTGATGACCGTTTAACCAGCGTACTCCACCTCACTCTGCCCCCAGCTGATGGCCTCGCTCAGTGTCAAACCAGTCCACTATCGAATATGCTGTCCTCCCACCTCTTCCTCCGTCCCCCTCCTCCTCTGCCTCCCTGCACCGTTCCCAGCAGGATGGTCTCCGCAAGGCCCGATGCTCAGGTGACGTGGCCATACCATCGGAGTATGTCCTCGTGTTGGCAGATGGCCTGTGTGACGGTCCGTCGGACTTCGTTGTTGGTGATGTCCTCGGCAGCACCTCACCGCCATGCTTTGTATTCTTCGTTGCAGATCCGCTGCGAGGGTCCGTGCCTCGCAAGCACACAGGAAAATGGAGACGAACAAGAAGGGGGAAGGGGGAGGCGTGACCATATTCAATAGAGGTTTTAGAGAATACATGGTAATGTCAGTCCTTAAAATCTGTAATCCAGTTACAGTGCGATAGTCCAACCGTTCTTATTTGACCTAGAAAATAAATGCAATGCAATTTCAAGCTACACCGCGTGGCCCAAAACCAAGAGTTGAGGGACAGGGGCGGCTACTTTCCCCAACAGTGATTTGCAACAGCTGCAAGGGGAATAACTCCAGTCCAATTTTGCCCCGAGGGCAGGCGGCACAATCGTCTGTCTGCAAGGGGAGATCATCGATTTGAGAAAGTTCATTACGCAGTTGTCGGACTTGAGTGTATGGCTGTGACGAAGAGGAGAACAAGAATGTAGCGGCAACAGTAGTGACGACGATACAAACAGGATGATAATAATAATAAATGATAATAATAACAATAAATAATGACGCAAGTAACTCTAAAAACAATTAAACTAGAATACCATTGTTGAGGCGTTTTAGTCACAGTTTAAATTTAACATAGTCCCTGAAGATCGTAAGGTCTGTTCTTGCCTCGTGACAGCCCTGCACGTGTGACAGAGGTTCCATAAGCGTGGAACATGTGTGACGTATTTTCCATTTCTCACACATCTGATCTGGAAGCGATTGGTTTTTGCTTTAGCGACCCTTACACCACGTTCCGCGCCTCGCTTACCTAGGTACTTAAAAATAGCACAAATAAATTAATGGGCAAATTGCTGCAGTTTAGCAGATGGGAACTCTATGAGACTATAAACAAATTAAGTTGCTTTTCAATGAGAAATATTTCAAGTAAACAAGACGATAGGCCATTAAAATATGTGTTCATACTCAAACACATAGGTGAAAGCAAGCATTTTCAAAGATATTACTTTTCGAGAAGCTGTTCGGTCTCGGATGTAGATCTATTCTTAAAGTGAGTGTGAGGTTGTTGTTGTTGTTGTTGTTGTTGTTGTTGTTGTTGTTGTTTTACATTATACACTAGACAGTATGATCGTAGAAGAATGTATTAATCCACGTTATTGAGGTGAACACTGTGCAGTGTGTACGCAGAAAGCTTAACAAAGTCATTGGAGTCCCTGATAAAGTCGCGTCTATCGGTAGCAGAGGGCTCTCTAATGCAGTCCCTGAACGTCACCTCAGACTACAGGCACAGCATTGGTTCCTTCAGGGTAAACGGCAGCAACGCACCGGGGGCTTGCACCTTGACCCCATTCCCCTGGCTTCCCTTTCCCTTCCCGTCCTCCATCTCCCCCCCCCCCATCTCTTCTTCCCCCTTCTCCCACAACCCCTCACTCCACCTCCCCCTTTCCCACACACCTCACTCCCCGCCCCCTGTTCCTCACACACCTCTACTGAAGAAAATTAGTTTGGTATTTTGCGGTTATGTGCCTGTGTATCTTTGAGAGAGCGCTCGGCTAGTGTGCGCAAGTTATTGCAACAAACTCCATGACAGCGGTACATGCACACCAGTTTTCATTTTGACCCATGATACAATTCATCATCAAAGCAAGAACAAGGAATACAACAACGAGAAAGAAAAGAGAAAAGAAAGGAACAGAAAAGAACAGATAAGACAGAGAGAGAGAGAGAGAGAGAGAGAGAGAGAGAGAGAGAGAGAGAGAGAGAGAGAGAGAGAGAGAGAGAGAGAGAGAGAGAGAGAGAGAGAGAGAGAGAGAGAGAGAGAGAGAGAAACAGACAGACAGACAGAGACAGAAATAAAAGCATGAAAGATCAAAAGGGGTGGTGTGGAGGAAAAGTTGGAGATATGGGTGGAAGCAGGGGTGGGTGGGGGTGGGGTGGTGTGGAGGGGTGTTGAATGTGCACAAACATCCCAAAACGGAAGACAACTCCTGTGGAGCAAGCGATGTTTGTTCAGATGAACGACTGCGTCTCTTTTAAACACAGAAAATTACGGCTCCCTGTTTTAAATGACAGCAAAGAGGATGTCAACACAGAACTAAAGAGGATGTCAACACAGAACTAAAGAGGATGTCAACACAGAACTAAAAAGGATGTCAACACATAACTTAAAAAAATGTCAACACATAACTAAAGAAAATGTCAACACATAACTAAAGAGGATGTCAACACATAACTAACGAAAATGTCAACACATAACTAACGAAAATGTCAACACATAACAAAGAGGATGTCAACACATAACTAAAGAGGATGTCAACACATAACTAAAGAGGATGTCAACACATAACTAAAGAGGATGTCAACACATAACTAAAGAGGATGTCAACACATAACTAAAGAGGATGTCAACACATAACTAAAGAGGGTGTCAACACATAACTAAAGAGGATGTCAACACATAACTAAAGAGGATGTCAACATAATTAAAGAGGATGTCAACACATAACTAAAGAGGATGTCAACACATAACTAAAGAGGATGTCAACACATAACTAAAGAAAATGTCAACACATAACTAAAGAGGATGTCAACACATAACTAAAGAAAATGTCAACACATAACTAAAGAGGATGTCAATACATAACTAAAGAAAATGTCAACACATAACTAAAGAGGATGTCAACACATAACTAAAGAGGATGTCAACACATAACTAAAGAGGAGGTCAACACATAACTAAAGAGGATGTCAACACATAACTAAAGAGGATGTCAACACAGAACTAAAGAAAATGTCAACACATAACTAAAGAGGATGTCAACACATAACTAAAGAGGATGTCAACACATAACTAAAGAGGATGTCAACACATAACTAAAGAGGATGTCAACACATAACTAAAGAAAATGTCAACACATAACTAAAGAGGATGTCAACACATAACTAAAGAAAATGTCAACACATAACTAAAGAGGATGTCAATACATAACTAAAGAAAATGTCAACACGTAACTAAAGAGGATGTCAACACATAACTAAAGAGGATGTCAACACATAACTAAAGAGGATGTCAACACATAACTAAAGAGGAGGTCAACACATAACTAAAGAGGATGTCAACACATAACTAAAGAGGATGTCAACACAGAACTAAAGAAAATGTCAACACATAACTAAAGAGGATGTCAACACATAACTAAAGAGGATGTCAACACATAAGTAAAGATGATGTCAACACATAACTAAAGAAAATGTCAACACATAACTAAAGAGGATGTCAACACATAACTAAAGAGGATGTCAACACATAAGTAAAGATGATGTCAACACATAACTAAAGAAAATGTCAACACATAACTAAAGAGGATGTCAACACATAACTAAAGAGGATGTCAACACATAACTAAAGAGGATGTCAACACATAACTAAAGAGGATGTCAACACAGAACTAAAGAGGATGTCAACACATAACTAAAGAAAATGTCAACACATAACTAAAGAGGATGTCAACACATAACTAAAGAAAATGTCAACACATAACTAAAGAGGATGTCAACACATAACTAAAGAAAATGTCAACACATAACTAAAGAGGATGTCAACACATAACTAAAGAGGATGTCAACACATAACTAAAGAGGATGTCAACACATAACTAAAGAGGATGTCAACACATAACTAAAGAAAATGTCAACACATAACTAAAGAGGATGTCAACACATAACTAAAGAAAATGTCAACACATAACTAAAGAGGATGTCAACACATAACTAAAGAGGATGTCAACACATAACTAAAGAGGATGTCAACACATAACTAAAGAGGATGTCAACACATAACTAAAGAGGATGTCAACACAGAACTAAAGAGGATGTCAACATAATTAAAATGTCCAAATTGGAAGGCTTTACTTACTTTGGGCTAAAACGACTTTAGCTTAAATTTGTGTTTTAGATCACCTACATTTGGAGGTATTATACCTCTTGGCGTCCAAAATCACGGAAAAGAGTGCCAAAGAGGGGGTCTGATCACGTAATGGTTTTTCTTGGAAGAGGTCTGAAAACGTAAAGAAATTTATCAGCGAGGTACGGTCATGGAGGCTATCGCAACTTGCGCAATGTACTTACGTAGGTCCCGCATTTTGTGAGGTTGTTTTCTGTTCTGAGGTTCGACGATCACTAGCAGAAATTGCAACGTTCAAGTGCCTATGCGCTTCCGTAGCAGACGACCGATCCGATGAGGTATCCGCAAGGGAAGAAACTCTACTTCGGGTACAGTGAACAGAACCGACTGAAAAACTCAAAGAGAAACAGGTTGGCTGTCGAAAGATTGGCTAAGAAAATGGCTATCAAGAGTGTTTCAAAGCCCCTGGACACAGACCTGCTACATGATGCTGAACAAGTGAACAAGGAACCGTATCAAAATGTGCTGACAATGGAACACTTGTTCAGCATCATTTGGAGTGATCGTCCTTTTCTTGGCCAATCTTTCGCATTAGGCTTATGATAATCTTGAATCCGATTTTCTTTGCTGTCAAACACCTTGTGAGCACTGGCTGAGCTTTTGTATGGGAGTTTAGAATGTGTTTTAATTCAGTTCATGCTATGAATAGCATGTTATGTGTCTGGAGCTGATTAATGTAACTGTTGTTGCATCCTTTTCTGCCATTTCAAAATGACAAATTAAAGTTGTGGCAGCCTTACTTATGTAATTAACAAGCTTGAAGTGATGAACACAGTATACAATTAAAGGCAGTTAAAATTGTTACACATGTATTAACTAATTTTGTACTAATTTTGTGAAGAGAGCATTTCTCTCTCTCTCTCTCTCTCTCTCTCTCTCTTCTTTCTTTCTTTCTTTGTTGTTGTGGATACTAAGCAGTAGGCATGTACATGAAACAATATTTTCGTCTTGCATATTTCAAAATTGTATGAAGTCAAGAACAGTCTGTTTTGCTTCAAACACACTAGACACTGTCACAATATCATAAGGTTTGGAAAGTGGTCCGCAAACTCAAAAATAAAAGTAACAAACAGGTCAGCCCATGGCTTAATGTGCAAGGAGACATAATTGGAGATTTAAAAAAAAAAAAAAAAAAAATGGTGGCTGATCTATTGGCCTCTTTTTTTGCTGCAAACTTTTCTTCTGAAAACTTTTCTGTTTCTTTTCAAACTATTAAAACACGTTTAAAAAAACAACGGTTACATTTTACCCCTGACAATTTTGAAGATTACAACATTTTGGTCTATTAGTTGATTTTAATGATGCCATTAACAAAAGTGCAGATTCAGCAGTTGGACCGGATGATGTGCATTATCAATTTCTACGACATTTATCAAGGTACTTACGGTCTCAACTGCTGGACATCTTCAATCAGATTTGGACCACTGGCACCTTTCCTCCCTCTTGGAGAAAGGCCATTATTGTTCCAATACCTAAACTGGCAAAGACCATACAAATCCAACAAATAACAGACCAATAGCCTTAACGTCCTGCTTATGCAAGACGCTGGAAAGAATGGTTTATTCTCGTTTACTGTGCACAGGCTAGAAAAATGTTGGAGGGGGCAGCCTTATATATTGCCCCCTCCAATAATGAGTAGTAGTTCTTTTTTTTTTTTTTTTTTTGCCAAGGCATTAAAGGATTTTTTTTCTTCAAATGGAATCAAGCAATGTGTGTGTGTGTGTTACTCATTTATTGTCTATTATTCACCTAAGTGATTTAGACATTGAAAATAAGAAAACGAACATAGTACTGAACAAATGTAAAATAATTAACTATATCAAAAATCCAACTTATTAACAAGAACAACTGAGAAAAAAAAAACTTTCTCTCTCTCTCTCTCTCTCCATACCTCTATGATTTAATTTACACATACTATAGTCACTGAAAAAAGAATTCTACATAAATCTTCTAACAGATAAATCAAAAAAAACATTTCGCAAGCTTTAAACATACTGAAAAATTTAAATCACTTAATATCTTAATGTTTTTCATTTCCACTGGTAGTAAAAAGTCAAAATCAGTGCATTTAAACAGTATATAAACCAGTGAAAAAGCACTATTACAAGAGCAAAAAATATTTTTACAAAACTTAGTTCGTAATGAATTTAAAAGAATTCTATATGCTAATGTTACAACAGGTCTTGAAAAACCAACATGTAACGAATATTGGGGTGAATAATTGTATTTTTTTAAAATTGCTTTTTCTAGTCTGCTGATTGCTTCTTTAGTAGATAAAGATATGTGAACAGTAACTGAATTCAAGTTCAGAGCACCGTTCTTTGCCTCTCGATCTGCCCAATCATTAAAGATAAAACCACAGTGTGATGGTATCCAACAGAAATTAACTTCTGTTCCATTTATAATCAAACAATGAACAACATGTTTGATTTCATGAATTATTTCTTGTCGTTCCTTGCTATTTGTAGTATTTAAAGCCTGTAAAACAGACCGTGAATCCACACACATTACTATACTATAGAAAACAGTAGGCAAGCTAACAAGTTTATTTAAAGCCATTAAAATAGCTATCAATTCTGCTGTAAAAATTGAAAACCCTTTTCCTAAATGAAATGACTCACATATTTTCAAATCGGGAATGACAAAAGCAGACCCCGCATTTTCTGATTCTAGTACCGAACCATCAGTGAGAATTTTTAAACTATTATTATATTTTTCATTTAAATTTATGCGAGCATCTATGGCTACCATATTTTTATCTGAATGTTTTGATACAGCACTATAATCATAATCAAAATTCGCCTTTTTTAATTCCCAAGGTGGGATAGGAGGTGTTATTACACGTGTAGCAACTGTTTCATGAGTAATTTGACATTCCTGAAGAAGATCTTGTGTATAAGTTGCTATGGTAATAAGGCTTTTAATGTGTCTAGCTCTTTTAGGAAACTCAATATCAGATCTAATACAAAATTCATGATTCGTAAAATTATCAACAGCTTTTGATCGTATTATATATTTAGTGCATGCTAATTTCCTATATTGATCTAATGGTAGAACACCTGCTGTTTTATAAGCATCTATTGTTCTAGTGTGTACAGGAACTCCAAGAGCAAATTTTATGGCTTTACTGTCTAAACTATATAATTTTTGAAGATGACAACATGAAGCAGAAAAATAAACTTCTTGTCCAAAACATAATTTTGAACGAACCAAAGCACATGCTATGTGAACCAAAGTCTTCACATCTTGCCCCCAAATCTGCTTGCTAATGATTTTAATTAAATTTAAACTTTTTACTGCTTTTTGTAATAAATATTCAATATGTTTCTTCCAATTCAACTTTGAAGTTAAATACACTCCTAAAAATTTTACTTCAGTCACATATTGTAGTTCTTCACCGTCTTAAACTATCTCAGGCATAATTCTAGGACTTTGACCATTATTAAATAATATCATATTTGTTTTTTCCTTTGATAATTCCAAACCATTAATCTTCATATAATTGCTTATATTGTCTATTTCATTTTGATAAACTTTATTAATATGTTTGATTTCAAACATTGACGTTTTCTTTCTAAGTGAAACATTATACCACAAAGCAATATCATCGGCATACTGAACTAATGTAAATTTATTACTAACTACTTTTGGTAAATCATATAGCAGTATATTAAACAAAAGATGAGACACAATAGATCCTTGCGGAATCCCCATATCTGTATTATGAGAGATCGAATATGAATTTCCAACTTTGACTTTAATATTTCTTCCTTGAAGAAAATTTTGTATATAATTATATAATATTCCCAGAGAGTCCTATCTTTTTTATTTTATACAATAGCCTAGAGTGCAACACTCGATCATACGCTTTTTTAATATCAAAAAAGGTCGCTAGTACACGTTTTTTCTTAGCGAATTGCTGTTTTATATTTGTAGTTAATTTAACTAAATGATCATGGACTGACCTGCCTTTCTTAAAGCCAGCTTGATTATTTGGTATAACATTATTTTTATCACAATAATACACTAATCTATCTAATATTATTTTTTCCATGAGTTTAGAAACATGAGACGTTAAAGCAATTGGTCTATAACTAGCTGGATCAGATCGAGGCTTTCCTGCTTTTACAATTGGTATCACAATAGAGGATTTCCATACATCAGGCAAAATCCCAGTTTCCCAGCATTTTTTAATTATACTATGCAAAAAGTGCATCCACCTTAAGGGAAGATGAGATAACAAAGTGTATGATATCCCATCAATTCCTACAGCAGAGTTTTTCTTTCCAAGGACAGAAACCAGCATCTTCAACTTCAGAGAATAAAATTTCAGAATTAATAAATTAATAGACTATTATCAGGCAAAGGGTTATTAAATTCTTCTGCTTGTTGAGCTTTATTTCTTTCATTTAATATAGCTTGTGGCAACTCTTTGGAAGTACTTGTTTTTGAAAACAATTTAGCTAATTCCTCTGCCTTATCACTAGGAGATGCAAATTCCTTACCTATTATTTTAATAGGACAATTTGGGAGCTGGACACTTTTTTTCATTTCAGTTACTTTTTTCCATGTTTTCCTTGCATCGTGCGATGTTTTAATTTCTTTTGTACTAAAGTTTAACCAAAATTGTTTTTAGCAAGAGCAATAACTTTGTTACAATTAAGTTTTGTACATTTCATCTCTTTAAATGTAATATCATTTTTATTTTTTAACCATTTTTTTGTAGGCAATCTTCTTTTCTTTAACTGCTACTTCACAATTTTCAGTCCACCAAATGTTTCCTTTATGATTAGTCTTACATGTAGTTCTTTTCTTCGGAATAGAATTACTTGCTGCTTCATGAATTAAATTAGCAAAAGTTGCATAGACATTATTGGTGTCGTCACATTTCATAAAGTCAGTTTCATATTTCAAAAGATTATATTGAAATAAATCCCAGTTAGCACGTCCATAGATATACTTTACTACTGTATCAACTTCTAACTGTACGTCTACTGTTTCATTAAATAATAATATTAAAGGAAAGTGATCACTACCAAGTGTATCAGTTTCAATGTCCCAAGTACAATCGATAGCAATGTTGGACGAAACTAATGTCAAATCAATTGCTGAAGGACGATGTACAGAAGCGTCAGGGACACGAGTTATTCTTCCATTATTCATAATTATTAGAGAAGAATCCAAAATATTGTCCATTAATCGATAATTCGAAACACCCGCATAATCATTATCCCATAATGAAGAGTGAGCATTAAAGTCTCCAGTTATTATCCATTTCTCAGATCCATCAATGTTTCGAAGTATTAAAATTATTTGGACCTTTTGGATAGTAAACGGACATCACATTTAAACAAATATAAGAGTTGACTTTCAACTTGATAGCAGATGAAAACACATCAATCAAATTTTGTCCAACTGGCGAAGTAATAATGTTATAATCCAAATCATTTCTGACGTATATAGCTGTGTTGATTTTACTGGACGACAGTTCTGACACAGGAGGATAATAATATCCGTGAAGTTTTGGCAACTTTCCTCTTACAACGTTCAAAGATTGTAAGCATAACACATGAGGACTATGATCTTTTAAAAAGTTAACAAGATATTGTATGTTCGTAGCAAGCGACCTACAATTCCATTGAAAAATATAAAGCTTTTCTTTATTCATACGGGCTCTCTCTCTCTCTCTCTCTCTCTCTCTCTCTCTCTCTCTCTCTCTCTCTCTCTCTCTCTCTCTCTCTCTCTCTCTCTCTCTTTCTCGCAAAGTAAAAGGAAAAATAATATAATGAAAAGTTACTGCAAGAAACCTATATGAATTACACAACAAGAAAACTTATGAGAATCACAAGTTATGTTGAAGTAATTATTAAAACAATTCTACAGAGAAGACATGGTGATGGAATTGTCATTAATATAACACGAGATATTTTGATATTTTATCAATCAAGCAATACAAGTGTTTATCATCATAATCATCATCATCACCCTCTGATCAGTAAGAGAAGTTCGTCCCTTCGTCATCATTTCCTGTCGACGCGTCATAATCGTTAGCCTTAGCGTAGATCAAAGTGACCGACAGTTTTCGACATCGTGCACATCACAGTCGCGTTTTGAAAACTTTAATTTGCTGTCAGTTTTTAGAGTCTACCGTTTTCAATATCAGCAATTTTCTCGACTACAAGTGAAGAAGTCAGCAAAATGGCAAATGCTTTGATAACTGGTGTTATTGTTCCTCGTCAAGCATCCTGACAGACTCTCCGTGACAACCAACCTGCGGCCACTCCAGAAGAATATTTCAAGATTAGCATTGCCATTCCTTTCTTGGAACACCTGTCAACCGAATTGGACTCGAGGTTCGAAAATGCTGGTCTAGCAGTTGATGGTCTATGTCTGGTGCCAAGCACTTTAATAGACAACCAGGATGGTTTCATGCAGGTTCCAGAAGGGGTGATGCTGGCAATGTTGTTGGAGTCTGACCTACCAGACAACGCTACCCTTGATGCAGAATACCAACGGTGGGTTTGCAAATGGCGAAGTGCTGCTGAGAATGCGACAGCTATCATCCCATTCACGGCATCAGAAGCACTGAAACATTGTGACAGGGATTTTTTTTTTATCCCAACCTGTTCATCATGCTTTAGAACCTTTGCACCCTACCTGTCACTACTGCCGAGTGTGAGCGTTCAAACAGTCAGTTGCGCAACCTGAAAAACTACCTGCGCTCTACAATGAGGCAACAGAGACTAAATGGACTTGCTTTACTGAAAGTGCACAGGGATGTTGATATTGACTTCAAAGAGGCTGAACTGTTTTGCCAGAAGATACAATTCACAAATGGTACTAATGCCGAGGAACCTAGTGCAGCAAGACTGAATTAAGTGAAAGCAGGGCGGTGATGTTCATAAACTACAAGGTAAAGCTTTATACCGTTAACGATCAACAAAAAGTAGTGAATAATAATAGTATACAAAACATCTCTGCTGATAAATAAATGTGTGTGTGGTGTTTTTTTTAAGGGAGGGGCAGAGGATAATTTTTGTACCCCAGAGTTTGTCAGTTCAATTGTTCAAAAAGCTCAAAGTCCCAGACCATCACAGATGGCTTTTTCAAGGTTCAGATTGCACCATTTTGCATCCTTGAAAAAAAAAATTCCGGGGGGGGGGGGGGGCATGCCCCCGGACCTCCCTAGAAGGCTCGGCGCTTCGCGCCTTCGCTGAATCTGTAACCCCCACCCCCACCCTCGACTTTTCCCAGGTCTGGCCCTTATGTCAGTGAATAGTGTGTGCCCCCCCCCCCAATCCTGAGCAGCTTCCGCCGCCTGTGCTGTGGTACCTCGAGACAAATAATATATTATCTAACACTCAGTGCAGTGTGGCTTTCGAAATGGCAGAAATACTATTGATCACCTGGTGCGACTCGAAGCATTTATACGTAACGCGTTCGTCTAGGATGAACATGCCGTCGCCATCATGTTTGATTTGGAAAAAGCGTACGATACCACATGAAAATATGGCATCCTTTCAGATTTGCAAGAGATGGGACTGAAGGGGCATTTACCTCTGTTTATATCCAATTTCCTAAGGGACAGAATTTTTCAGGTTAAGGTTGGAGGATCTTTATCAGATATGAGGGAACAGATAATGGGGGTGCCTCAGGGTAGTATCTTGTCTCCCTTGCTGTTTAATATTAAAATAAATAATATTGTTCGTTCAGTGAGGCGAGGAATTGACAATTCCTTGTTTGTCAATGATTTTGCATTAATAGCCAAGGGTAAAACCTTGGCATCTGCAGAAGTTCAACGTCAGCTACAGTTATGTGTCAATGCCGTTGAAGACTGGTTATTACAAAATGATTTCAAATTTTCACAGGCAAAGACCGAATGTATTCACTTTTCAAAGCACCAAGGAATTATTCAAGATCCTAAAATTACCCTCAATAAAACTCCAATAAAGACGGTCCAAAATGTCAAATTTTTGGGTGTTATTTTTTTTATCAAAGGTTAACCTTCCTCCCTCATCTGAAAGATTTGAAAACTAAATGTCAACAGGCCTGCAATTTGCTCAAGGTTATCAGTGGTTCAGACTGGGGAGCTGACAATAAAACTTTATTGATGTTATACCCTTCGTTAATTAGATCTAAGTTAGACTATAGTTGCATTGTTTACGGTTCTGCTAGAAAGTCTTATTTTAAAATGTTAGGTCCAGTTGCTCATCAGGCACAACACATTCCTTTGGGTGCGTTTCGCACCTCCCCTTGTGAAAGCCCGCTTATGACTGTGTTGATCAGATGACCAGATTTTGTGCAGAAATTTGAGGCCAAACCGAACGCAATCCCTCCGTTTGGCATCAGAATGCAGGCTCATTTGAATAAAGCAGGCATTGATGTTGCTTCCATCAACGATGATGAGCTTCAGACTGAAGCTCCTCCATGAAAATTACGTAACCCAAATATTAACTGGCAATTGTCCGCTTTCCTCAAAAACCAAACATCTGAAACTGTCTATAACCAACTTTATTTAGAACAGTGTGCTTTGTACCCAGGATATGAAAAACGTTTTACAGACGAGTCAAAGAAAGGAGACTCAGTTGCTGCTGCGTCGGTCTTTTGGAGACATCTAGACCAGCCTTTGCAACAGTGTATACCTGATTTTTTTTCTGTTTATACAGCTGAGCTCAAGGCAATTCATCTAGCTCTGAAACAGGTTTATCAATTCAAAAGAACCTCGTTTTTAATCATGTCTGATTCACTGTCAGCACTTCAGGCTCTTTCCACGAGAAAGATATCGCACCCTTTTCTGGCAGAGATCCATGACTTCCACACACAACTTGTTTCTGAGGGTAAAAAGATAGTTTTTTATGTGGGTACCTGGTCACATGGCCATCCGCGGCAATATTGCAATGGACGAAGCGGCTAAAGAAGCTCTGCATCTCGATTTCCCTTCAAATATTTTCTAGTTTGTTCCATACTCTGACCTGCGTTGTATGATTGGATCTTACCGGATACTGTGGCAGACTGACTGGTCTAATCATATCAATAACAAATTATTTCAAATTCTTCCATATTTGTCTGTTCCTTTGCCTAACTTTGCATCCACTCGCAAAGAAGAAACAGTTTTGTCTCGCCTTCATATTGGGCCATCCATAGTTTTCTTTTAAAAAGAGTTGAACCACCATGGTGCTTTGCATACGATAAATCCTTTTCTGTTCGCCATTTCATGTCTGAATGTGCTGATCTGATTGATGAAAGAGAAGAACCAAGAGAGACCCTGCACTAAGACTTCTCGCGTTTAAATAGTTCAGCCTGCTGTGGCCTTTGTAAATTAAAGTCGATGTCTAGCAGACGACGCAAGTCCGTTGTGTGCTAAGCATGTGTAAGCTAACGCTGGCTCAGTTGGGCAGTGACCTCATCAAGCTGACGGATGGCCAGAGACACCCGCTAGAGGCGCCACAAGTAGTACTAGTTTTCGCGGGCTTTTGCTGACCACTACGATAGGTAGTCATTCTGTGCCTAACTCTCACACGCGACGGAGCAACGCTCTGAAAGATCGCTAGCAGAAGACTAAAGCAGGGACGGGTAAAATTCAATTCAACCTAGTATAGCCACAGCCTGACATTGTCAAAAAGGTAAATGATCAATCTTCTGTTTCCATCGCGCTTTATTCATATTATTGCTGTATTATGTTTGTGAAGTTTTACCATGTTTAGAATTGTGAATGTTAGTCAAACTTTGCTTGACCACGTGGCGGACACGCGACCTGTTTCGGCACCACGAGATAGCCTCTACTGTCCAACTGTTGTTTCTCCTATGTGTCTTATTTCAGACCAGTGGCTGTACCGGAGAACATGTATATTGTTAATTACTTCTCCATGTGTTTAGTTTAGCCATGATGTATATATGTATAGGAATTAGAGTGGAGATTCCAGTGGACTACGGATATAGAAGATTGTTCATCGCTTATATATATATATATATATATATATATATATATATATATATATATATATATATATATATATATATATATATATATGTGTGTGTGTGTGTGTATGTGTGTATGTGTGTGTGTGGGTGTGTGTGTGTAGCCGAGCGGAGACTTTAATTCCCGTCTCTCGGCCACCAACCGTTGGGAACATTGCTCCACCCGAGCTGTCATTTTCATGTAGTCCCTCAAAAGAAGGACATAAAAATATTTGCCTTGCAAGGCTGTGGAGCGTGGTTGGGAGTACAAGGCTGCCGGCAACTAGTGCCACGCATTCTAACTGCAAGGCCGCTGCTACCGACCTGCATAAAATGCCTGCCGACAATGTGGTCCCGCTCGGCACCAGATGCAGCGGGCGAATGGTCAGCCGGGGAGAACAAATGTCGTGTCGCCTTGTACTGCTAACTCAATGGCATACCCAAAGGATTCTGCAAAGCAGTAGCCACCCAAGGCCAGTCTAACCAAGAAAACTCAAGGTAGACAATTTCTCTCCCAAGCCTCAACCAGTCGCCTCCCTTTCCGCTACAGATCCCACAGCTCAAATGGAACCATGTCCCCATGGTTTCCCCGTTCCCGGTCGTTGGCACCACTTGTAGCCGAGCGGAGACTTTAACTCCCGTCTCTCGGCCACCAACCGTTGGGAACATTGCTCCACCCGAGCTGTCATTTTCATGTAGTCCCTCAAAAGAAGGACATAAAAATATTTGCCTTGCAAGGCTGTGGAGCGTGGTTGGGTGTACCCGGGTTGCCGACTACTAGTGCCACGCACTCTTAACTGCAAGGCCGCTGCCACCGACCTGCATAAAATGCCTGCCGACAATGTGGTCCCGCTCGGCACCAGACGCAGCAGGCGAATGGTCAGCCGGGGAGAACAAATGTCGTGTCGCCTTGTACTGCTAACCCAATGGCATACCCAAAGGATTCTGCAAAGCAGGGCGGCACCAGACGCAGCGGGCGAATGGTCAGCCGGGGAGAACAAATGTCGTGTCGCCTTGTACTGCTAACCCAATGGCATGCCCAAAGGATTCTGCAAAGCAGGGCGGCACCAGACGCAGCGGGCGAATGGTCAGCCGGGGAGAACAAATGTCGTGTCGCCTTGTACTGCTAACCCAATGGCATACCCAAAGGATTCTGCAAAGCAGGGCGGCACCAGACGCAGCGGGCGAATGGTCAGCCGGGGAGAACAAATGTCGTGTCGCCTTGTACTGATAACCCAATGGCATACCCAAAGGATTCTGCAAAGCAGGGCGGCACCAGACGCAACGGGCGAATGGTCAGCCGGGGAGAACAAATGTCGTGTCGCCTTGTACTGCTAACCCAATGGCATACCCAAAGGATTCTGCAAAGCAGTAGTCACCCAAGGCCAGTCTAACCAAGAAAACTCAAGGTAGACAATTTCTCTCCCAAGCCTCAACCAGTCGCCTCCCTTTCCGCTACATATATATATATATATATATATATATATATATATATATATATATATATATATATATATATATATATATATATATATATATATATATATATATATATATAGAGATAGAGAGAGAGAGAGAGAGAGAGAGAGAGAGAGAGAGAGATAACTGGAGCTATCTCTGAGGGCTATTTCGGCCATCAGTGAGACGCTCTGCACACCCTTAGTAAACACAGTGTTGCAGAAATTTGTCTCATGTTTTGCAGACGAGCAGGCATCGTTGGCCCGAGGCAGGAGGAAGACCACTAAGAGTCAACCCTGACATTCGGCCTGCAGTGGAACATCTAGCACTGAGCTACGATAGCCCAATAGTATACCACCAAGGAGGAGACACCATCCCCACACCTCAAACTGCAGTTTAGTGACACTGAAGGTGTGCACCTACACTGACCTAGAAGGACTGTGTGGTAGTCCACTCTCCTGAAACCAACAATAGGACAGACAGAACAAATAGCCCAATGATGAGACAATAGCAAATATAAAAAACAGTAGCAGCATAGACCCATCAAGGAACGAACTATTCGAAGTGAATTTGGACATTTAACTTAATAGAGTGTTTAGAGAATTATGTATAGAGTAGAGGAAATAAATGTGTGATATTTACTGTTAACAAGTGGCTGGACTACCTATGTTTCATAGCGGTGTGAGAGCTAGTGTGTCAGTGAATCTTTACCATTTTATTCCTATCTCTATAACCCTATCCACACACAGACCGAGCTAAACTTATAAATGTATTAAGATTATTCATAGGGTGATTACACTAGCCGATCCCCGCAGACAAAGACGAGTGGGTAATAGCATTCCATTGTGCAGAGCCCAGTAACAATAGACCCATCGTCACACTCGATACAGTGACACTGGCATGGTTTGGTAGCAGAGCGAGACTGCTTGGATTTTTAAAAAAAAACACATAGACCTAATTGAAGTGCTCCTGAAATCAAGAACAAAACTTGCGCCAAAAACTTCTAACACGTCTGTTTTGCCCTAAAAGAAGACTAGTTTTTAGAACCACTGCCTTACCTCAGTGGTAGGGCGTTTGTCTGGCGCAAAGATGACCCAGGTTAAGATCAAAATGGCCATTTTTTCTTTCCATCTTAGCAAAGTGATTGCTCAGATGGTTCAATGTTTGATTAAGGTCTCTACCCCGTCTTCCCTGGGATGGTTATCCCCGACTGCCGTATCGCCCATGGTGGGTGTAGACATTAAGCTTCAATGTTCATTCATTATTCCTTTATATAATATGCAGCATTATTAAGGTCATCAAAGGCCTGTATGACAAGGCTACCAGTGCGGTCCTCCACAACAACGCCATCGGGAATTGGTTCAGAACAACAATCGACGTGCGTCAAGAATACCTACTCTCTCCAACACTCTTTTAACATCTTCTTGGAGAGCATCTTGTCTGATGCCCTTGTTGACCACCAAGGTACAGTCAGCATAGGGGGTAAAGCAATCTCCAACTTCCGTTTTGCTGATGACATTGATGGATATGGATAGGCTGGAGAGGAACAAGAACTTGAACTGTTGGTACAGAGGCTTGACACAACCTCCAGAGCCTAAAGAATGGAAATTAGTGCAGAGAAGACCAAAATGATGACCAACAACACCAATGGCATCAACATTGACATCAAGGCTCAAGGCCAATCCCTCAATACAGTGCCTAGCTTCAAATATTTAGGAGCCATTGTAGCCTACAATGGGTCCCGACAGGAAGTCCTCTCCAGCACAAACAACTGCTGCCTGACAAGGTTGAAACCCATTTGGAAAGACAGGACCATCAGTCTACATTCTCAAGCTCCCTTGTCATCTCTATCTTCCTATACGCTTGCGAAACGTGGACCCTCAAAGCAGATCTACAACGAAGAATAGCTTGAGAAACATGGACCCTCAAAGCAGATCTACAACGAAGAATACAAAGCATGGAGATGAGGTGCGACTAAAGACTTCTGGGCATTTCCTATACCCACCACCACCCATCACCAACGACGAAGTCCGACAGACCATCACACAAGCCATTGGACAACACGATGACATGCTCACAATGGTGAAGAAACGGAAATTCCGATTGTATGGCCACGTCACCTGAGCATCAGGTCTTGCAAAGACCACCTCATAGGCACGGTGCAATGAGGAAGACAGAAAAAGAGGTGGGAGGACAACACTCGAGAATAGATTGGCTTGACATTGAGCGAAACCATTAGGATTGCTGAGGACAAAGATAGATGGAGTAAGCAGGGGAAACGATCATCTGAGGTGCCCTAACGACCTTCGGGTTACGGAATAGGATAGGATAGACTCTGAGCAAAGCCATAAGGGTTGCTGAGGTCAGAGAAAGATTAAGTACGCTGGTAAAATGATCATCTGTGGTGCCCCAACCACTTTCGAATCACGGGATAGGAGAGAGAGAGAGAGAGAGAGAGAGAGAGAGAGAGAGAGAGAGAGAGAGAGAGAGAGAGAGAGAGAGAGAGAGAGAGAGAGATCATCATCATGAAATACTATTATTGTGCTGTGTACGGTCTTAAGTTTGATCAGCACTGTTAGCATGGCATCGTGTTAAGTAAAAACAAATGGCTAGCATCTTACAGGACTAAAACAAGGCAAGGGGTGGAAGTTGCTTTAATCATCAAGAAATGTCATTAGCCTGCTCTCAAACATGGACAAAAAGTGCGACATACAGGTTTTCAATTGCGTGTGCTTCTACTTGAGCTTAGGGAGCTCAAATGTAGTTCAACTGCATTCATAAAGCCGGGTTCTCCTGACGCCTTTCCACCTTTGACGAAAGTTTTTATTACAGGAGGTTTGGCCAAAGAGCTTATTACGGAAAGAGGGGGAACTTCCATTATGTCATATACAAAAATGCGAGACGCTCTCACGGATTATTTCCCTTTGCTCGAGCTGGCTATATTTCATCATCTGCTATATGAATGATCTATGCGTGGTAACTTATTGAGCCTATGCCATTGCAAAAGAACATTTTTATGGCAACGTTTGCAAAAACCAAACTTGTAACCATCATTATTTTTAACATTCCGCTACTGCTGTCTTTTTTTTTATGTTTACTTATTGACATTTATTAGGTGCTTTTATGCTGCTTATGTGTGTATGTCATAGGTTCGTTTTCTGCCCTGGAATTTATTATTTTTTAATCAACTACAGATATTTTAAAATTAAAATATGCATGACAGACTGTTTCATTTATCCGAAACTTTGTAAATCCGTAATCGTGAGAGAGAGAGAGAGTGAGAGAGAGAGAGGGGGGGTTGGGGGAAGAGAGAGCTCTGTCATTCAATCAATTAATCACAATAATGCACAATAACAAAATGTTTCTCTAATAGTGTGAATATAATTTATATCAGGTGTCCCCCTACCCCCCAAACCTCTCACCTCCCACATCACTGGCTTAATAACATCAGTCACTTCATGGAAAATAAATAATTAATCTGACAGAACAATCAGAACCTAGACTACAACATTCCACGCAATATAGATCTAATGCGCAGAAATTCACAGATCAGAACAAGGACTGAGTTTCTAAATTACATTTTTTTTCCTGTTTACACTCAAACAAAAAGGGATTACAACAGATCAAGGACCATTTTTGTGCCTAGGTAAGGGGTTATCTTGCACAGTATTTGATCACGAGGAGAAAACAGACTTAGACTAATTTAACTTGTTAACATAAGCAGTTTGACGAAGCCAAACTGCCAATCTGACATCTACTTTTGAAATATAAGCACAAATATAGTCAAACAACCTAACAATAACGTAAACAGTGAGCGACCTGTTGGACGTAAACTGTCAGCAAGCAAACTGTTTTGGATTTGGCACATAGGTATAACATGAATCATTCAAGCTGCTCTCCGATTGTTTTAACACTAACAACACTGCAGCGGTCTTAGTTTAGGCCTACATAAACACAAAACAATGAAGTTTTTCAATTGCAATTTACATTTCTTTGTCTCTTGGAAATTTGAAAAAGGACTTGCCAACACAACTTTTCTTGTATCTGGCATTATGGCAATTGATGGCTGTGCAAAAGTCACCGCCCTGTTTCACTCGGTCGCCTTTTGACTTTCTGCCACGAGCCATTTTCAGCATGTCGACAAGGGAGCATAACTCGTACCTTTCGTCTCGCGGTTCTGTACCAAGTTCCCCCTCTTTCTATCATTAAGCTCTTTGGTTTGGCCTTAAACGCTTACGCTGCACTATTATGTACTGCATGGGTAGTCACAAAAGACAACGGTTGAGAAGTTCACATTATAAAGAATCAAGTCGCGAATTGAAAACACTCCAGCGGATATGGCTGACTGAGAGAATGTCTTTGAAAAGGTTTTCCAATAATATATATTATCATAAAATGTCTATTAACCTGAAAGGTCATTATCCTGCTCTCAAAGGTGGACAAAACGTGCCACATACAATGTACTGGCTTTCCATTCCCTGTTTTTCTTTAGAAAGGTAAGGTCAGTTAAGATAAGATAAGTGGATAGGGGATCCACTTTCATTTTGCTATCAAGGATCCATTCTACGTAGTTAGTATCCTATCCCGTAACTCGAAGGTCGTTGGGGCACCACAGATGATCGTTGAACCAGCGTACTCCATCTTTCTCTGACAGTGGTCCTGATTCGGCTCTTTGCAGTCCGCTGGACCCTGTAAGCAATGAATAACTAACTAACTAACTAACTTTCTCTGACTTGGTTTAGTGCCCCTGTGCAGAAACTGATACATTTGTTGCCAGAGGTTAGGGAGTCGGAAGAAAGGAAAAACTTTTGTACTTTGACTTTTGGCCTTTTGTTTCATACAACACCATCGGACAGTAATAAATAACGCTTCTAGCACTAGAAGTGGGAGGGAGGGGGGGGGGGTACAGCGACAAACTGGGGAGTGGGGTAAATGGAACACATAAAAACATAACAGGTGTAAACAACAACGGCATAAACATTAGGCTTATACAGTATATAGTAACAAGAAAGAAGCTTGTTGCTGCCCTTCTAACTGTTCTTAAACTTTTTTGTGTGGAAATTATGCCGCGAGCGATTAAAACAGGTACCAACGTGCATGCGGTGCAAAAACACAAAACCGCTGTAATAAAATACGGTTTAACCTTTATTTTAAGCGTGTATTCAAGCAAGATGACAGGCACCTAAGACCACGTCACTGTAACAATGATCCCGAAGGAAGCGCGGGTAACACGTCAGAACTGGAGGCAAACGTTAAAAGTACACTTTACTCTTCATGTGTGTGTGTGTGTGTGTAGGTGTGTGTGGGTGGGTGTGGGTGTCTGTAGGTAAAGGTAAAGGTAGTCCCATAGCCTTGTGGCCGTAGGGGAGCGTGATGTTGGAGATCACACTTATCTTGGGCCAGCGTAATGAGGGTGATGCCCAACTCTCTCCCTCGCTGCTTTACCTTCCCCACCCTCAAGAGAGTAGGTACTCAATCACAGTTGAGTCAACTGGGGGCGTTGTTGTTTGTCGCTTCACACCTTAGCGGTCACCCATCCAAGTGCTAACCGCACCGGACGGTGCTTCACTTTCGACACAGTAGCGAGTGCTCCAACCACTGCACTATCCGGGTGTCTGTGTGGGTGTGTTTATGTGTGTGTGTGTCCCCGTGTGTGGAGTTTGCTTTTAACGTGTCTTTTTTATATTTAGATGTAATGTTTGTTATTATTTATTACGATGTTTAAAGTGTTTTATCTCATAATGTGGTTTCATACTGTTTATCTTTGCGTGTGTGTGTGTGTGTGTATGTGTGGTGTGTGTGTATGTGTGTGTGTGTGTGTGTGTGTGTGCGTGCGAGCGCTTAGAGCAAGCTTTTGTTTGTTTTTGCGCTTTAAAAATTAAACTAGTAGTAGTAGTAGTAGTAGTAGTAGTAGTAGTAGTAGTAGTAGTAGTAGTAGTAGTAGTAGTAGTAGTAGTAGCAGTAGTAATAGTAGTATCTCTAGAATTCCAAATGATAATTAATAATAGTAAGTAGTAGTAGTAGTAGTAGTAGTAGTAGTAGTAGTAATAGTAGTAGTATCTCTAGAATTCCAAATGATAATTAATAATAGTAAGTAGTAGTAGTAGTAGTAGCAGTAGTAGTAGCAGTAGTAATAGTAGTAGTATCTATAGAATTCCAAATGATAATTAATAATAGTAAGTAGTAGCAGTAGTAGTAGTAGTAGTAATAGTAGTAGTATCTCTAGAATTCCAAATGATAATTAATAATAGTAAGTAGTAGTAGTAGTAGTAGTAGCAGTAGTAGTAGTAGTAGTAGTAGTAGTAGTAGTAGTAGTAGTAGTAGTAGTAGTAGTAGTAGTAGTAATAGTATCTCTAGAATTCCAAATGATAATTAAAAGATCGCTTTAATAAGTCTAAATAAGCAATTCAAATACTTAAGACTTCGATTAAAACCAACTTGCACAACACACACACGTCACATTCGACGCATAAAACACTCGGCAATATTCCGTGTGGGTAGGTGATTGGACTAGAATTTCGGATGATAATGATACGCGTTTCAGACACTTAAAACTTGCTGTCATTTGAAGTAGGTTTACCTCACACTGACGTTACACTTTGTAAAGCAGAACACCAATACTGAACAATTTTGTGTGGGTGGGTGATTTAAACACTACACTTTCGGATGAGAACCTTTCACTAATATGAAATGTCTTTCACAATATGTAGGCTTACGAATACTTTAATGAATTTTATTGTCTTTCACAGTATGTACGAATAAAATATTTCATCATCAGAAGAAGAAACATAATTATTTTTATAATGTTGATGATGTTTATGGTGATATTTTCCCTCTCAACTTGTGTACCTTTCGTTTAGTTCTGTGCTCGATGCAACTGTGGTCTAATGGTAGTGTTTCGGCTTGCGGATCGGAAGGTCCCGGGTTCGAGCCCTGGCCGGGCCATTGTGTTGTGTCCCTGGGAAAGACACTTTACTCCTGTTTTCCTACTCCTTCGGATGAGAGTATAAACCGAGGTCTAGTCTGTGTCGCATACATTCCATCATAACGGACTTTAAAGATCCTGACGCTCATGTCCTAGACGGGTGAGTGCCGGTGACAATAACACACCCAGCATGCACCTAGGTCCTTCTCCCCCATCCCTGGCTGCCCAGTATTGTGCTCAGTTGTCCGGGCGTCAGACCATGCGCCCAAAGGCTGCGGGTGGGCGTCTCGGGCAGCTTGAGTTAGATCCTGTATAGGCCAGCGCCTTGAGCAGCTCTTGAGCTGGAAAAGCGCTATGTAAGAACGATTAAATAAAAATAAATAAAAAAAACAGTACATCTCTGTCTGTCTGTCTGTCTGTCTCTCTCTGTATGTATGTATGTCTATCTGTGTGTGTGTGTGTTTGGGCGTATGGGTGTGTATGTGTGTGTATGCGTGTATGTGTGTGCGTGTATGCGCGCGTGTGTGCATGTGTGTGTGTGTGGGGGGGGGGGGGGTGTTTGTGTGTGTGTGTGTGTGTGTTTCGCTATGATCTTTTGTACCCAAAAGCGCAGTATACGTAATAGATTCATCATCATCATCATCATCATCATCATCATCATCATCATCATCATGAGGTAAGAAAGTGGAGTGGAGAGTGTGTCCGGATGAGGAATGAGGCATGTTTTGCAAAGCCTTCGGACAATTACATTTATTGAACCTACTATAGACCTACTATTGACAGGCCTACTACATTCCTTAAAGGTAAGAAGAGATCTACAGTAGCACCTTTCACGATGACAGCAAACAATTACAACAACAAAATCTTACCACGTCCTCCCTCAAGCTTGGTTTAGGCAGTCATACCACGGGGCAACTGTCCTAATGCACATTGGGGCATAGTACGCTATCAATGTTGCCACTAATGCATTCATTTGAAATTCAAAGTTTACTTTGCGGCGTAGACTAGGTAAAATAAACTGTAATGTAATCACACACATGCTCTGGAAGCACGCTGCAATAGATTAGGAATAGGCATGATGCGAGTTTGTTTAATTATTTAGTTAGTTATTGTAGAGGGTACCTATATACAGTTGGATTGCACGTACACCTGCGCCTATGCATAATCTAATATCGTAGCAAGCAGTAAGTCGCATAGATTCAGTGCGCCTGTGCTTCTCAGTAGTGAAAATACTGCATTGCGCACAGTGTTCACAAGCAAACTGCACACACAGCGTAGCTGAGACTGGACGAATACGAGGCCTTCTCCCTCTCGGACTAGACTAGGCCTGTTTCCTTAACTTAGTCTCAGCCACGCTGTATAGTAAGTACTGCCAAGCATAGGCTATCATAAATTCCTGGTCAAAGTACGCGGATTAACGAAGGATAAACATAAAATATTAAAGAGGTGTTGCGTTTTGCATTTCCCGTTCTCAATACTAGGACTTCCGAAAACCAAAACGCCTGTGCCGATAGTCCCTATTAACACCAGACATCTCAATTCTTTCTTCTTGCAATCACATATCATAAACAAAATGTGGGATATGATTTTAGGGTAAATCAGCATTGGCCAGGGATGGGGCATTATCGGGGTTGTTTCTGGTTTAAGTTGGGTTACAATAGGGTTGGTGTTGGGTATCCTGACGTATGCCCGATCTTTGCCGGAATCGGGTTACCGTTCGGCAAAGGTTTGGTTACGGTCGGGTAAGTTTTGGGTACCCCGACGATCGCCCAATCTTTATCGAAAATCGGGCTACTGTTTGTCGAACGTGGGGTTACGATCGGGTAGCCCGACGATCGCCCGATCTTTGCCCGAATCAAGCCCGAAGCGGTTCCAAATTCCATTTGCCCGATCGGTAGCCCGATTCGGGCCCGATCGGGCTGCCCGATCCGGGCCTGATCGGGCCCCGAAATTGTGGTTAACTGGGCTCTTTTAAATCAGCATTTTCGGGGAATGTCACGTCCTGGCTTTCATCCTCTTTGCTAATAGTAGCAGAAATAGTGAGTATCCTATCAACCAAGTCACATAATTAATAAGATTTTATTGACTATTTCCATAGCGTCAAATGGTGTTAGATAATATTACAGCCGCGTCGGAAGATGTTTGGGAGTGGGAGGATTAAAGAGTGTTGGGGTGGGGGTGAGTGAGAGAGGAACACATTTTGATATACTATTGTTGTAAAGATTATTTTACTTTCAATCCCCTTATTTTGAAACAGTGCGGTACTTATAGTCTCTACATACTCCAGAACAAACGAGAATATCCCACATGAAACACCACAACCAATCAAAATTAATTTCATCATCACTGTCTCACGTCATACAACCTTATTTGGAATGGAAGCTTCCATGGTTACCACTAGAACTATCCATACGCTTCGATCGATAGTAAACAACTGATTCGAGAAAATTCTCAAATAATATCGAGCAACTAAAATTATCAACGTTATACAAAGCTTCTTCTAACAACGCAAAATCACATCAAAGATGAATACACTCTATTACTGCATGCTTAGCAAAACAAAACGATCTAATCTATCGCGCGCGTCACACACGCAAGCCTATTATTATGCGCATTTCACACGTAAACCTACATGTACCATCGCACGCGTCTCCAACGTAACAGACTACAATTTTAAAACGAAGTAACTCTACACTTCATTATTGTACGGAGGCACATAATTATATCCTACCTTACAGTAATTTGTAAAACAGTAGACATTGTATTTAGAGACTGTACATTTAGGAATTATTAAAATAATAAAATCCACAAACCGAAAATACCTTCACCGTCCAGTCGGAGTACTGCAATCAGAAAAATCACATGCCAGAAAACCAACACATAGGCCTACACTTGCACTCCACTCATACGCACTGTGCTGTTACACTGCTTTCTGTTCGGGTCCCCTTGAAAATTCAGTCCTGAATCAAAACTTAAAGCTTTTCAAGTTGACAAACACCCAGACGAATTGATGAAGTCTGTATCTTCGCTATCATTTTTAAAAAAAGGTTGAGTTTAGGTTCTGTGGAGTCCACAGTCCTGGATATCGGATGATCGAGAACACTACACAGGACCAAGATAGGCTTAAGTTCAAGTTACTTCCTGGTTGAAGTTGTTATATATTAAAACGTTATAACCAACTAGAGCGGAAAAGACGTGTTGGGGAATATTTTCTTTTTGCTACATTGGAGCGGTTATGAATAATGTTAATTCCTGCTTTGTCTTCCTAACTGTTGACTAAGTTTTTTTGTTTTAGCTTATAAGCTTTCGATATTGGAAATGTGTGTCAATATGTTGTTTGCGTGTGTGCGTGGGTGTGTGTTTGGGTGTGTGTGTCTCTGTGTGTATGTAGGTATGTGTGTGTGTGTGTGTACCCCCGTTGGGGTGCCGGGGGATTCAGTATAAATAGTATCCCCACTTTCTGGAAATTTAGTGCTTTAAATTCCCACTGTCGCTGTCTTTCTCATTTGCTCTTTCTCATTCCTGCTCTGTTCTATCAATCTGCTATACTATCGTCTTCTTCGCTAGACCAGTCACCTACTTTTTTTCTTGAAAACTCTTCCGGGACAAGACTCCTTATTTCTGTATGAGGTCTGTTGGATCAGCTTGGGAATATTGGACGCTTTCTGCCAGGTGGTCACTAGGGCTTCTTATGATGTTATTATTTAGCAATGTAGGCATTTTATATGTATGTGTTTTGTTGATAATTTATAATGATGTTTGTATTCTATTTTGTTTTTGTAAACGGTGGTTCGATAAATTAGAGTACAGCCTCAGCGTCCCCTGCGTGGGATGTCTTTATTATAAAGTGACTGGCTGGTGGAGAGCTTTCAGTTTTACCACTAGGGTTGTTTCAGCAGATCGTTTATGCGGATTGGGGGTTGTCCGGTCCCGATTTGGCTCGGAAGAGTCCGCTGAATTTAAAGCAATAATCATGTAATGTAATGTAATGTGTGTGTGTAGGTGTGGGTGTGTGTGGGTGTGGGTGTGTGTGTGTGTGTGTGTGTGTGTGTGTGTGTGTGTGTGTGTGTGTGTGTGTGTAATATCCACCCGTTGGGGTGCCGGGGGTTTCTGTATAAATAGTATCCCCACTTTCCCACTGTCGCTGTCCTTCTCTTTTGTTCTTTCTCATTCCTACCATGTTCTCTCAATCTACTATACTATCTACTTCACTAGACCAGTCATTTGCCTTTTTCTTTGAAAACTCTTCCAAAACTCCTCATTTGTGTATGAGGTCTGTTCGGTCTGCTTGAGAATATTGGACGCTTTCTGCCAAATGGTCACTGGGGCTTCCTATGATATTTCTATTTAGCAATGTAGGCATTTTATATGTATGTGTTTTTTTTTAAATATATTTTATAATGATGTTTATGTTCTATTTTGTTTTTTGTAAACGGGGGTTCGATAAATTAGAATATAGCCTCACCGTCCCTTGCGTGGGATGTCTTTATTGTATAGAGACCGGCTGGTGGAGTGCCTTCAGTGTTACCACTGGGGTTATTTCGGCAGATCTTTTATACGGATCAGGGGTGAGTCCCCTTTCAACCGAGTTGTGGTCCTGATTTTGTGGTCCTGGTTCGGCTCTTTGCAGTCCGCTGGACCCTGTAAGCAATGAGTAACTAACTAACTAACACGCGTGGACAGAATGAATTAAAATTGGTGGCTTTCAGCGTGCGATACACAGAAACCTGGCAGAGTAATTAACCCATTTGCTACCACGATCCCATATATGGGATCACGTGAATCCAATGTGCTCAGTGAGCACATTGGATTCACGTGATCCCATATATGGGGTCGTGGTAGCAAATGGGTTAAGCGTGCTGAGTCATCGCCTAGGCCCGACACTATTATATTGTTAGTTAGTTAGCTAGTTATTCATGGTCCAGCGGATTATATCGTTCCTTTATGTATCGTTTTTTTTAAAGTTCACGAGGTGCTCAATGCGCCCATTTGCTGTAGACAACCTAGCACAATCCACACGGCGTGGCAGAGACTGTAGAGAAGCGAACGTAACCCTAGGCAACAGGGGATGTATAGGTGGGGAAATAAACCTAGTGCTGTATTTGTGTAGCCGGCACGCGCTCGTCTAAGACATGAGCGTCAGGATCTTTAAAGTAGGTGCGATGGAGCGCAGACTAAATCCTGGGTTTATACTCTCCTCCGAGGGAAGGACGGTAGTAGGCAACTGTACCGCGCACGGCCCCCGCTTGCCTAGACTCTCAGTATGACACTCTCTGCCTGTGGCAGACATCTTTCTTCCCTCCCTTTGCGTCTTTTGTTTGACGAGTGTTAAAAGGTGACGGAAAACAGTGGGTTGAATAGGGCATCCGAGGTGTCCTATCCTACCCTATCCTATCCCGTAATTCGAAGGTCGTTGAGGCACCACAGATGATCGTTTCACCAGCGTACTCCATCTTTTCTCTGTCCTAAGCAATCCTCATGGCTTTGCTCAGTGTCAAACCAGTCTATTCTCGAATGTTGTCCTCCCACCTCTTTTTCTGTCTCACTCTTAAACTGCCTCCTTGCACAGTGCCTTGCATTGGTCTTTGCAAGGCCATATGCTCTGGTGACGTAGCTATAACATCGGAGTTTCCGTTTCTTCATCACTGTGAGCATATCATCGTATTGCCGATGGCTTGTGTGATGGTCTGTTCGACTTCGTTGTTGGTGATGTGCTGGGTATAGAAAATGCCCAGAAGTCTTCTGTAGCATCTCATCTCCATGCCTTGCATTCTTCGTTGAATTTTTGCTGTGAGGGTCCATGTTTCGCAAGCGTATAGGAAGATGGAGATGGCAAGAGAGCGCAGCAGCCTTACTTTTGAGTGTAGACTGGTGGTCTTGTCTTTCCAAATGGACTTCAACCTTGCCAGGGCAGCAGTTGTTTGTGCGATCCTGGAGAGGACTTCCTGTCGGGACCCTGTCTAATACAATGGCTCCTAAATATTTGAAGCTATGCACTGTGTTGGGGGATTGGCCTTGGACTTTGATGTCAGTGTTGATGCCATTGGTGTTGTTGTTCATCATTTCGGTCTTCTCTGCACTTATTTCCATTCCAAATGCTCTGGACGTGATTGCAGACCTCTGTACCAGCTGTTCAAGTTCTTGTTCCTCCGCAAAACGGAGGCTGAATATTGCTCTACCCCCTATGCTGACGGTGCCTTCGTGATCTGCAAGGGCGCTCCAGGAAGATGTTGAAGAGTGTTGGAGAGAGTAGGCATACTTGACGCATGCTAATTGTTGTTCCAAACCAGTTCCCGATGAGGCTGTTGTGGAGGACTGCACTGGTAACCTTGTCATAGAGGCTTTTGATTACTTCAATAATTTTAGGGCTGATGTTGTACGCTATTGTGATTGCCAACAGGGCTGCATGCCAGACTCGGTCAAACGCTTTCTTGAAATCTACAAATACATGATATAATATAAATGTTGTTGATGCTGTAGGTATTTCTCGCAGATTATTCTGAGGTTGAAAATCTGCTCAGTGTTACTAGCCCAGCCATGAATCCTGCTTGTTCTTCAGCTATGATTTGTTCAGCTTGGGGTTTCAACCAGTTGAGTTTTATTTTCAGGAGGACTTGCTAGGATGCCTGGTGAGGCTGATGATGCGGTAATTTTCACACTCCTGAAGGTTACACTTTTTTGGAAGAGTGACGGCAAGCAACTGGGCCCATGGTGTAGGCCACTCCCCACTCTGCCAGATCTCTTGTTACAGATAATGGTGAGGGTATATATATATATATATATATATATATATATATATATATATATATATATATATATATATATATATATATATATATATATATATATATATATATATATATATATCCAATCCCGTAACTCAAAGCTCGTTGGGGCACCACAGATGATCGTTTAACCAGCGTACTCCATCTTTTTCTTTTGTCAGCAACCCTTATGTATGGCATCGTCCAGTATCAAACCAGTACATTCTCAAATGTTGTCCTCCCACCTCTTTTTCTGTCCCCCTCTTCTTCTGCCTCCTTGCACCTTGCCTTTTGCAAGGCTGTTTGCAAGGCCTGAGGCTCTTGGGACGTGGCCATACCATCGGAGTTTCCGTTTCTTCACCACTGTGAGCATGTCATCATGTTGTCCAATGGCTTGTGTGATGGTCTGTCGGACTTCGATGTTCGTGATGTGCCCAGAAGTCTTCTCCACGCTCGGTATTCTTCGTTGAAGATCTGCTGTGAGGGTCCATGTTTCGCAAGCGTATAGGCAGATGAAGATGGCAAGGAAGCGCCGCAGCCTTACCTTCTATAAATTTATTTATTTATTTATTTATATGAAGACAAATAATTATCCTGCTCTCAAAGGTGGACATAATAAAACACGAATTATGTCGAAATAATTAAGATTACAACAAACACAAAGTTTTTGTTTTTTTCCAGAAGAAACCTTTTACTTAGGAGCACATCGCCAGGTTGATTTTGACCTTTGTCCCTGGTGAGTAGGTGCAGCGGGAAGCATCACAAATTTAGGGTCAAAAGGAGATAATGAAATGTTTTGTTCATCAGATGTTTCACAAAAACCAAAAGCGTAATTTTTAATTCATCATTTTAACCCTTTCGCTGCCTAAGGGCAGTTTTAAATGTGTCTGGTGATGGTAAAACAAGTGATAGTTTTAAATGTGTCTGGTGATGGTAAAACAAGTAATAGTTTAAATGTGTCTGGTGATGGTAAAACAAGTGATAGTTTTAAATGTGTCTGGTGATGGTAAAACAAGTGATAGTTTTAAATGTGTCTGGTGATGGTAAAATAAGTAATAGTTTAATTGTGTCTGGTAATGGTAAAACAAGTGATAGTTTTAAATGTGTCTCGTGATGGTAAAACAAGTAATAGTTTAAATGTGTCTGGTAATGGTAAAACAAGTGATAGTTTTAAATGTGTCTGGTGATGGTAAAACAAGTAATAGTTTAATTGTGTCTGGTGATGGTAAAACAAGTGATAGTTTTAAATGTGTCTGGTGATGGTAAAACAAGTGATAGTTTTAAATGTGTCTGGTGATGGTAAAACAAGTAATAGTTTAACTGTGTCTGGTAATAATAAAACAAGTGATAGTTTTAAATGTGTCTCGTGATGGTAAAACAAGTAATAGTTTTAAATGTGTCTGGTGATGGTAAAACAAGTGATAGTTTTAAATGTGTCTTGTGATGGTAAAACAAGTGATAGTTTAATTGTGTCTGGTAATGGTAAGACAAGTGATAGTTTGAAATGTGTCTCGTGATGGTAAAACAAGTGATAGTTTGAAATGTGTCTCGTGATGGTAAAACAAGTGATAGTTTAAACAGTATTAGAAATATCTGGGTAAAATTAATTGCACTGGTTTGAAAGATAATTCAAGTTTCCACACCAAAAGGCATGAGATATTTCAAACTTAGTTCAATATTCGGAGTCTAATGTATATTGAAATGTAAACGAAGCAAATATCACTACTATTAATGAACACATCCACATACATAAATATTTTAAAAAATAACCATAATAATTTTAAAAAACGTATTTATTTATTTTACGTCATCGTTGTTATAGAGCGCTTATCCAGCTCAATGGCTGCTCAAGGCGCAGGCAGATACAGGATCACTCAAGCAGCCCGAGATGCCCACTTGCTGACCTTAGGCGCAGCGTCTGACTCACAGACCACTGAGCATCATCCTGGGCGACCGGCTACGGGAAAGAAGGACAGAATGGGGAGGGGGGAAGGGAGGGGGGTCGTGTGAAGGGATGGAGGAAACCGGAGTACCCTGGGAAAGTTCTCGGTGACGCCTCCCCCTCCCCCCCCCACTCCCCATGTTTTGACTATACGCCCTCCCCCCTTCCCCTCTCCTGGGCTAAGGGCCTTATTTAATACTGTTTGATGATGTTGTATGAAATCAAATGACAAAGTTCCCAGGTATAGTCACTAAAGTGACAGAAGTTCGCTTCTAGAAGGCCAATCCTTTATTTTGCCGCCTCCATTAGTGTCAATCAGGCCACTATTCCGCTTAGGTCTGAACATGCTCCTGTCTATCGGCACTATAATTGTAGGCCTACTATAATAATATTAATAATAATAACAACAACAACACTACTACTACTACTACTACTACTACTACTACTACTACTACTACTACTACTACTACTACTAATAATAATAATAATAATAATAATAATAATAATAATAATAACAATAATAACAATAATAATAATAATAATAATAATAATAATAATAACAATAACAACAATAATAATAATAATAATAATAATAATAATAATAATAATAATAATAATAATAATAATAATAATAATAATATTATTATTATTATTATTATTATTATTATTATTATTATTATTATTATGATTAACAGCAAGCATTATTATCATCACCATCATCAACATCATCATCCATGCCTTATAAATAGCATATACAATCTCCATTCAAAACTGTGCAAACACAGCAAACTACTGCAGTTGACAAAACAGCCTGACGAAGAATACAAATTGAGAAAGGAAACTAGCAACGATAACAAATACAACGTGCACAGGACAAATGTCACATTTCTTTCTGTAAATGAGGACAAGAAATCATCGTGTATCTTGTATCCCATGTACCAAGAAATCATCGTGTATCTTGTATCCCATGTACCAAGAAATCATCGTGTATCTTGTATCCCATGTACCAATAAATCATCGTGTATCCCATGTACCAATAAATCATCGTGTATCTTGTATCCCATGTACCAATAAATCATCTTGTATCTTGTATCACATGTACCAAGAAATCATCGTGTATCTTGTATCCCATGTACCAATAAATCATCGTGTATCTTGTATCACATGTACCAATATATCATCGTGTATCTTGTATCACATGTACCAATAAATCATCGTGTATGTTGTATCCCATGTACCAAGAAATCATCATGTATCTTGTATCACATGTACCAATAAATCATCGTGTATCTTGTATCACATGTACCAAGAAATCATCTTGTATCCCATGTACCAATAAAACATCGTGTATTTTGTATCAGATGTACCAATAAATCATCGTGTATCTTACATCACATGTACCAATAAAACATCGTGCATCTTGTATCCCATGTACCAATAAATCATCTTGTATCTTGTATCACATGTACCAATATATCATCGTGTATCTTGTATCACATGTACCAATAAATCGTCGTGTATCTTGTATGCCATGTACCAATAAATCATCGTGTATCTTGTATCACATGTACCAATAAATCATTGTGTATCTTGTATCCTATGTACCAATAAATCATCGTGTATCTTGTATCCCATATACCAATAAACCATCGTGTATCTTGTATCACATGTAGCAATAAATCATCGTGTATCTTTTATCACATGTACCAATAAAACATCGTATATCTTGTATCACATGTACCAATAAATCATCGTATATCTTGTATCCCATGTACCAATAAATCATTGTGTATCTTGTATCCTATGTACCAATAAATCATCGTGTATCTTGTATCCCATGTACCAATAAACCATCGTGTATCTTGTATCACATGTAGCAATAAATCATCGTGTATCTTTTATCACATGTACCAATAAATCATCGTATATCTTGTATCCCATGTACCAATAAATCATCGTGTATTTTGTATTACATTTACATTGTATTTACACTTATCAGGCAAGCATTTTTTTTATGAAAACAATTTTTTTGTATTTGTCTATCGTCACAGATTTCAATAGACGTTACATAACGTTGTTGTTTTTTAAATAATATAATAAAATAATAAATAAATAAATAAATAAATAAATAAATAATATCAACAAAAAGTGTTTCCCCTTACTGATCGTCAATCTCAGAAAGTAATGTCTTGTCCAATGCACGCAGGTCCCTGTTGCACACGTTCAAACAACTTGTTTAACCTTGTCGGGAAAACTATGTCACCCAGGCAATATGTAACTGTAGATTATACTCACACGACACCGAAGCGTATAGGCGACTAGCTGCGTTTCTTTAGCCAAGCAAATCAAGTTGAGACAAGAAAAACAAGACAAGCGCGTTTCTTAGCGCCCGCTTGCGGCAAGCAAAACAAGAGGCTTGGCAAGCAAAGCCAAGCATATCTTCGACATACTTACTTCAAGCACAAACATGGCGACTGTTACGCATGGATCTAAGTTTCACGACGGGTCTTTCTTTAATGTAGACTCGGAGGCGTCATTTTGGAAAAAAACCTTCAGCACTGTAAGTTATATTTATGTATATTCTTGAATATTGCAAGCAGTTTTGTATAATTGAAGGTATATTTTATCCAGGAAAGCATGCAAGTTCCTCGGAATGCTCGATCGTTTTGTTGTTGTTGTTGTTCCAGTTTACGAGGAGGTAGAGATCTTATTTTGTTACCGTAATTTGGCTTAGTTGAACTTTTCGTACCCGTTTTCGCTGTGGCTTGATATTTTCTTCTTTTGATTGGCAGGCACCAAACAATTTGTAAGTGGTGTTTCACCCGTCCCCTATACGCTTAATGTGTCCGGGGACGTAAATTTACTCCCCCCCAAAAAAAAAAATTTGTAGAGAAACCGACGCCGTCTATCAATTGTTTAAATTAAAAAACAACAACAACAACAAAACCACAAGGAACATGATAAATTTAATTTGATCTGTACACAAAGGTGCAAATTCAATATGCACCATTACCGGGCTGATCTAAATGTGAACCTTCAAGTAGGCTACAAGCTCTTAGTAATAGATTCATAATCATTTAATAAAGTAATACTTGTGAGAGTTACAATGACATAAAGCGAGCGTTGTGACCGAGTGGTCTAAGACGGGACTAATTTTTTGCCTTGCCCACAGGCTAGAAAGAAATGGTGCCTAACGGGTGCGGGATCGATCCAGCACCTGGGCATTATGTTTCTCCGAATATTATTTTTTTGACTCGGGCAACGTCTCCGGGTTTTTTTTCGGGTACCCCAGCGACATTTGAGAACATAATTATTAGATAGGTTGGGTTTGGGCACGCCATAGGCTGCGACTACGCATTCCGCAGGGGAGGTCGGCCCATAATTTCCCGATAAAAATGGACAATGAAGTGTAAAAAAAAAAAAAAAAAAGAAAGAACGTTTTCTTCTTCTTGGAGAAAATCTAACCTATATGGGCCTATGTATTTCATTATTAATGTTATTTTATTTTTGTTGTTGACATACATAAGAGCACTCGCATCAATGGTGAGTGATTCCATGGATCTTTAGGTAGCCTACTATCACACGTTGTTTTGGCAGGACAAGAGGGGGACCTTCAGGGTTATGCTGGTGAGCTGGCCAATGTTGTGCTGGTGAAGGAAGGAAGTATGCATTTAGATGTGGCTGGTGCGCAGAAGAGCCAAATCTACAAGATCCAAGACCCTCCTGCCACCAAAGAAAAGATACCCCGAGTCTGAAGATGTGACTGTGCGTGACTGCTGCGACTTCTTTACCACCCCTCCAGGCATAGCATGTCTGTGTGTGCGCGTGTGTGTATGTGTCTGTAACGGCTATTTCTCATAAAATAAAGGACGGATTTAGTTTACTCTTATTCTGTTATTATATAGAATTTTATAATAATATAAGCCTCAAACAAAGTTTATTCATTTCGGTTGACCTCATCATGTTTGTTTTAATATAGAGTTAGTACAGATGCGTGGTGGCTGGTGCAAAGCAAATGATGATGCTATTAGATACGCCTTTCGGGTGTGGTGTGTAGTGGCTGTAGCAGGGTGAGGGTTCCTACTTATTTTGTTCATTTGTATGAGCTAAACAGGCTTTATTTATATTTCACAATTTGTCTCAAGGGGCAAACAAAATGTGCCAGTCAGAACATTTTATTTTTAGTCATTTTTATGGATTGTGTATTTGTGTGTGTTGGTGTATATGTATGTGTGTGTTAGTATAGTGTACTTTGCTTGCTAAATTTTAAGTTTTGTATTATTCTCAGTTATTAGTTTATAATTGTCATGCAACTTATATTTGATTGTCACATGTAAAGCCGCAAGTACATGTATTGCCCGACTTAGTGAATGCATCGTTGCCAACTCAGTGTAAAACTTTTATGTTTTCACGTTGATTAAAATGACGAGGACGTCATTTTGTTGGCAGGAGCGAATGTGGTAGTCATGTCTATGAGTTGTGTGTATGTGTGTGTTGGTGTGTATACTTTTGTCAATACATGCATGTCGTTTTTAAAATGTGTGTGAAGTTTGTACAATAATAAATGTTATGGGCATTGAAATTTTGCTTCATTGTTTTCTTTTGGTAACCATCCCATCAAGTTGAAATTAGGGAAACCGTTGATGTGTGCTTTAAACATTTGTAAACATCGCTTGCATGCTCTAGTTACAGATGTCATATTATGCTAGACATATACACAGATCAATACACCTTACACTAATTGACAACAACAAAATAATGTGATAACTATAAATTTTGCACGGGCTCCACACGACACGGTTGTTTTGTTTGCGTCTCCAAATAACTAAGCGGCCAGGCAAAATACTATCTGCACAGGCGACATGACAGTTTGTCATTATTTTCCTTCCACCTATTCAAATGAATGAAACAGATCTGCATTGCAAAATCATAGTTAGTGCGTGTGTGAGTGCTCGTGAGTGAGTATTCAAATGAATGAAACAGATCTGCACTGCAAAATCATAGTTAGTGCGTGTGTGAGTGCTCGGGAGTGAGTATGTGTGTGTGGGTGCGTGCGTGCGTGCGTGTGTGTGTGTTTAGTTTGAGAGTCATTAGTTTTTGTTTATAAGCTTACTGTTAATAGTTCATGAGGTTTCTTCGTTCTGTTTTATAGTTAAAGTTGTTCTTATTCAAGTAAGCGCCTAGAGCTAGGTCTAGATTAGATTAGGCGCATAAATAATAATTTAAAATAATAATAATAATAATAATAATAATAATAATAATAATAATAATAATAATAATAATAATAATAATAATAATGACAGTTTGTGCACTGTCACTGCCTGAATCCGAAGACACCTCCTCTAAATAAGCTATCGCCTTCACAATGCACTTCGAAATGTACGCCATTTTCAAAACAAACTTGCTTCTGCTGGTCGTTTCTTAGGCACTCTTGACACCGCTTGGCCCGCGACGAGCATGCTTGTTTGGCTAAGAAACACAGCTCTGGTCACATTATTCTGACACAAGCGAACCAGTTGATGGTAAGGGGAAAATAATATGGTCACACCTTGGCCAATCCGGGGTTCGAACCAGTTACCTTTCGGTTAAGCCTACTAGTAAGCTGCTCTACCAACTGAGCTACCCGGTCCCACCACCCAGCCCATAGTTAGTGGGTAGATTAACGTCCACGGACACATAACGCGTATGGGGGACACTAAATGCGCTGAGCCTGTGGATAGGTGGATGGTGTCGCCAATCATTGTGGGTTGGTTACACTTCACAAAAAGATCCGGCCTGCACAGGTTCGTTTGGGATCACGGGTTGTTTTGTCCCTGAATACTTTGAAGTCCAAGTTAGTATGGTATTCAAATTCGGGGTTTCAGACCCCTCGGGGATATTTTCTTTTCTCCCTCCCCCCCCCCCCCAATCTTCCTCTATAACACATCCCTCTTTAACCGTCCCGATTATTGTATTCTTTTTTTTTAAAGCCACGGGTCCTCGCACATTTTGGTTTCTATTCCCGTTCCCCCCCCCCCCTTCCATCTTCTTATCCCCCTTTTATCTTCTCTCTATGTTACGATTGAGACTTTATCTGCTCTCTATGTTACGATTGAGACTTTATCTGCTCTCTATGTTACGATTGAGACTTTATCTTCTCTCTGTGTTACGATTGAGACTTTATCTTCTCTCTATCTTACGATTGAGACTTTATCTTCTCTCTATGTTACGATTGAGACTTTCTCTTCTCTCTTTGTTACGATTGAGACTTTATCTTCTCTCTATGTTACGATTGAGACTTTCTCTTCTCTCTTTGTTACGATTGAGACTTTATCTGCTCTCTATGTTACGATTGAGACTTTATCTGCTCTCTATCTTACGATTGAGACTTTATCTTCTCTCTATCTTACGATTGAGACTTTATCTTCTTTCTCTCTTACGATTGAGACTTTATCTTCTCTTTTTCTTACGATTGAGACTTTCTCTTCTCTCTATGTCACGATTGAGACTTTATCTTCTCTCTATCCTACGATTAAGACTTTCTCTTCTCTCTTTGTTACGATTGAGACTTTATCTTCTCTCTTTCTTACCATTGAGACTTTATCTTCTCTCTATGTTACGATTGAGACTTTATCTTCTCTCTATGTTACGATTGAGACTTTATCTTCTTTCTTACGATTGAGACTTTATCTTCTCTCTATGTTACGATTGAGACTTTATCTTCTCTCTTTGTTACGATTGAGACTTTATCTGCTCTCTATGTTACGATTGAGACTTTCTCTTCTCTCTTTGTTACGATTGAGACTTTCTCTTCTCTCTATCTTACGATTGAGACTTTATCTTCTCTCTTTCTTACGATTGAGACTTTATCTTCTCTCTATGTTACGATTGAGACTTTCTCTTCTCTCTTTGTTACGATTGAGACTTTATCTGCTCTCTATGTTACGATTGAGACTTTCTCTTCTCTCTATGTTACGATTGAGACTTTATCTGCTCTCTATGTTACGATTGAGACTTTATCTGCTCTCTATGTTACGATTGAGACTTTATCTTCTTTCTATGTTACGATTGAGACGTTATCTTCTCTCTATGTTACGATTGAGACTTTATCTGCTCTCTATGTTACGATTGAGACTTTATCTTCTCTCTATGCTACGATTGAGACTTTATCTTCTCTCTATGTTACAATTGAGACGCACACGACAGATGCGACCATTTTGTTTTGCAAAGCATGCGATGATCGCGTGTACTTACATTTGATTTAATTGTGCGCTGTTGCTAGAAGAAGCTTTGTATAATGTTAATAATTTTTGTCGGTAGATATTGCTGAGAATTTTCTGGAATAACTTGTTTATTATCGATCAAATTTTCCAGACTTTATGGGTAACAGCTGGTCGAATTATGTAGATTCGTAATCATTATATGACGTAAGACAGTGCATAGTTCCGGTGACGAGTTTTATTTTGATTGGGTATTATTGCGTCATGCTGGAATGTTCGAAGTTTTTCTCGATTGGAGAGAGACTATATAAGTAATGCACTGTCTGCTTTAAAAGTGATTTTAAGTGATCTTTGTAATAATTTTCGGAAAGCGATCTTGTATGCAGTTGTTGCTGTTTGCTGAATAAAGTTGGAAAACTGTATACGACGGCTCCTGCCTTGTTGCTGAGTGAACAGGCTGCATGAATAAACGAATTCGAGTTACACTTATCAAGATTCAAGCATCGAGGCTGAATCTATTATTGATAAATAACGGGTCAAGCCGCGATCTACGCCATAGCCAAGGGTTCTACTGCGACAACAAGCGAGTCAACGTTACGAGGCAGTCATCGAGGGTAGCCACCAACGAGTTGCGTCGGGAGGGACCAACATACTGGGACTACATCCCCAAAAGTTTCGGGTTGACTAAAAAAGGCGTGTAGTCGCCGAAGAGTTGCTTCTTGAGCGATCGACAGACTAGGACTACGTGGCTGCCGTAAGACTACGTCGAGGGACAGTCTCGGAGCTACATCGCCTGTATTATGGAGAGCGACGAGCGAACGTCGAGTCTACATCAGCACAGGAGCGTATAAATCAACACCAGTATGGTGCAGCGTCGCATACAGCGGGGCCAGCGTCAACGAAGACGACTAGTTACAAGCATCAGCGCTACTGCAGAGAACTTGCTTTCTAGAACAGTCTACAGCAGATCTACAACGAAGAATACAAAGCATGGAGATGAGGTGCTACAGAAGACTTCTGGGCATTTCCTATACCCAGCACATCACCAACGACGAAGTCCGACAGACCATCACACAAGCCATTAGACAACACGATGACCTGCTGACAGTGGTAAAACAAAACGGAAACTCCGATGGTATGGCCACGTCACCAGATCATCAGGTCTTGCAAAGACCATCCTGCAAGGCACAGTGCAAGGAGGTAGAAGAAGAGGGAGACCGAAAAAGAGTTGGGAGGACAACATTCGAGAATGGACTGGTTTGACACTGAGCGAAACAATCAGGGTTGCTGAGGACAGGGAAAGATGGAGTACGCTGGTTAAACGATCATCTGTGGTGCCCCTACGACTTTCGGGTTACGGGATATAATAGGATAGGATAGGATCCAATAGACCTCATACACAAATGATGAGTATTGTCCCGGAAGAGTTTTCAAGAAAAAAGGTAGGTGACTGGTCTAGCGAAGAAAAAGATAGTAAAGGAGATTGATAGAACAGAGCAGGAATGAGAAAGAACAAAGCAGAAAAACAGCAGCAGTTTGCTATATCTCGCCTCCCATAGAAATGATGATGATGTCAACTTGTAAGACGCAGCTCATCTATGCTTGCAGCATGCTCAGGCCGCACAGGAAATGGGAAAAAGGAATAGGGACAGGTGAGTCAAAAGGATAGTGAGGGAGGGGGAAAGTGAGAAGAAGGAAGTAAGACTTGTGCGTAAGGGTTTGTGCCTCTGAGTGTTGTTTGGGAGGAAGAGGGGGAGGGGGTAGCTGGAGGATAGAAGTTGAAAGGGAGCTGGTTGTTCTTCTTGTTTGTTCAGTAACTACATCAGCAGCAGCAGCAGTGGCAGTGTGTTTAGTTAGCATCATTGTTATTTTCTTGTGACATTCATACAAGTTTTTCTTATTTATTTATTTAATCACTTTAGTATGGCGCTATTCCAGCTCAAGAGCCATTGAAGATGCTTGCCGTTACAGCGTCATTGAAGATGCTTGCCGTTACAGCGTCATTGAAGATGCTTGCCGTTACAGCGTCATTGAAGATGCTTGCCGTTACAGCGTCATTAAGATGCTTGCCGTTACAGCGTCAGGCAGACAGGCGCTGGCTGGAGTCAGGCTTGACAGTTCACAAAGAGATTTTTGAAACCATCAAACACAAAATGGCCAATATGATAGAAGAAGCAAAAACGTCAGTTTTTACATCACAGATCGCTGAAAGTAAAACTTGCAAACAACTCTTTCAGAATTTCAACTCACTCCTGGGCAAGGAGACTACTTCTCCTTTGGCAAATATATTCGAAGACAAACAACTCCCATCTGTTTTCTCCACCTACTTTTCTGAGAAAATCTAAACTATCTGCAACAGTTTTCCCCCTCCAGATCCATCTGCTCTTCCTTCTCCGCCACCATATACTGGTCCACAATACACTGGTCCACCACACACTGGTCCACAATACACTGGTCCACCACACACTGGTCCACCAGACCACCATACAGTGGTCCACCATACACTGGTCCACCATACCACCATACACTGGTCCACCATACACTGGTCCACCCCACACTGGTCCACCATACCACCATACATTGGTCCACCATACACTGGTCCACAATACACTGGTCCACCATACACTGGTCCACCATACACTGGTCCACCATACCACCATACACTGGTCCACCATACACTGGTCCACCATACCACCATACACTGGTCCACCATACACTGGTCCACAATACACTGGTCCACCATACACTGGTCCACCATACACTGGTCCACCATACACTGGTCCACCATACCACCATACACTGGTCCACCATACACTGGTCCTTGCCTAACACAATTTCTGCCTGTTTCTGAAAGTCAGTTTCGTGACGTTCTAAAAAACACTGTTCCCAAATCTTGAGAACTTGATCCCATTCCTACCAAGTTACTGTATGAGCACCTTGATACCATTCTCCCCTCTTTAACAAACATCATCAACGATTCTCTCCTATCTGGTATTGTCCCAATTGAACTCAAAACTGCAGTCGTAAAATCCTTGCTGAAAAAGACCACTGAATTGAAGAATTCCCGATCTGTTTGTAATCTGCCCTGTCTTTCAAAGATTTTGGAGAACGTGGTGCTTAAGCAGCTCCTAACACATCTCGACAACAACCTTTGCAATCCTCTTCAGTCTGCCTACAGAGCTGGTCACAGCACTGAGACTGTTCTTCTGCGTGTTTGAAATGATATTATTTCTGCCCTTGACCATATCAACATCTCTGTTCTTCTTCTTCGGGACAATTCTGCTGCGTTTGACACGATCTATCATACCATCTTGCTCAATCGCCTTGAGAGTTTGTTTGGCATTCAGTCCACAGCTCTCCGTTGGTTCTCATCATACTTACCAGATCGTTCTCAATATTTATCTGTCAACAATTCTTCCTCTGGTACCTCTCCTCTCCTCTTTGGTGTCCCGCAGGGCTCTGTCTTGGGTCCTGTTTTGTTCGCGCTTTACACCACTCCACTATCCTTTGTCATCAATCAACACTCTGTTGATCATCACCTTTTTGCTGATGATGCACAACTTCAAAAGTCTGCGAAACCTTGTGACATTGACTCTGTGACGGACACACTACGTGACTGTACTACTGCTACTACATGGATGACAAACAACTTGCTCAGACTGAATGACGACAAGACAGAAGCTCTCCTTTTCTCCAGTTCATCTCCTATCTCTGCCCCTTCTCTTACCATTGGATCTTCCACTGACAATAACAGAAATGTAGGAGTTATGCTTGATTCTGAGCTCTCAGTGAATGATCACATTTCAAAAGTATGCCAAATGTTCTATTTTGAATTAAGACGAATCAGTCCAATCCGTCGCTTTCTCACTGTAAACACTAGTTACTTCTTGTGTACTGTCCAGAATAGACTAATGCAACTCTTTACTTATTTGCTACAATGACTCTACCCTAGCACCCCTTCAAAAAGTTTAGAACGCTGCTGTGAGACTTGTTTTGAAGTCAAATCGAAAACAACCATGCACCCCTCTCTTGCGCAAACTTCACTGGTTACCTATTTTAGAACGCATAAAGTATAAAGCAGCCTGTGTTTGCTATAATATTATCACTGGATCTGCTCCCGAATATCTTAATGAGTTAGTCACTCTGTACACTCCTTCTCGCACCCTTCGCTCTTCGAGCGATACTCGACTCGCCAAAGCCGCTACAAACAGAAATCACATGGTCTCCGCTCTTTTTTTGTCTATGGACCTCAACTCTGGAACTCTCTTTCCTCCGATGTCAGACACTCTCCTTCAATTCAGAGTTTTAAAAGCAACATGAAAACCTTTCTCTTTCAGCAGCACTTTACATAATTTACATTTTTACTTCATTTAGTATTCTTATTTTGTGTGTGTCTGTGTGTGTGTTGTGTGTATGTGTGTGTGCGTGCCTTTGTATGCTGTCTAGTATTATATATAAAACAGGAATGTATGATTAGATGAATGTTGGTGTGTGTGCGCGCCTAGATCCGCAGGGTAGGCGCCTTACCAATGCTAATTATTATTATTATTATTATTATTATTATTATTATTATTATTATTATTATTATTATTATTACTATAAAGAGTCTATCTCAAGCCGCCCGAGGCGCGCACTTGCAGTGTTTGGGCGCACAGTTCTTTATTTATTACCGGCCATTTGATGTAATGCATAGTGTGACGCCCACACCACTGAGCACAATGCTGGACGACCGAGGATGGGGAGAAGGGACCTAGTGCTTGTTGGGTGTATTTGTGTAGCCGGCACACACCCGTCTTGGACATGAGCGTCAGGATCTTTAAAGTCCGTGCGACTGAAGGCGTGCGTTCACAGACTGGACCTCTGTTGACATTCTCATCCGAAGGCGTTAGTTATTCTTTGTTCATAGGGTTCAGTTAGTAGCAGCGCAGTGTCTCAGGATATATAATATTAACTTCCAGCCGTTAAGGGGGTTTGAACCACAGCTTGTACAGCCATGAGCTAACCTAGCTCTCAAGCACAAACACACACCCACTGTACACAAACACCCACACACACACCCACACACACACCCTCACACACACAGGCAAGGTTACGCAGTATTATCAAGACTTTCCCGAAACGCCACCTACGTTGTGCTGACAATGGGTCATATTTCGTCCCCATTTTTAAGTACTTTGCAGTGTTCGAACCCTAACCCTAACCCAGCCCTAACCCTAACGGATCATTGTTCTGACGTCAAAACAAGTAGGCATGTCAATACAAGTTATGTAGATGTTCACTGATTTGTCCAGATAATAATGTGTAAACAAGGACACCGTCCCATACACACACACACTTGTTTTTACATTGATATTATGACTCTCCTGAAACGCCACATACGTTGTGCTGACAATGGGTCATATTCCGTCCCCCTTTTTAAGTACTTTTAAGTGTTCTAACACTTACCCTAACCCTAGCTCTAACTCTAACCGTTACCCTAAACCTTACGATAACACAGCCTTAACCCTAACGGATCATTGGTTTGACGTCAAAACAAGTATGTCTGTCAAAACAAGTTATGTAGTTGTTCACTGGTCTGTCCAAATAACACCATGTGAACAAGTATACACACACACACATACACACACACACACATACACACACATAAACACACACGTGTAAAAACGCCGTTATTATGACTTTCATGAAACTCCACATACGTTGTTTTGACGTTTAGTGAAATTTGTCTTTTTTTAAAAAGCCAATCCTAACCTAAATCCTAACTCTAACCCTAATCCTAGCCCTTAATATCACCCTAAGCCTAACACCGCCTTAATCCTAACGGTTTTGACGTCAAAATAACGGGACCATCAAAAGAACGTAAGTAGAGTATAAATAGCGGCGTTTCTACATCGCCACACACACACACGCGCGCGCACACACACACACACACACACACACACGCACACACCCACAAACATACACACACTCAAAATAGCAATTGAATTTTTGATAGCGTGAACTTTATTAAAATAACGTATATAGTCCTTTGAGCAGACTGAACATGATTAAGTTGTGTAAATTATGCAACACATTTTGTATTTGTGTAATTTATGCATCACTATAATAGATTTCAATACAGCTGAATATTAGTTCAGTACAAAATGCAATCAGAATATCGTTAGGTAAGGTACAACATGCCAATCAACAGAGACGTGTAAGCTGAAAAAGATATTAGTCAACAACGTAGGCGAAACAAACCATTACCTGTGTATGATACACGTTTTATCTTCCTTCAAACCAATTTGTACACCAAACTGTACAAAACAAACTGTACACAAAACTGTACAAAACAAACCAAACAAACAGCAATAACAGACCCGAACAAACACTTGTACACGTCATTTGCCTAATAAAATCAACCGAAACGATGTCATTATACTTGATAATTCACCATTTTATACTAGTTCATGATAATTCATCATCTAACAAAAGTTCATAAATCATTATTTGCAAATATATGATAATTGCTCATTTGATAATACTTGAGAACTCGCGATGCCATAACATAATAATAATAATAATAATAATAATAATAATAATAATAATAATAATAATAATAATAATAATATAATAATAATAATAATGTTGGAACCCCAAAATAAAAACCAACAACAATAGAATACAGCAAACAAGCTTAATTTTTAAGCATAACATTTTTTTAATTCATTCTCAGAAAGATGGAAATTCAATCGTTGCCAAACTCGAAACTAAAACATTGAATTTCTATTTGTGCAGGAACATATAATTCATTAGCAGTTAACATCAATCCAGCGCTTTTGATTCTTTTCTGCAGCTTATACACACACATTATAACTTACCGTGGTATATCACAGATATTTGCGGCTAATTAACAGAAAATTAATATATACACAAAAACCAACAGCTTTCTAATTCTAGTGTATATATAGAAAGTCAGCACAAACAGATTGGCCTATACCCTGAAAATGTAACAAGGAAAATTCGATAATAAAGGGAAATAATCGAAGGCAAATGGCTAGAGGGTAGGAAATGTCTTGTTGCCTCCCTTTGCATGTACGCCCAATTGCTTTTTTTTTTTTTTTTTTCAGGTAGAGGGTTTGATGGTTCGGTTCGTCCCTGGCGCTCAGACGTTGGGGCTTGTCCTTCATTTATAAGCAGGGTTTGCATAGTGCAGTTCTTCCTCAACGTTCATGTAATACACCGTTACACTTCGTCCTTCATTCCAAGCCTTCCAAAAGGATGTCAAGCTTCAAACTCAAGATTCCAAAGCAACGTCCTCAACACCACCATCCCTACCGAAGCCTGTATCTATTTGCAAAGTACAGAGTTTTTAATCCACAGACATTTGCACAACTGAGCCAGTGATATATAATAACTTGCCACCAATCAGGCTGCGTAAATTGTGATAACAAAATCTAGTGGGCAAAGAGCTGGGGCAGTTAGGCAGGGCAGCATCTGTGGTAGATTTATATCAAGAAATAAAGCAACGCCAGCGTAACACTAACAACGATCAGTTGATCCTCAGTACCTACTGGAGCAAGAAGACCACTATTTCTGTAAGCCCTGTCTACCGTCGGCCAAAAAAAGGGTAATAAGTAAAACTACACAAATGCAAATAAATGCGTTTTTTAAACAAACGGCGAAACAATTCTTTGTACGTGTATCGTATGTGTTCATCTTTGTACGTAGGTCGTACGTCTTCATCTTTGTACGTGTATCGTACGTCTTCATCTTTGTACGTGTATCGTGCGTGTTCATCTTTGTACGTGTATCGTGCGTGTCCATCTTTGTACGTAGGTCGTACGTCTTCATCTTTGTACGTGTATCGTACGTCTTCATCTTTGTACGTGTATCGTGCGTGTTCATCTTTGTATGTCGTACGTGTTCATCTTTTAAGGTGTGTCGTACGTGTTCATCTTTGTACGTGTGTCGTGCGTGTTAATCTTTGTATGTACGTCGTACGTGTTCATCTTTGTACGTATGTTGTACGTGTTAATCTGTGTACATATGTCGTACGTGTTCATCTTTGGGAATACATTTTTTTTTTAAACGAGGCAAAATTTAAAAAGTGAGCATACCTGAATTGTAAAAATAATGAATTAAAATGCAATGCAATCAATAATACTCAGTGGATAGGTTTGGCACACAATTAGTATTCGGAGGATAAAAGAGGTAAGCTGGGCATTAGGGAAGCTAGCGACAAACAACTGACAATTGGATTTTTAATGTCTTTAGCAAAACAGCCCTCAGACAGGGTTTAAAAACAATTTATTAAAAATTTAGAGAACATTTCAACATTTAAAATGATTAGCTACGAAATGGTAGGTCTATATGTTTTAGAAATCACAATCACATTCATTTGATCAGTCCAAAACCTGTTAAATTTAAACCGCTATGAAAGTTTTAAAACGCCAAACAAACCGCGCCATAACTATATGCGCTCCCTACAATTTGAAAACATTTCCACTGATGACCGAATGAGAAACAGCCTTAGGTCTCAAAGACATTTTGAACATGTATTACTCGTCTTTTTCAGTACATAAAAAAAATTTGTTTAAATACCTGCAATGAAATAGAAGTACAAAGCAAATAAAGCCATCTGATAACTACAGGTGGTTCAAAGGTAACTCCCTATAAAAATGGCTGATAACTCTGCTACCTAGTGATGCATTTGCGTCACGTAAAACGTATGGCGTTCCTTACAGGGGTGGAATGTAATTGCTTATCTGACTATAACTTTCAACCACCGTGATACATTTAGTTTGAGGCCAAAACAATACTATTTACAATAGCTTCAGACAGGGAGATAATGTTCAAGCCCCCCCCCCCCCCCCCACCCCTAACCCCGCCCCCCTTCCTTCCCCTGTACATTTACTGCTATAAAATAATCCTACAATCAAAAGGTAGGGGTAATAATGTTCAACCTCCCCTGTACATGCACTGCTATAAAATAATCCCACATTCACAAGGTAGGGGTGATAATGTTCAACCCACTGCTATAAAATAATCCCACAATCAAAAGGTAGGGGTGATAATGTTGGGGAAAAATGGAGAGGGGGTTTTCCTGAGCCACGGTGTGTTCCTCCTGAAGCCGTAGCGGCCGTTGTAGCTGATCACGGGCTTGATCCCTTCCATAAACTGCCCATGGCCGTCCACTACGTCACGTGAATGACCTGCACACGGCGGGGTCAAGGTCAGCAGCCGTGGTAAACAAGATTTGACAACTGCTAAATAGATCTAAGTTCTTTCGTGGCACTGGTTCCGTGGTCACTAAATTTCTTGTTAATCTTAATCATCATCATTAGCATCGTCATTGTAAGTAATAATAGCCAGCCATCCATCTATCACCACCACCACCATCACCATCATCATCATCGTCGTCGTCATCATCATCATTATCATCATCATCACCATCATAAACAACATCGTCATCACCATCATCATCCTCGTTATCATCATCGTCGTCGTCATCACCATCATCTTCAGCATCACCACAGCCACTACCTCCTTCGCGGTCCTCATCGGTACGACCTTCATGATCACCACCAACAACAACACTAAATCATCATGTATTTCGCATCGTCATCGTCATGATCATCATTATCATCATCATCATCATCACCTGCTCCAAAGTGGTTGCGTAGAGAGAGGTACTGGAAACCTGCACCCCGGGTGTGAAAAGCATCCATCACCGAGCCATCGATAGACGTCCCCCCCTTGTTCTGCACACATGCCGATGACTCAATCAATGAATTAGTTATTCATTGATTAACCGAATTAAGGAACATATGCATGAATGACTTGTAGCACGCATAAATATGAATACTGTATGAACATTGAGGTTTAACGTCTACACCCACCATTGGCGATATGGAAGACGGAGATAACCAACCCATGGGAAGAGGGGTAGGGATCTAAATCAACACTGAAGCACCAGAGCAATCATACTGATTAAATGGACAATAAAAAAATTGCCACATTTTATTTCGCCCACCACAGGATTGGATCTTGGGTCATAGCTGTGCCAGGCCAACGCTCTACCAATGGGCTACAGCGGTGGGACAGCTTAAATCTCTCTGCGCATAAAGGTATTACGGCTCTCGACACTTCGTGAACGTGTTCAGCTGACATGAGACGCAATACCAAGTGTCAGGCGACGGGCCCATTATAGGCTGCTCTGATCATTGTAAGGTCAAATCAGGGACCAGCAATGACATTCTACTACTGTAGTGATCACAGTACGCGTAGAATGATGTCAATACATTGCTATTTACACACGTCGTCAGCGATGTTCAATAGGGAGTGACTTTTCAACCACATAGTAGATTCTGTACACCGGCGCCCCATTGTTGGATACCATAGCATCCTCTCTATAGAGCACCTTCCTCTCAGTACTTTTGGTGGTTCTGGTGGTGTAGATATACGTCCCCGGGCACAAAGGGTATATGGGACTTAAGAAACAAGGTCAAGTTGTAGTAAGACGTCAAACGATGAGATGAAAACATATTTTTGGATAAGAAGTCAGACGATGTGGTGAAGTCATGTAGATGCGGTACGCTCAAGGCGGTAAAGCAGAGGCGCAAGTGGAAGAAAGGAAAGTCGCTGGTAGAGATGTGGCGACCAGCCCAATGGCCTTGCGAAGAGGCCGTGTGAAGAGGTCGTGCGAACAGGGGGAGGCAGACACAAAGAAGAGCTGGCGGCGCAGAGCCCATGTAGTCCGGAGGCGCCACTCTCCACAGCAGTTCCCGTGTTGCCCAGTAGTAGAGAAAGTAACAGGCGCCACTCTCCACAGCAGTTCCCGTGTTGCCCAGTAGTAGAGAAAGTAACAGGCGCCACTCTCCACAGCAGTTCCCGTGTTGCCCAGTAGTAGAGAAAGTAACAGGCCCACCAGGGAGTGAGACAGCGGCAGCAGGGCGTCGAGGCGCCATCGTCGATCAGCAACCGCCGCCCAGTCGATGGAGTCCTTCATGCTGAGAAAATGAATGTTGAAGGTCGAGGTGGAGAGTCGTTTCGGCATCTTCTACAGGTCGCTGTCGCTGCTTCGACTTCTGGACCCTTATATTTCGATGGCGGAGTAACAAGAAAGCGGTCAGTTCTCCATCTCAGCAGGTAAAGCGCAAGTGTGTCTGAACGTCTCCTAGAGCTGGTCTGCCATCAGCCTGCTGCACTCGCTACCACAGAGTGTCTGAAGCAGTACTTTACTTTGGTATCGAGGGACGCGTTATATAGAGAGAACGCAATCGTATCCGAATACGTGCGCCTGTGTGTCTCCACTAGGTTTGAAAAGCTATTGAACGTTTCACGGTCTTTTGAATGCTTAACTGAACGCTTGTGCCTGTCGTCCAATGACCAGCACTGCTCAGACAGGATCTTGCTTAACAAAGGCAGTGTTTCACGCTGTGGGGGAGATTGGTGGTGTCACTTCAGTGCAATGGAATTCAGACATGAAATAGACCCGTTTACTGTAGAATTAGACAAGTCTACTGTAGACCCCATTCGGACTACGAGGTGTAATGATATCAGAGTGGCGCATATAATTATAACACTATTAATGACAATCCTTGCGGAGTTCAAAGTTTTAGCGTTTATTGCTCTGGAGTTCCATGCTTAGGGATTGTATTTTTGTGGAGATCAGAGTTTTACAATTTATATTTCTGGAGTTTAGAGTTTATAGTTGGTTGTCATGGAAATCCTGTAAGCAATAATGAACAAACAAAACATTTATACCGGTATTAAAAGTTAAACTAACAAACCAACAAACAAAAAACTTCCAAGCAACGCCATTGTAAGTTATCTACAAGAATAACAAAGTTTTCGATTTCTAATAACATCAAAAAAGTAGTTTGAGTTATTTTTGGGAAAGGATCGTGACAAGTTTGCCCAGGAGTAACAGTAATAACTGGAGTTGGGAACGAGAGTTGGGGTGCGGTGCTCGGGTTTATATGAGAGGGGAGGGGGGGGGGGTAAGGGGTTGATGAGTATCAAGATATCCTTCCCTTTCCTGCATTAACAAAACAAGCGGGTTGTGATCAATAACACTGCAATCGATAATCGTAACTCTCTCTCTCTCTCTCTCTCTCTCTCTCTCTCTCTCTCTCTCTCTCTCTCTCTCTCTCTCTCTCTCTCTCTCTCTCTCTCTCTTTCTCTCTCCAAAGCCAAAGACAATATAGTACATACCGAGCTGTAATGAGGTTTGAGTAGACTAAAGGGATAACCATCATGAGCTCTAGCGAGGTTTGCTTGAACAACATATAATGAGCTCTAGCGAGGTTTGCTTGAACAAACTATAAAATATAATGAGCTCTAGCGAGGTTTGCTTGAACAAACTATAAAATATAATGAGCTCTAGCGAGGTTTGCTTGAACAAACTATAAAATATAATGAGCTCTAGCGAGGTTTGCTTGAACAAACTATAAAATATAATGAGCTCTAGCGAGATTTGCTTGAACAAACTATAAAATATAATGAGCTCTAGCGAGATTTGCTTGAACAAACTATAAAATATAATGAGCTCTAGCGAGATTTGCTTGAACAAACTATAAAATATAATGAGCTCTAGCGAGATTTGCTTGAACAAACTATAAAATATAATGAGCTCTAGCGAGGTTTGCTTGAACAAACTATAAAATATAATGAGCTCTAGCGAGGTTTGCTTGAACAAACTATAAAATATAATGAGCTCTAGCGAGGTTTGCTTGAACAAACTATAAAATATAATGAGCTCTAGCGAGATTTGCTTGAACAAACTATAAAATATAATGAGCTCTAGCGAGATTTGCTTGAACAAACTATAAAATATAATGAGCTCTAGCGAGATTTGCTTGAACAAACTATAAAATATAATGAGCTCTAGCGAGGTTTGCTTGAACAAACTATAAAATATAATGAGCTCTAGCGAGGTTTGCTTGAACAAACTATAAAATATAATGAGCTCTAGCGAGATTTGCTTGAACAAACTATAAAATATAATGAGCTCTAGCGAGATTTGCTTGAACAAACTATAAAATATAATGAGCTCTAGCGAGATTTGCTTGAACAAACTATAAAATATAATGAGCTCTAGCGAGATTTGCTTGAACAAACTATAAAATATAATGAGCTCTAGCGAGGTTTGCTTGAACAAACTATAAAATATAATGAGCTCTAGCGAGGTTTACTTGAACAAACTATAAAATATAATAGAGGTTTGGAACTCACAGGGTGAAATAGAATTATTATACTTGTTTAAAATTCATTTATTTTATTATAAATGAAATGTAATGTTTTATGTGGCCATGTCAACATTTACCATCTCTACAACAAACTTCCTGACATTTGTTCTCTAGTGCAGCGTCACAGATGCCTACATAATACTCCATAGCATTTGACCTAGTTAACCATAACATCTTAGTTAAACTTATATTTTCAAAATTATGCATCTTCATTATACTTTAAATCCTCTTTATCAAACAGGCAACAATCAGTATACACTAATGGTTCCTTTTCGTCTTCTGGAGATGTAACTTGTGGAGTTCTTCATATATTATGAGAACACAGACATTTATGTCATTATTTTTTATTATTTATTTATTTATATTATTATTATTATTATTATTATTATTATTATTATTATTATTATTATTATTATTATTATTATTTCCCCTGTTTAACATAGCACTAGTACCACAACCCCTCCCCAAACACATCAACTCAACCCAGCACCATTAAATAAATAAATAAATATACTGTCAAATAACCAACCATACAAAATAGGTGAGCACATAAACGTACTCAATACAAATTTAAAAAAATAAATAAATAAATAAATAAAATATAAATAAATTAATACAATTCAACAGGTTGAAACCCCAAGCTGACGAAAAAGCAGGATTCAGGGCAGGGCAAAATAACACTGAACAGATTTTTAACCTCAGAATAATCTGCAAGAAATACTTACACGCCAACAACATCTATATAATGTGTTCGGAGATTTCAAAAAGGCGTTTGACCGAGTCTGGCGACCAGCTCTGTGAGCAACCATGAGAGCGTACAATATCAGCCCTAAAATTATTGAAGTCATCAAGAGCTTGTATGACTATGCTACCAGTGCTGTCCTCCATAACAGCGCCTTTGGAAACTGGTTCAGAACAACAATCGGTGTGCGTCAAAGATGCTTACTCTCTCCAACACTCTTCAACATCTTCCTAGAGTGCATCGTGTCAGATGCCCTTGCAGATCACGAAGGGGCACAGTCAGCATAGGGGGTAGAACAATCTCCAACTTTAGTTTTGCTGATGACATTGATGGATTTGCATGGAGAGGAACAAGAGCTTGAACAGCTAGTACAGAGGCTTGACACCACCTCCAGAGCCTATGGAATGGAAATAAGTGCAGAGAAGACCAAATTGAGGACCAACAACACCAATGGCATCAAATAGACATCAAAGTTCAAGGTCAATCCCTCAACACAGTGCATAGCTTCAAATATTTAGGAGCCATTGCATAAGACAATGGGTCCTGAAAGGAAGTCCTCTCCGGGATCGCACAAACAACTGCTGCCCTGGCAAGTTTGAAGCCCATTTGGAAAGACAGGACCATCAGTTTACATTTCAAGGTAAGACTGCGACGCTCCTTTGTCATCTCCATCTTCCTATACGCTTGCGAAACATGAACCCTCACAGCAGATCTACAAAGAAGAATACTAAGCATGGAGATGAGGTGCTACAGTACAGAAGACTTCTGGGCATTTCCTATACCCAGCACATCAACGACGAGGTCCGACAGACCATCACACAAGCCATTAGACAACACGATGACCTGCTCACAGTGGTGAAGAAACGGAAACTCTGCTGATGGTATGGTCACGTCACCAGATCATCAGGTCTTGCAAAGACCATCCTGCAAGGCACAGTGCAAGGAAGTAAAAGAAGAGGGAGACCAAAAAAGAGGTGGGAGGATAACATTCGAGAATGGACTGCACTGGTTTGACACTGAGCGAAGCCATCAGGGTTGCTGAGGACAGAGAAAGATGGAGTACCCTGGTTAAACGATCATCTGTGGTGCCCCTACGACCTCCGAGTTACGGGATAGGATAGGATAGGATTGGAAATACAATTTAATAAACCGTCATTCAATTAATGATTTAACTACTTCAATCAACCACTCACCTGAGCGGTTCTCTCCAGAGTGGTGGGCACGCCCCAGAAACGGAAGTAGGCCTCCACGTGCTTGTCTTTTTGGGAGTTGTAAGGGGGGATCACTGGGCCCAGCTTGGGGTTGGCCTTGGAGTAGTCGCAGGAGATGCTACTCGTAGCTCTGCAATCCAGTACGAAAGACTTTTCCTTGGTACGCAGCTCCGTGAGGGGAGGGGTGGGGGGCGCGCGGTAAATTTTGTTCAATCGCCGCTTAGAGCTACTGGAGCTACGAGGAGATCTGGGAGGCTGTCGTTGCTGCTGTTGCGTGTCGTTGCCGCTGTCTGACATGGTTGGTTGTTTGTGGTGTCGGTAGTGGAGGTGGCGGTGGTGGTGGTGGTGGTGGTGATAGAGGCGAAGATGGTTTAAGGTTACACTCCTGCTGTGGGCCTGCTTCGCTCTGCAACAGACAGAGAAAGACTGTAGTTCTACCTTCATGATAAAGGCCGAATGGAGGAGATGGAGAGATGGAGTTAAGAAGTGGAGCGGAGGGAGGTGGTTAGAACACCGTCTAAAGAGTCACCATAGAAAGCTGCCTACTGAGGCAAAAAAACAACCTTCTCCTGCTAAATTGGGTTTTAGTTAAAGTCAACTGAAGTGAACTATACTGTATTCTAATTCCAATGACAACAGGGTTGTGGCTTGGCACACTAGTCATGTCCTCAGTCTCATCCACAGTTTATTCCACATTCAAACCGCCTAAAACGTGACATACAACGGATCGTAACAACCACAGCCATTGAAAACACTAGGTTAAGCAGAGAGGTTAGGGAGGCGCGGTGGCCAAGTGGTTTAGAGCGTTGGCTTGCGGATCTGAAGGTCCCGAGTGTTGTGTCCTTGGGAAAGACACTTTGCTCCCGTTTCCCACTCCTTCGGATGAGAGTATATACCGAGGTCTAGTCTGTGTCGCATGCATTCCATCATAACGGACTTTAAAGATCCTGACGCTCGTGTCCTAGACGGGTGAGTGCCGGTGACAAGAACACACCCAGCATGTACCTTGGGTAAAGCGCTTCACTTGGGGCTGCTGCACTTTCGAAAATGAAAGTGCCCGAATTTCACCTCGGTTGTTAAAATAAAAAAATAAAATAAAATAAAATAAGCAACTGAGCTATAAAAGACACCCCATGCCGCTCAGTAGGACTGTGGCCAGTACACTCTAACCCTAACACTCAAGCCCAAACGATTAACAGCTCACAGTCTGTACACAAAGCCAGCTATTTACTCTGTGGCTGTAGATATCAATGTGCTTTCTTTGTTATTTTATATAATCGTGGTGGTAACTATGTCGATGGTATGTCATGTTTTTAATGCTTAGTGTAAAGAAACGTTATAACACGAAAGCTACAGGCCCTCGCGAGAATCACAGGCGCTTTAACGATGGCATAGAGATAGCAGTGGCATGTATCTGATACGCCTATGCTATCGGGGATCCATTATTTCTCTCCGAGGATCCATTCTTCATAGTTAATGCGCCTGTACGGGAATATAGAACACGACGAGAACAATTGCATGCGATTTAAAAAGACTGTTGGGGAATACGAGGTAAGATGAAGTAGACACAGAATCAGATCAATGTTAAAATAAAGTGCAGGCCGGTGTTACATTACATCAATATCGCCAACTACCCTCAGGGTATACCGGTAACCGGCTTACCACACACCACGACCGTTTGTCAAACTTGGCAATAGTTCAATCTCAGTATAGCATTGTGTTCTAGTACTGTCTCAATAAAATAATTCCTTAGACAAACGGCGGGGCCTCAAGCTAAATTGTGCCGCCAGCAAACTGCTTTTGCGCCAGTAAAATTATATATAACTTTCAGTTCTATAAACTGTTCCAAACTATACGTGCGATCCAGTCGGTAATAAAATACCCTTCACTCCGTTCACAGACAAATCACAAGACAAAACTTTGACTCCGTACCAATTCGCACGCAACCAAAACATCAATACTCGAATCCTATCCTATCCTATCCTATCCTATCCTATCCTATCCTATCCTATCCCGTAACTCGACGGTGGTTGGGGCACCACAGATGATCGTCCAACCAGCGTACTCCATCCCTCCCTGTCCTCAGCAACCCTCGTGGTTTCGCAAATACCATCCTGCAAGGCACAGTGCAAGGAGGTAGAAGAAGAGGGAGACCGAAAAAGAGGTGGGAGGACAACATTTGAGAATGGACTGGTTTGACACTGAGCGAAGCCATCAGGGTTGCTGAGGACAGAGATAGATGGAGTACGCTGGTTAAACGATCATCTGTGATGCCCCAACGACCTCCGAGTTACGGGATAGGACAGGATAGGATTTCGTTAGCAGTTGATGAGTCGCAACCCAAGTGAAATACAAATGCAGACAGTAATACAACAGAACTGCGTTTACATCAAACACACGATATTGTAATCCTTGCAATGGTAGACTGTAATCTCCTATCTGTGGTTTCTTCTCACCGTGACGAGAGCAGCTCATAGTGGTCCATAGCTGACAATTTTGGTTTTTAGATTTCCGTGAAAAGATGTTAAGATCGTCTTCAAATCTGCCCCTTTCAACTGATTATAGT
>CM072525.1:1831100-2188600 GCA_036898135.1 Oncomelania hupensis | reverse complement strand
TATAATTATAATATAAATCATTTGTGTTAACTTCTGAGTGCCAGTTTTGTACATGTTGATCCTGCAGCCTTTTCTTTATCTCTTCTTTAAACCCTTCGGCAGAAAAATTCGAGCCTTGAGACTGATCATACCAAACATTTCCTAACCCTAGTTTTTCCAGAGAATTCCTGACACAGTCTAAATAATCATGCTTGTACAAGTTTAGTTCGTACATCTTCAGCAGAAACCTGTAAACCACACAAGATAATTTAGTACTATTTCTGTCAAAAGCAAGCTTATACCAAAAATTTAACATACGACATTTTGCTAATATACTATCTATAGGGAACTGACCTATTTCTCCTAAAACCATACATGTCGGTGTACTTTTACCAAGCTTTAAGATGAACTTATAAAAACGTAGTTGCAATTTGTTTACCAGGTCAGTCATCTGAGGACACCATACTTCCGAACCATACAATAATATAGGTACAACAGTTTTATCAAAGAGTTCAATTTGCATGTCAATAGGTAAAGCCAATTTTCTAACTTTGCGGAGTAAAGCAAACATCGCCTTGGTGGCTCGGTCATATAGGTTTTTCTGAGCTGGCTTAAAGCTTCCATTGTAATTGATTTTTATTCCCAGATATTGAAAATCGTACGTAACCTCAATTTGCTCACCATTGTACATGAAAATTGGGACATTTCTTACTTTACCCCTGGAAAAAAATCATAACCTTTGTTTTTGCTACATTAACTTTAAGTTTCCAGAGCTGACAATAATCATACATTGAATCAAGGGCTGTCTGTAAAGCATCAGGCGATTCAGCAAAAATAACCGTATCGTCTGCATATAATAAAATAAATAACTTGTACAAAATATCAATATCTATTTGACCTAATTGTGCCTCCTGTGATGCTAAATTCAAAGTTTCAAGTTTGGATCCAGAGTTACCAATAAAAGATTTTAAATCATTTAAATACACTGAGAACAACAAAGGTGATAGATTTTCTCCCTGACGGACCCCGGTAAAAAAACCAAAATAATCAGAAACTTGGGAGTTACACTTTACATATGATTTTGCTTTACTGTACATATCTTGGATAACAATTAACAACCTTCCTTTTACACCAGAGTTTAACAATTTCTGCCAAAGCATAGCTCGACTGACAAGATCAAAAGCCTTTTCATAATCAACAAAAACAGAATACAATCTTTTTCTTTTAAACAGAAAGAAATCAATAATAGCTTGTAACGTAAAAATATGGTCCATCACGCTATGTCCTGATGTAAACCCTGCTTGTTCACTCCCTATTGTATTTCTTAAATTAAAAAAGGTAGTCAACCTATTATTAAGTAAACTAGAAAAATCTTTACTGAAACAACTCAAGATTGTTATGCCTCTATAATTGTTTGGATCGCCGTCATCACCTTTGTTCTTGTAAAGCGGTTTAATTACACCTATTGTCCATTCTTCTGGCACCTTACCAGACACTAAAATTAAGTTAAAGAATTTAGTTAATAGAGGAAGAAGTCTAGTAGAAGCAGCCTTTAATAATTCATTAGTTAAACTATCTAATCCACATGCTTTATTATTATGTAGACCTTTAAGTACATATTTTACTTCCTCTTCAGTAAACCGGCCATTTAAGTAAGGGTCATTGTATTCAGGCTGATCATCTAATTCATTAGGAGGAGAGTGGTCAGGGCCATCATTATTAACATCAACTGGGTCAGTCACTAAGCTTTTGAAAATGTTGTAGAAAAACCTCGCAGGAGATTTTAGAAGTTACTTCCGCCTTTTCACTAACACATCCGTTGATGATTTTCCAAAATACCTTAGGATCAGAACTCTTTAAATTACGGATTTTCTTTATAAATTTAGTCTTATATTTCTTGAAGGATAATCGAAGTTGTTTTTTGTATTCTCTACTAGCTTTTTTTTTGTTGCTCTTTATAATAGTTTGACCTAAATCTTCTCGTTAATATTTTAGCTTTGGACAATTCTTTTCTTCTTTTCTCACACTGTGCATCGAACCAAGGGAAATTCTCATTACTTCGATTTGTACTCTATGTGTGGGCGTTGTCCTAAACAAACCTATTTCTGAAGCAGGGTTTTTCATAATATTTCCTGAGTACATATCAAGTCTATTGTGGCTTGAGGGGCCTCGTCTCCACTGGCAACTAATTCATTTAAACGTTTATGTAATGCATTGATTTCTTGCTCATAGTCATTCAATTTATCACAATATTTACTATGACTATCGTTAAACCACTTAGGCCTACAACTAAAACTACGGTTATTAATAAGAACATGATTTTCCAGATTATTATTACCAGAAGGCTGCATATTATAGTGAGCGTTACTTACATCGGCCTTCTTGAGTACGTTCAATGCAAGATCAACAGAAATCGGACAGTGGATATCAGAATACAGATCATTAAATTCGTGTACATGAAAATCGGCAACAATATCAAACAAAGATAAAGATACTATAACATAGTCAACTACGCTGCATTCTTCAGATGTAAAATTTCCACTGTTACCCGGGTGCCCACAGCGACCGTTTACAATACAGACTTGCATTGTTTTACAAAAGTCAATTAAAGATAAACCAAGACTATTGGTCACATTATCATTAGAACAGCGATCAGGCAAAACAAAATTATTCTCATACGCTTCAAAGGTTTCATTTTCATTAGTTGTATTAGAATCCCAATCCCTCAAGTTTGCCGTTCTGGCATTAAAGTCGCCTAATAGACAAAAGGATTCTGCATTCAAATTAACCATATCATTTTCTGTACTGGCAAATGCATTTCCATCAAAATAGTCGGACCCTACCGGTGGAAAATAATCACAGCCAAATAAAATATCCCTACCTGTCAACCTGCGATCTAAATTGAAAACTGGGGCCACTTTTAGCTTAGTAAAACATTAGACAAAAATATTTCCATGTCCCCACTGGACTATTGGGGAGAAGTACAAACATAAAAATACAAATGGCGTTCCTATTGTCAGTGGAAAACAAGCTGTACTCTGAAAACAGAATTGTTCTTCCTGTTGTAAGGAAAATCAGGACGAACTGGGGGAGGGACTGGGGGAGGGACGGGGCGGGAGGAGGGGGGGGGGCAAGCTGAGATTATTGCAATACGTGTTGTGGTGGGCTTTGGTGGATGAGGGTAGGTGGGTGGGTGGGAAACAAGAACGTTGTCCGGGCGTCAGACGATGCGCCCAAAGGCTGCAAGTGGGCGCCTCGGGCTGCTTGAGTTAGATCCTATACCGGCCAGCAGTTAAATCCTGTACCGGCCACCAGTTAGATCCTGTACCGGCCAGCAGTTAGATCCTGTACCGGCCAGCAGTTAGATCCTATACCGGCCAGCAGTTAGATCCTGTACCGGCCAGCAGTTAGATCCTATACCGGCCAGCAGTTAGATCCTGTACCGGCCAGCAGTTAGATCTTGTACCGGCCTGCAGTTAGATCCTGTACAGGCCAGCAGTTAGATCCTGTACCGGCCAGCAGTTAGATCCTGTACCGGCCAGCAGCTAGATCCTGTACCGGCCAGCAGCTAGATCCTGTACCGGCCAGCAGCTAGATCCTGTACCGGCCAGCAGTTAGATCCTATACCGGCCAGCAGTTAGATCCTATACCGGCCAGCAGCTTGCGCGGATCTTGAGCTGGAAAAGCGTTAAATAAGAACCATTTTTAAAATATATATTTGGCACACAAAAATCATTTGACTTCTTACGGTAACAAAAAAAATAGGGTCGGTAAGTCGGCTTCTTCTTTTTTTCTTTTTTACAAATCTGTCCACCTTGGGTGCGAATTTTTTGGCTTCTTTTCAATTTTTTTCCAGACGATCCCAAACAGAAGTGTAGGGTCGGGCCCCAAAATTAGGGTCGGTCGGGATACCGCAACAGACTTTTGTTTTTGTTGGCCTTTCTTTTAAAGTTTACATCTTCCATTACATTACATTACATTAGTATTGCTTTAGGTCCAGCGGACTCTTCCGAGCTAAATCAGGACCGGACAACCCCCGATCCGCATAAAAGATTTGCTGAAACAACCCTAGTGGTAAAACCGAAAGCTCTCCACCAGCCAGTCACTTTACAATAAAGACATCCCACGCAGGGGACGGCTGAGGCTTCACCCCAACTTATCGAACCCCCGTTTACAAAAACAAAATAGAATACAAACATCATTATACATTATCAACAAAACACATACATATAAAATGCCTACATTGCTAAATAATAACATCATAGGAAGCCCTAGTGACCACCTGGCAGAAAGCGTCCAATATTCCCAAGCTGATCCAACAGACCTCATACACAAACAAGGAGTCTTGTCCCGGAAGAGTTTTCAAGAAAAAAGGTAGAAGACTGGTCTAGCGAAGAAGACGATAGTATAGCAGATTGATAGAACAGAGCAGGAATGAGAAAGAGCAAATGAGAAAGACAGCGACAGTGGGAATTTAAAGCACTAAATTTCCAGAAAGTGGGGATACTATTTATACTGAAACCCCAGGCACCCCATCGGGGGTTTACATCTTCCAAGAAGAAGAAGAGGAGGAGGAGGAGTACAGCTTCTAACATTTTATTTATTTGATAATTAATTTCTTTCTTCCGCCTTCTTTCTTGTGTTTCCTTCTCTCCTTCCATGTTTCTTGTTTCTCTTTTCTTGTGTACATTCCTTCCTTTGTGTTATCCCTGTTCTTTCTCTGCACCACAGCCGCCATTTGGCTATTTGATCAGTCTGGGCTTTGATCATGCGCACAATACAAAAGGTTTCTGTTCCTGCTACACCAAAGACCTGCCCTGCCACTGAATGTTTCCAGTTCTGCCAGATATGCTATCGATTGATTCTTGTTTTATCGGTAATTGAATGTTGGCAAGACTGGCTCAGTGGGTGGGGCAACCAGCACGCGTGTTCCAAGGGATGCGGGTTTGATTTCAATCCTCAAACTGTCGGATGTTGAACTTTTGTACAGCGAGGTGTCTCAAAACTACGGTAGCATGTGCAGTTAGCTTACTTGGGAACTACCGATATTAGTTTGTGGCATTAGGGGTGAGGAAACGATTATGCATGAAGAGAATGCACATACAGGTTTAAATAAATGAACGAAGACAACTCCAAAACCGTGCACAAATACAATACAATGAATACTAACCTCGGCGAGACGAGACAGTACAAAACACAGCCAATTTCAAAAACTTATCTTCTTCAACAAAAACACAAACAATTCAAAGTACGGACTTCCAAAGGAATAGATAAACCCATAAGTACTATTATCATACACTCAAAATGATAGTAACGATCATAATACATAGTAGTGCTTTAGCTTGTAACTCGTGAAGTAGATATTCGCGAAATACGTGTTTAGAGAATTTTTTATTCTGTAGTGTTTTATGTCATTTGGCATTCAACCCTGTCTCGTCATTAGTAGTGTATCATACTGTAATGAGGGACAGAGAAGACTGACAGTAAAGCAAATTAATGTCTTTTTGTATCACGTCTATGTCAAACAGGTGAAAATAGATTTTATTAAATCGTAAAATCGGTAGCTCTTAACGCACAGGTGTTGTTATCTCTGTCTATAGAAGTCAGTAAAGTACCACTAGAGTGGCTGTCCCTTAATAAAGCCAGTCATCCGGAACACTGAGCCGAACCAGTAAAGTACTAGTGAATGCTTCTTAAACAGTTCAACCGACCTGTAAAAGTTCCTATTGTTGTTGTGAACACTGTGACTTTAGAAATATCGCACCCCTGCTTAACAAAACATCTCTATCTCTCTCTCTCTCTCTCTCTCTCTCTCTCTCTCTCTCTCTCTCTCTCTCTCTCTCTCTCTTTCTCTCGCTCACACACAAATAAACACACACACACACACACACACACACACACACACACAGAGTTGGGTTGTAACTGCTGAAGAATGTTTTAGTGAATGTGCTGTATTAAATCTACTTTGACTATTAGCTCTGCTGTCATCACAGAACGTTTTAATGTGCTGTGTTATATCTACTTTGACTATTAGCTCTGTTGTCATCACAGAATATAATCAATATTTTATCATGCAAAAAGAGACAGAGAAACTGAACTTGACAATGACAAAGATTTCTAAACAGCTTTTGATCACTGACAGTTCTAATAGTCTAGCAAAGATTTAATTACTTTGTTTGTTGTGTCGTCGTTGTTGTGATCGTTGTTGTAAAAACAAAGTATTTTCCACTAAACGTCTTCGTTATCTCATCGGTAAAAGGACAGGCAGTATAACATTAGATAGCATAAGCCACCAACACTAAAGTCCCAATACAAATGTTGGCAACAATTTCTTGTAGCGCTGGTCAAGATTAAACTAATGCCATTAATAACAATTTCATAACAATGTGGGCCCAAATTACCATTAGGACGTCTGACAGGCAGTTGTCAAAGAGCAGTGTACGTGTTATGTCTGTAGGTCTCTGCCAAACACCCCACAGCTACAGTTCAGGTTATATTTACGGAGCAATACTCATGACATGACGTTCTCACAACTCAATGTTCCAACGATTGTTCTCTCATTTTCCCATGGCACTAGGTCCCTGCAGATATATGTTACCACAACTACAATTCGTAGTTCGACGTTTCCACAGCTCTAGTAGTTTCACACCAGAACTTAGAAGTTAGAATCGTGAGAAAAAATACCTGACCCCCATCGTACTGACAAGAAAACAAAAGTAAAGGTGAAGGTGTTCCCGTAAACTTTCGGTCGTGGTGAGAGAGGCGTTTGGGACCTCTCTTTTTGGGGGGACCAGCTTAATGAGGACGATGCCCATCTCCTCTCCCTCGCGGCCTAAACAGAACCGGGTACCCATTCACAGCTGGGTGGACTGGGGTGTGCCGTGCGCTGTTTTATTCTGTGTTGGCCACAGGCGCTTGTATCTGGACACGCGAGCGCCTATGCCTGTGACGCGTCTCCCCTTGGTTTTCTATATCTGGACACGCGAGCGCCTATGCCTTCTATATTATAGATAACCAAAGGGAGACGCGTCACAGGCATAGGCGCTCGCGTGTCGATAAGCAAGTGCCTGTGGTGTAGACGTTTGGTGGGGGGCTTCCAAAGTACTGTCTTCCATCGAAGTACTAGCTGCGCTCGACGTTGCTTAACGAAACTATTTGAGCTTGTGCCCAAAGCATTACGCTATCACACCATCCGCCACACGGTGTGGTACTAATGACAAAATAAACATAAGTCATATCCACACAATTTGTCCATTGAGTTCTGTTCCAACCTAAAGAGTGTTGTGTGCAAGACTTGGGAGAAATTCCACGGTAGTTATGTACAAGGAGCTCCCAACAGAAATGAATTCATTACAGTTTTCTGTGCAAGGCACTAGAAGTATAACGCCAATTTTGTGGAATATATATGAATAAAGGATTTATGTAATGTAAACGTTGCACCGTTCATGTTCTAGCAGCTTGGATAACATACTCATATACCCACAACCATTACATGCCTACATAACCATAACCATCCGCACCCTCACACACACACACATACACACAGACACTCACACGCACACACACACGCGAAAACACCCAGACATAGTTACATTATCGCAAATTTTGGGTACAGTTTTGCACACTGAATTTTGATCAAAAACATGACATGCAGTCCACTATCCCCTTCAAACAAAAGGTAAGCAATATAGTAGCAATGTGAGACTACATAACCGACAAGTTACCCTATGCACGGTAGTCGTATTAGGCTTAACAGTCAAAGGAATTAAATCTCTTACCACGCTTAGCGCAGAACAATGGCCAAAGTGATTTATCACAGTCACAGTCCCCGCCGACAGCACAAGTTTTCAAAAGTGTCCAAAACCACTTCAACAAATCTTCCTGCTCCTGGTTTATCTTCCTGTAGACGTTTTATTTGATCTGTCCACAAGTTCGCCTCAAGCACAGTATAGCCGTGAAAAAGTATGGATACGACGGCTATAAATATTTCATAGCTTACCTGCCAATCTGTCTACGCTTTCTACTTCTCTGGCCGTCTGCTATCAGAGTTCCAGGCTTTAGATTCGTTTAGCGAGATTGTCTGTCAAACGAAATCTTATTCGCGCTATTCTTCGGAAATCTACTAGCAGTAGCAGACGACAGCTTGGTTACTAGCCCCGCGCGGCTGTGTCGTCATGCATGGATACCAAACGCGGTTTGTGACGCTAATTTTCATTGATCGAAAGTGTCCTATCGCCATATCTTATCCAATGGGCATTAGTTTTACGGCGGTGCGGTTGTTGGCGTTTGCCTTCAGCCGTTGGTTTTGAGTACATTGAAACTTTCTATTGCGAGTTCAATGCATTACAGAAAGCAAACACTGCAAATAAAAGTGAAGCGTGATAATAAAAGGCAGTGTGCAAACATGCACCGGGTTATAACAATGTAACGGCATTACACTCAGTTTAGGCTAGGCTATTCAAACTGCAGGTACCGCAGACTTCTAAAACTGAATTTAGACTGGCATATTATTACATATGATAATATAATACAGATCACAAAGCTCAGCGTTTTTTTGGCCGGATACGGAGCGCAAACTCAGTGCGCTTGATCCGTTTATACCTGCCGTGAATCCATCAGTACGCTAACAAGTGAGAAAACCTGATAACATTGCTGATTGTTTTTGTGTTAACATCTTATCCTATCCTATGCCGTAACTCGAAGGTCGTTGGGGCACCACAGATGATCGTTTAACCAGCGTACTCCATCTTTCTATGTCCTCAGCAACACGTATGGCTTCGCTCAGTGTCAAACCAGTCCATTCTCGAATGTTGTCCTCCCACCTCTTTTTATGTCTCCCTCTTCTTTTGCCTCCTTGCACCGTGCCTTGCAGGTGGTCTTTGCAAAGCCTGACGCTCTGGTGAGGTGGCCATATCATCGGAATTTCCGTTTCTTCACCACTGTGAGCATGTCATCGTGTTGTCCAATGGCTTGTGTGATGGTCTGTCGGACTTCGTTGTTGGTGATGTGCTGGGTATAGGAAATGCCCAGAAGTCCTCAGTAGCACCTCGCTTCAAATCCTTCTGGACTGCCCCTTTTAACGCCCAGCTGACAATGGAGAGAGAGAGAGAGAGAGAGAGAGAGAGAGAGAGAGAGAGAGAGAGAGAGAGAGAGAGAGAGAGAGAGAGAGAGAGAGACAGACAGACAGACAGACAGACAGACAGAGACACAGACAGAGACACAGACAGAGACACAGACAGACAGAGTCAACTTGTCTTTTCAAAAGTTTGTTAGTTATTTATTGCTTACAGGGTCCAGCGGACTGCATCAGGACCACAAAATCAGGACCACAACTTGGTTGAAAGAGGACTCACCCTTGATCCGCATAAAAAATCTGCTGAAACAACCCCCCGTTTTCCAGGGCAAATGGCTATTGGGTATGATGATGAAGATGATCATTATTGTCGGGGTGACGGGGTACCGTTAACGCAATAGGACGTTAAGTTTGTTTTTCCTCCTCCTCTAACGCTAACCCTGAAGGCACTCCACCAGCCGCTCACTTCACAATAAAGGCATCCCATGCAGGGGACCCTGAGGCTATACTCTAATTTATCGAACCCCCGATTACAAAACCAAAATAGTAGAATATAAACATCATTATAAAATATCACCAAAACACGTACGTATAAAATGCCTACAAGGCTAAATAATATAAACATAGGATTGATTGATTGATTGATTGTAAATGTTGCTTTAGGTCCAGCGGACTCTTCCGAGCCAAATCAGGACCGCTATAAACATAGGAAGCCCCAGTGACCATTTGGCAGAAAGCGTCCAATATTCCCAAGCTGACCCAACAGACCTCACACACAAATGAGGAGTTTTGGAAGAGTTTTCATAAAAAAAAGATAGTTGACTGGTCCAGCAAAGGAAATAGTATAGTAGATTGATATAACAGAATAAAGACAGCGACATAGGGAATTTAAAGCACTGAATGCCAAAAAAATGGGGATAATATTTATAAAGAAACCCCCGGCACCCCCATGGGGGAATGGGAAGAGGGGATCATTTCAAAAGATAATTTTATTCTTGTAATTATTTTTTTTAAACTCAACTGAGAACCTAAACAACGCAACAGTTTAAACTTTATAGAAGGATAGTCAACACATTTGTTGGTTCAAAAACGCACTTTCAGATTTTTATATAGCTTCAAATTAATTGTTTATGATTTCATTAGAGAGCCTGATGGCTTTGGGCAGTTCATGAAGCTCATGAAGTTGTTAGTCTTGAACCGGCGGATGGTATAACCATGGCAACGCCGTCCGCAAGGGCACGCAAAGCAAACTTTCTCGCCCCTATCCTATCCTATCCCGTAACTCGAAGGTCGTAGGGGCACTACAGATGATCGTTTACCCAGCGTACTCCATCTTTCCCTGTCCTCAGCAATCCTGATGGTTTCGCTCAGAGTCAAACCAGTCCATTCTCAAATGTTGTCCTCCCGCCTCTTTTTCGGTCTCCCTCTTCCTCTACCTCCTTGCATTGTGCCTTGCAGGATGGTCTTTGCAAGACTTGATGATCTGGTAACGTGGCCACACCATCGGAGTTTCCGTTTTTTCACCACTGTGCTTTGCGTTGTATTTTTATTTTTAAAAATTGGCTAAGCCGATTTTGCTGATTTTTTTTCTTCTAGCAAATGGTGACCTATCATGGCGGAAGCCGGTCTGTCTTTCCTCGGCCGGGCGCTGGTATGGGTTGGGCAGTATCAAACAAGCAGCTGGGTCTGCGGAACTTTCAGGAGGCACCTGTACTGGAGTACGCTCTGGTTGCTCCCTGGATGTATTGCAGGCCCTGCCATCCACTGGGGACTGTCCGGCTCGTGCCGGTGCCTGGTATGGGAGGGAACTGATCTGCTCTTGCCGGGAGTTAGTAGGGTTAACCCACTCACCCCCCCCCCTCCCCTCCTATCTTTTTCTTTTGTTTATAAACTTCAGTTTTGTTTTAGTTTCAACGTCTTATCATCTTTGGTGTAAAAGACGATAATAAATCAACCAAACCAACCAATTACTTATCATTCCATGTTTCCTTTGGTTTCATTTAGATAAGCCCTGTCACAACACTGCCACGAAAATCCACACTTTTTGAGAACGCTTAATTTTCGGCCATGTGTGTGAGTGTTTGGAAATACATTTGGATGATTTTGCCATCTTCTTTTTATTTTTAACTATAGGGCAAAACGATTTTAGCAAAGAACTGACCACAGCCACCTTGACCTTGGAGATAGAGGAAACAATTGAGAATGACAGAGAGGGTGGTAATTTAAAGCACTAAATTTGCACACTGTGGGGATACTATTTATACAGAAACCCCCGGCACCTCAACGGGAGGCGGAGGGGTGAGAGAAGGGTGGGGGATTGATTCCCGATTATTTCAAAGTATTTTCAGTAATTGTCATGAAATACAAAATAGCGCACACATACACGTGTATTCACCGTTTTTGTGGTTGTATTTAATGTTTTGCCTAAGCATCTCCACGGTTTAAAGGGAAGAAACTTTGCTCTTTTGTGACTCTTTGTGATGTAATGTTTTGAGTAGTTGTCTCCCCTGTCTTTTGTAGTCGTTGGTCCTAAGTTGTTTTATTTGTTACTAATATCTTTTGTTTGTGACGAAGACATTTCCCCCGTTGGGGTGCCGAGGGTTTCAGTATAAATAGTATCCCCACTTTCTGGAAATGTAGTGCTTTAAATTCCCACTGTCGCTGTCTTTCTCATTTGTTATTTCTCATTCCTGCTCTGTTCTATCAATCTGCTATACTATCTTCTTCGCTAGACCAGTAACCTACCTTTTTTCTTGAAAACTCTTTCGGGACAAGAATCCTTATTTGTGTGTGGTCTGTTGGATCCTTGGAGGAAAGATTAAATCCTTGCTCCAAGGTGTGGATAGATCTGGTAGTAGCTGCGAGATGGTTCTAAGTTATATGACGTAAGACAGTGATGAGGAATTTATTTGTGATTGGTTATAATAATAATAATCCTATCCTATCCTATCCCGTAATTCTGAGGTCGTTGGGGCACCACAGATGATCGTTTAACCAGCATATTCCATCTTTCTCTGTCCTCCTCAGCAACCCTGATGGTTTCACTGTTTCAAGCCAGTCCACTCTCGAATGTTGTCCCTCCACCTCCCCCTCGGTCTCCCTATTCCTCTACCTCCCTGCACCGTGCCTTGCAGGATGGTAATTGCAAGTCCTGATGGTCTGGCGACGTATAATAATAATAATAATAATAATAATAATAATAATAATAATAATAATAATAATAATAATAATAATAATAATAATAATAATAATAAAAATAAAAATAATTTAAAAAAAAATAATTTAATCCTTGCTCCAAGGTTGGATCAGCTTGGGAATATTGGACGCTTTCTGCCAGGTGGTCACTAGGGCTTCTTATGATGTTATTATTTAGCAATGTAGGCATTTTATATGTATGTGTTTTGTTGATAATTTATAATGATGTTTGTATTCTATTGTGTTTTTGTAAACGGGGGTTCGATAAATTAGAGTATAGCCTCAGCGTCCCCTGCGTGGGATGTCTTTATTGTAAAGTGACTGGCTGGTGGAGAGCTTTCAGTTTTACCGCTAGGGTTGTTTCAGCAGATCTTTTATGCGGATCAGGGGTTGTCCGGTGTGACATCCTCACAGTTCCTAGTATCTTAGCTGGGCTGGGAGCGAATGGGAGCATTCTGATTGGTCGACGCGTTACAAAATTCGACGCATGCGCACAGTGCTATCATAGTCTTCGTAAGGTTTAGGGTTAAAGTTTGGGTTAGAGTTAAGAGTTTAGGGTTAGGGTTAGGGTTTGGGTTAGGGTTAGGGTTATGACGCCTAAGAACTTCGTGAAAAAGCCGGCCCGACATGACCTGGCGCATGAGCAAATGCGCTCGGATAAACTAGGAGACCCGGAACTTGAAGGATGTGACACCGGTCCTGATTTGGCTCGGAAGAGTCCGCTGGACCTAAAGCAATAATCATGTAATGTAATGTAATGTAATGTAATGTAATGTAATGTAATGTAATGTAATGTAATGTAATGTAATGTAATGACGCAGACATTATCATCAAATTTCATCGACTTGACTCTTAGTGACCTCTGACTGTTTTGACTTATTTTTTGGGGTGGGTGGGTGTGGGGAGGGGGAGGGGCCGGGGAGGAGGGTATTACCCCTGTCTCTTTTGTGGCTAATTGTGAGATCAGGACTCAATACGCTTTATTACTCAATCAATGAAAAATATATAGTTTATTTATTATAACGTCAGATACACTCTCTACTCTCTGATACCAATGGTTTGACCCGATCAAAGATCGCAAAATCACAACGCGATTCGCGTGATTTTCTGCTGATTGGCTGTAGGGAACAAAGTCCCGTGCATTTTTGTGTGGCCTTTTATGGTTGGTTGACTCGATGACCAGTTCCATAATGGTAAATTCTGGGCTGCATCTAATCATTTTGGGCGCCCCTATCGGCAGTGGATCTAACTTCTAAGGGTAGTTTTCAAAGAAGTTGAATGTTCTTAGGCCTACGTTTAATTTGTTTTAGCTAACCTCTACTTTAGTGGATTTTAGTGGATATATCCAATTTAGTGGATTTTATTGATAAGTGAGCTGTTTTTCAAAAGGCTACACGTTTAGCTGATGAATGGTGTTGTCTTCGTGTGAAGTGACGTTTTGGTTCTCTGGTCAAACCACACAGCGCATAAGGTAACTTTGGTGTTCTTTGTTGCTGTATTTTCTATTTGACACATTGTGGATAATTTTGTGAGTTGTTTTTTATCATATGGGGGGATTCACTGCCAGTTTTCCTAGCCTTATGCGCATGTATTTGGTGGGGTGGCCTCGTGGCGCAGTGGATTAGTCGCCGGTTTCCTACGCCGAAGGTCGCGGGTTCGATTCCCGCGAGGGGCGAACATATGTGACTTAGGTACGAGACTACTGAGGTCACCGAGGGTTTTATCCGGGCACTCCGGTTTCATCCCTCTCTTCAATAATGGTGCTGGACGCTGTCAATATAAAATTTCAAAAATAAAAATTCGATTTTCTTTCCGTCTTCCAATAGCAATCTCCCTGCCTTTACACCACCTGTTTGAATGATGAATGTGTATTTGTTGTGTGTGTGTGTGTGTGTGTGTGTGTGTGTGTGTGTGTGTGTGTGTGTGTGTGTGTAAGGGTGGATGAGACAGGTGAGGTGTATGTTGGTACAGGTCGCCGCGCTTTGAGCCTGATTGATTTGGGGCAAGGCGCGTATAAAGCATCCAATATTATTTGGTGATCGTTTGTTTTTAATGCGACACTATGGGAGAACTAGATGGAGAAAATCTTCTGTAACTTTGTGCGCCAAGGAATGTTGGTTTTAGACCACGCTTGTATGACAGTTGGTCCTTTTTTTTTTTTTTTTTTTTTTCCCCTCTATAAATGTTCCTTTGGGTCAATAAGCTTACGTAAGTTTTGTTTTTTGGTCTCTATAAGTATTCTTTTTGGGTCAATAAGCTTACCGTAAGTGTTGTTAAGTAACCAACTTTGATTGGAAACGTCAATTTTGTGCTAAATTTTATCAGCACCTTTAAGTGTCTAATGTCAAACGCAACCCTTTAACGGTGTTGAGTAATAAGTCGGAAGGTGTTTGTGTTGGTTTTTTGTATTGTAACGTTTTTTATGTTTTTAGTGTTGAAGCCAGACAGACATAGCACCTAGCGTGTGTTGTGCCCATGGTCATTTTAGTGCTTAATTGCCTAGTTTGCGGCTAGCCTAGTATGCAGTATATATTACAGTTTAACGAGTACTGACTGTAAGCTAAACGTTTTCGTAATTTGGGTAAGTGACCTCAGCGAATCTTATTTGTCTTTTTGGGCCGTCTAAGGTTTCGTTTTTAAACGTTTTTTTTTTTTTTGTTCTAACTAGCAGTTGTTCTTTGCTTAGGTTTTTAAAGGAGATCGTGCGACCTAATCCATGCTTTTCATAAGCCTTTGATTGTAACTTGGAACGTTCTAGTGTGTTAGTCTTGAATTTGGCGTCTTGTATTTAAAGGACGACGGTTGTTTATGAAGATGTTAGTTACCTTTATATACAATGTCTAATTATTTTCTTTTCCTTCCTTGACCTAGGTTTTTTTACCGCACACCGATGGTCATGTCTGTTTAAGGGACTGTGCTATATGTTTCGTCTAGCATGATCTTTGGTTAAACGTGCAGTTATTGTTATCGTGTCATGTTATCGATAATAAAAGACGTCCCCATAATTTTCATGATGCGTGCGCGGTATCGCTTATATATTTACCACATATAAATAATGCATAAGCAAATAATTACCACAACAAACATACAGTGAAGGCATTATATATAATATATTTACAATCTCAAATCAACAAAGGTATGCATAGTTTACATGTTAATTGTCTTACATATTTACAGAAACAAAATATCTTTTAAGAAGATAACATGAACAGCAAAGACTATAAATGTAGTCAGTTAATAATAATAATAATAATAATAATAATAATAATAATAATAATAATAATAATAATAATAATAATAATAATAATAATGGACATTTATATAGCGCCATTACTTGTCTTTTTATAGACAAGCGCATAGCGCTTTACATGAAAAGAAAAAAAACAAACATGGAACAACTTACAATATTGCATTAAAAATTATACAATTAAAACAAAAATAAAACCCCACACACAAAATCAAAAAAATACATAAAGTTAACTTTCTGCAAACAAGTCATCACAATCACAGCAAATCCACAAGCATAGCCAAAAGCAGAACAAATATGAGGTGCGGCTAGGGTCTATAGAATGAAGGATTTAGTCAGGATAGTACAATTTGAAGAGGTGAGATTTTAGAGCTTGCTTGAATGAGGGTGTGGTCTGCTTGTGTCTGATGTTGGCTGAAAAAGTGTTCCATTGTCTGGGTGCACAATAGGAGAATGCCTGTTTTCCGTACATTTTGGTGTTGGTTTTTTGAATGCAGAGTGTGCGAGAGTCAGAAAAAGAGCGAAGAGTGCGAGAAGGGACATAGACAGACAGCAGATCTGACAGGTATGAAGGGCAGGTTCCAGAGAAGAAATTGTGGCACAGTACGGACAGCTTGTATTTAATGCGGGTTAGTTAGTCCTTGTTTATAAGATCCAGCGGAGTGCAAAGAGCCCAATCAGAACCACAACTTGGTTAAAAGAGGATTCACCCTCGATCCGTATAAAAGATCTGCCGAAACAACCCTAATGGTAACACTGAAGGCACTCCATCAGCTGGTCACTTTACAATAACGGCAACCCATGAATAGGACGCTGAGGCTTTCCTCTAATTTATCGAAGCCCCGTTTACAAAAACAAAATGGAATATAAACATCATTATAAAATATTAACAAAACACGTACATATAAAATGCCTACATTGCTAAATAATAATATCATAGAAAGTCCTAGTGACCATTTGGCAGAAAGCGTCCAATAGCCCCAAGCTGACCCAACAGAACCCATGCACAAATGAGGAGTTTTGGAAGAGTTTTCAAGAAAAAAAAAAGGTAGGTGACTGGTCTAACGAAAAAGATAGTATATCGATAGAACAGAGTATGAACGAGAAAGAACCAAGGAGTAAGACAGCGACAGTGGGAATATAAAGCACTCAATTTCCAGAAAGTGGGGATACTATTTATACAGAAACCCCCAGCACCCCACGAGAGAAACTATAAATGTATGCGGTTTTGGTAAATAATGCATGGTCACATAATCCACAGGTGGAGAATAAAAGGATTATGTACAGGTTTTACCCACATTATAAATGCGGATACTCAAACTATCCTTTTTTGATAAAGCAATTCCATTTTCTTTGATTCCTCCTGTCATTCGCAAGCACACTAACACCCATGTGCCCCTTACACGTACCCATACACACACGAAAACAGAAACATACACACTACATACACACACGTAAACAGAAAAATACACACTACATACACACCGCACATGTATACGCGTAATTACGCATATACACATGTACACACGCGCGCATGCACGCAAACACAGGCAAATCACAATGAGCTGCAAAATGAACAATCACATAATGAACGACCATTTTCCTACAAGGTTGTACACATCATTTTCTTACACTTATTTACAACATCGCTGCATGTTTTGTAAACGTACTAATAATCATCTGATGATGATGAAGATAATTATGATGATGAACGATGATGTTGTGGAAGATGGTTAATGAGCAAACGAACACGAAAAGACGTTAGTTTTTAAGGTTCTGTTTGAAGGAGGAGATTGAGGATTGCTGCGGAGATGTTTGTTTGATGATGATGATGATGATGATGATGATGATGATGATGATGATGATGATGATGATGATGATGATGATGATGATGATGATGATGTTTATGGTGAGGATGATAATGATGATGATGATGATGATGAGGGGGAGGAGGAGGAGGAGGAGGAGGAATTGCACAATTTCACAAAGCACACATTTGAAGTGTAAATCTTGTTCCACAGTTCGATAGTAAATTGTCCATTGGACCTGATAGTGTACACGACTAGGCTACAAGAGCGCTTATGTCAAAATGGACCTACTTTTTCATCCTGTCCCTGTAAGCTGTAGCATGACATTGACCAACACAGGTAACATTAGTCTTCAATTAAAACTGAGGTTGTAAGAAAAAATAACAAGTCTTTGTTGAAGGTCAAATGGAGTAAAATTTGGAAATAAAACTCTTCAGTCAGCAACTGAGATCTTATATCTTTTTTTTTAAATTATGTTACCATAACGACCTCAGAGTTACGGGATAGGATAGGATGGGATAGGATACCATAGGCACCCACTATGACACTTATTGATTATACTGGCACTTCACCTTAGCTAACCCTTTTTGAAGTAACATTTGTCAAGTAACGCTCAATCAAGCCATCAGTCAATCAATGTCGGTTAGTCCAGATTAGAGTTTTCAGTCTTTATACAAATGTAACAATATTCACATTTAGTTTGTTCTTCCAGATATAGTGTCCCAGTGTTACGTTGAAACGCGAAGGATAGTATGTCTGAAACGCGCACGATAGATCTAATCGTTTCGCTTTGCAAAGTATTCAATAATCGAGTTTATTTACCTTTGATTTGAGTTTGCATTGTTGTTAGAAGAAGCTTTGTATAACGTTGATAATTTTCGTTGGTCGATATTATTGGAGAATTCTCTAGATTTGCGTGTTTACTGTCGATGGAAACTTCCCGATAATTGTAGAAGTTTGAGAACGTTCCTGGAATGTGAAGGAAGATGTATGACGTAAGTCAGTGATGACGAAGTCTAAAGCGATTGGTTAAATTGCGTCATACTCGATTGTTCCAAGGTGTTCTGTGGATGAGAAAGGCTATATATGTGCCGCACTGTTTCAAAGAGTAGAGAGTGTTGTTGTAAAAAAAGTGAAAAGGCGATTGTATGCAGTTGTTGATGTGTGCTGAATACAAGTGGAAAACTTCATAGGTCGACTCTGTGACTTGTATGCTGATTGAACGGGTTGCGTGGATAAACGAATCCGAGTTTACACCTATCAGGAGAATTCAAGCATTGGGGCTGAATCAAATACTGATAGAAAAACACCAACATCGAACGAGTGTAACACCCAGTCTTAATTTAACGAGCGAATCTATTGTTACAGAACAGTATTCTCAAAACGTGCTAGTCTAAATGTTGATATTCAGTCATCACACAGCACGCAAAACAACTGTCACAAAGATGGACGCGAAAAGGCCAGTGAGAAAAACGGCTGTCTTTCCTCCTCCGCTCCTCATCTCGTCGGCCAGTTCAGCATGAACGTGACCAGTCACGTCCAATCGCTGATTAGAGTCAGAGTGCAAGGACGGCGGGAGCGAGTTTTGTCCCGGCAAATCTTTATCGTTGCGCACGCGCGTGAGGGAGCTTTCGTTTGACCTTGCAGATATGTAGAGAAGTCTGCTTCCATTGAGGGCTTTGACGAACTGTGTGGTTTTGGGTTTTGGTGGTGAATTGGATAAAGAGCGCAAAAGAGGATTTGTTGTTGTTGTTGTTGTTGTTGTTGTTGTTGTTGTTGTTGTTGTTGTTGTTGTTGTTGTTGTTGTTGTTGTTGCTGTTGTTGTTGTTTCAGCAGAATTTGATTGCCTCACTTGACCATTGTCTCTCAATTCCGAGCTTTCAGATCTAAAAATGCTTGAAGGGGTTGTATGACGCTGTTCTGATTGGGCCTTATTTCCTAAGGAACCAGCCTGTTCATAATCGTTTAGTTCGATGATGGATTTGGGACTCTGGTCGCTGGCCTGCTGGGTGTGAGTTACGGTGATAAGGCTTTGAGTAGCAGGAATTTCACGCTGTGTCTCTACAACAACTGTCTCAGTAGGACTGCCTTGGTTAGATTTTTGAAGAGATGAAACATCAGGTTTGCCAGCAATAGCTTTATGAGAAGTTGGTTTGCTGAGCGGGCTGACTGGTAAGTTAGTCGCTGTTGTTTTTGCAGTAGAATAAGTATGTTCTGTAGTGGTTTTCAAACGCGAGTTGTGAACAGTACCTTCAACAGCGTTGGTAGTGCTTTGGTTACCTCTGTTGTTGTCATTACCATCTTTGATTTTCGTGTTAGGAGTTGTACTGTGTGTGTTACTTAGAGTCGGCTTTCTGTTAGTTAAGTTTGGTTGTGAATAGACAGAAGATTTGCCAGTCATAACTATACTGGTCATCTGTTTTCCGTGTGTTAAGCTAGCAGCAGTATCGCCAATTTCGTTGTTGCTGGACAACACTGTTATTGTTGGGTTCACATTTGGTTGTGTGCCGGTTCCTTCAGTTGTAGTGACAGTGATAGTTTCTCGAGTAGACATTTCACGATGAGCTCCAATTGGTTTGGACAGATTATCTTTGAAAGTTATCCTGAGTACTTTTCCATCTTTCTCACCACTTGACGCTGAAACGCCATCTTGCGACGTCATTGCGTTTCCGTGGGAACGCGCCACAGCGTTTCTATTGGTGTCAGTATTTTTAGATTTGGAAGTATCTGCCATCGGCGAATCAGTGATGATGATGTTTTTGTATAGGACTGGGATGACGTTTTCCGCAGGAGGTGATGGTGGTATTTGGTAGCTTTCGACTTTCCGTGATTTGGAGTCAGACGTGTCCTTTGCTGGCCACATTTGGATGGGTTCGAGGTCTTGTGATTCCTTAACGTTTGCTTTGTTGGACCTGCCGGACACTTTCGACTTCGAGTTTATTTGCAGAGAGTCTTTGTTTATTGATACCATGTGTTGTTTATCTTTGATCTGATGACCATCTACGACGTCTGAAGTTTGCTCTTCAGTAACCTCCTTCTTTTCTTGTGCAACATTGGCCGGCGTTTGGTCACTTTCAGTAAACTTCGTGCTGTTGTCCTCAGTAGTAGGATACCTGTTTTCTGGGTGTTGTCTAAAGGCGGAAATGATATCATCAAAACTGTCTCTGACGTAAGTAGATTCGACGAAAGCAGCCTCGTTTTCTTCATTAGTCACACCAATGACGTGAGATCCACTTGGAAATTTGGCTTCGTCGTCCAAGGTTTGACCTTCATCAACATGGTCATCGCGAATTCTTCTCTTCATGTCTTTCAGGATTTTACCAGAGTCGTTGGTATTGCTCTCAAATCTTTCGGTCTCGTCTCTCCCATATTCTTGAAGCCATTGCGCTTCTCCAGCAAGATCTGACCTTCCAATATCACCCTGAATCAACCTGTGTGATTGGCGTCCTTGCCTGACTGGAAGAGAAGAACCTGACGTCTCATGATTCAATTGCCTACTCGACAGAATCGGTGCTATTCTATTACCGATACCTTCATTTGATTGTGCAGAAACGTTCAGTATAGTCTTTAAAGGTTTCATATCATTTGGGTTCACTTTAGGGAGTAGTTCTGAGGGTACAGCGTGTCTGAAGAGGTCGTTCTTCTGATGAAAACGTTTCTCGTTTTGTTGGCCTTTCCTCATCTCATTCTTCTCCTTTTCTGACTCACCAACCTCGTCATGTACCGCATGCTGCTCGTCTCTGTTTTCAAAATATTTATGCTGGCCTTTCAACTCTTCTAAAATTTTAATTTCTTCTTCTGTATAAAAAGCTTTATTGTGGTGAAGCATTGGCTCATTGTTGAGGTTTCTGCGATTTGTTTGAGCCTGAATTTCATGGACTTCATCAACCAAACCTGGTCTACTACCTCCAGAACCTTGCTTGTCTGAATAGAGAATATGAGAGCTTCCATCTTTTTGCTCTGAGAGAACTGATGTTTCCGTCAATGTAGGCGGAGAAGCACCTCCGCGAATAGCTTGGGAATGATACAGACTGGGTGGATGACCTTGTTTTTTAACAAGTGTATTCTCTTTTATTTGGAGACCAGTATGATAGTGATACGCAGGAGAAAGGTTTGAATCTCTCGAAGGATTCTTGACTCCATCGTTTTCTACAGTGAAGCTTCTGTGGTCTTCTGTTACGCGTTGTTGTTCGACTAGTGAGTGCAATACAGAGCTCCACGGGTTGACTCTTAACGCAGGATCGTATGACAAGAGTGCTGAAGGCAGTTCCCTTCTTGCTTCAGATGCTCTGGACGCCTCATGTCTATAGTCGTGATAACTGTTTTTCACTGGGACAAACGGATCCTTGTTGTGATATTGATCTTGCCTGGGATTGTTTGGATTTGAAGAGTTTGGATGAATCCATCCTTCAGTTCTGTTAGTATCTGTTGTCGGGTGTGGTAACTGGCGAACGAGTTCTCCTGTGTCTCGTGTTTGTTCTTTGTTTGGGATCTTCAGTTTTCCTTGATGGTCATTGTCAACGTTCTTCTGATTGTGTTGACTTGAACTCTGTGGAATTGATTTGGCATGTTTATTCCTCTTTGAGCTAGGAGCCGCTTTTTCTGGTTGTTTAACCCCTGTCTTCACTTGTTGAACCTTCAGTTGTTGAGAATTTTCACGAATTTGTTGCTGATTGCCCGATTTCATGGATGTTTTAGACAGCTGTGTTGGCAAGAAGTGACTTCTGCCTTGTGCTGGGTTTGACAGCAGTACATTTTGTTCGTTGGCTCTTGGATTTCTGTTAGGATCTTCTGTGTTTTCAATTTTTGGAGATGATGTTCTGTAAATGTTCTGCTGACTATTCCTCTGCATTTCTGATTCTATTTCCCTACTTCGACTAGAAGTACGCTTAAAATCCACACTTTGGTGACGTGATTGAGAGTCGTTTCTGAGTGCAGATTGTACTTTTTCAAGATCAGGTGCAAATCCGAACACCGCGTTAGCGAAGGAGTCAATCCCTGCAGCCATGAACGTGGAAATTTTGGGTGAAGATCTGTTGTTGTTGTTGTTATACAGTTCCATGTCTAATGGATCTTGAATGTCTGACATGTCTTTCTTATTGAACATTCCCGTCCTTCCATCTAATGTCGGTGAATTACTTTTCCTAGTTTTCGACTTTATAACTTCAGTGTTGTTCTCCTCATATGCGTGAGTGTCTGTTACAGTAGGTTGTGTCCTCATATCTGAAGATTCAGTGTTCTCATCATATGCGTGAGTGTCTGTTACAGTTGGTTGTGTCCTCATATCTGAAGATTCGGTGTTATGCAATGACGAAGATGAAGGAATGGAAACTGTTGATGGAGACATTATTGACGATTCCGAGAGAGGAAATTGAGTTGATGATGCTACCGATGACGCCACTTGCCATGCCATCGACGACAAGGTTGTCATCCATGATGATGATGCTGTTGATGATGCAGATGACGATGAATCGGGTGATGACAGGAAATCAAATGCGGCTGACTCGCTGCGAAGTTTCTTTCCTGAAGTTGACAGGACATTGTTTGTATCCGGTCCATCCTTTTTCTTCTCGTCTACTTTACTCTCTGTGACGTAATCGTCGTCATATTTTGCGTCACCGATCAAGGAACTGCCTGTATTTTCAACATTACTGTCTTTCGTTTCCGTGCTTACACCATTCTGTTGGTCTGTAGTATCATCATTTCGCTTAATAGTGTTCTTGAAAGCGGTGATATAATATGAAGGATGTTTATCCATTACCAATCCACTTTCATCCTTGTACTCTCCAACCAAATTCTCTTCCTGTTTATCATAACCTCCAGCCAAAGTAGTGTTCTCTTTATTAACCAAATTATTAGAGCTTTCTTCACTGCTGACGTAATTAGCGACGTCATTTGTACTGATGAAGCGAAGGTTTTTTTTCTGTCCAGGTAAGCTTTTGTATGGAGAGATGGTAATACCATCGAAATGTGTTTTCTCCATTCCTAATGGTTGTTTCGCTGCGGGTGATACCTTGTCATCTAATCCCAGAGGCTCTTTCAAATGGAATGAAATTTCATCCCTTGTTCCTTTTGGCTGGCTGACGTTGTGCAAGTGAGCGCCATTCATATTTATTCGTTCATAGCGATCAGGTGTTTCAGTTTCTGTTGGTTTTGAATTTACTAGCATTTCTTTTTTATTTTCTATCGCTTCTGTAAACCCCAGCGCCGATTCCACGTCATTGTAAAGGTTAACACGCCCATGTTTACTGACATCCACAATAACATAATTCGTGTCGTTTTGATTATTTTTTTCCTGCTGCTGCTGCGTTTTGTAGTTGTTAAATTGTTGACGATTTCTGCCGTCTGTGTACTGATTAGGGCGACCGTTATTATTGTTTTGGAAGAATTCAGGATTAATGTCATCTTCATCACTGTTGACGTTGCTGTGGGCAATATTAATAGATTTGCTAGGTTTTTTGTTGTCGGCGGTAAAGTGGTTGCCATCGCTGTTCTCGTTGTGGCTGCTTCTGCTGCTGCTGCTGCTGCTGCTGCTGCTGGCGTCGACTCTGCCTTCAATCCTGAGATTGTCGTCGCTTCCCGTGGCGTAATTGAGGGTTTTGAGGTAGTGGGGCCCGGGGTTGCCGTTGTTGCAGTAGTCATGGCGACAGGATTCGTAACAGGTAAGATGGCGATCGTCACGGACACAGAGGTTGCCGCGATCCATGTTGTCACACAGGCGTGCGAAACTCCTCACTACCCCTGTTCCTGGAATCAATCAATGACTCAATCGATCAAACAAGCCAGAATTCGTTATACCAAGCCACGATAACAAACAGTACACACGGAAATCTTGGTACACAATCATTGACATCCACGTAGTTCAATTTTCATTTAAAGAGATCCATAACGAAGATGATGATGATGATGATGATGATGATGATGATGATGATGATGATGATGATGATGATAAAGAGATCCATAACGATGATGATGGTGATGATGATGATGATGATGATGATGATGATGATGATGATGATGATGATGATGGTGATGATGATGATGATAATGATGACGATGGTGATGATGATGATGATGATGATGATGATGATGATGATGATGATGGTAATGATGGTGATAAGTTAATGCACGAATGAAACAGCAATTTTATGAATCCTCCCCAACTTTCAACAAATTAATGTTTATTCTCTGTTACTGGAATCCACTGGAACATAGATATACTCTTTATTTTGATTCACAGTTGTACATAAATGTTACAAGGAAAACACACACACACACACACACACACACACACACACACACACACACACACACACACACTCACCGAAATGAACAATGAAATGAATCAATAGATACTCACTGGAGTCTGTGATTTTGGTCGTGACACAGAACTGACAGTCAATGTACTTGTGACTGGCCATTGAATGAGGAGTGCGCTCGCACTCACGATCCTCTCCTACACCGCTGCACCGATAACACTCCAGTGTGCGTGCACCTGAAAAAAAATTAGCACGAATGAACACTGAGGTTTAACGTCCTCACTCACCATTGACATAGGGGAATAACAATAATATTGTAGAGGGAGATAACCACATGAATAACAATATCGTAAAGGGGGATAACCACAGGGATAACAGTAATATTATAGAGGAAATAACCACATATATAACAGTAATATCGTGGAGGGGATAACCACAGGGATAACAGTAATATCGTAAAGGGGGATAACCACGGGGATAACAGTAATATCATAGAGGTAGGATACCCACAGGGATAACACTAATATCGTATGGGGGGGGGGGGGGGAGGGGTTACAACAGAGATAACAGTAATATAGTAGCGGGGGATTACTACAGGGATAACAGTAATATCGTAGAGGGGGATAACCACAGGGATAACAGTAATATCACAGAGGGAGATAACCACAGGGATAACATTAATATCGCAGAGGGGGGATAACCACAGGGAAGACGGGGTCGGGACTTAAATCAACACTGAACCACCAGAGCAATCAAACTGCTACGATGGACAGAGGAAAATGGACACACTTGTCCTGCCCGCCACGAGATTCGAACCTGGTTCACTTGTGTGACTAATGAGCAACGGCGGTGAAACACCAAATGACAGTACAGTGCACGGGAATAATAATCGTTGTTGAACGATAGACGTTGCCAATCTATTATTAACATGCACACATTTTACCTGTCAACACCTCAACCCATTGAAGACGGTTTCTCCTACAGCCAGGTTTAATCTACACTCTACAACGCTGGTTAACCTCGTCACAGCGGTTTAAAAAGATACCACCTTTATTCTTTTCTCGCTACAATATCGATTGACAAAATACCTTGCAAACAAACAAACAATATCTAACTCAAGGCCTTTTCTTCTTTGGTTCAATTTCAGAGGCCTCTAACCCCCAGGAAAAAGTTTGCTACCGAGCACTTTATGCTAACCGATATATTATGTAACGGCGTGTGGTATTTGAAGTGATGAAAAGGTAAAGGAAGAGTTTTGATGTATATTCTTGTTATTTGCATCTCAGGATTGTGTGGGTGGGGGAGGTGGGTATTTTTATTTTCCATTGCGACATAGATGTCTGTAATTCCTGTGATGCGCAATAAAGGTTTGTTGCATTGGACTAAACAGGGATGACCATGCAGAAAAGAAACTATCACTCATGATTCCCTATAAACCTTTCCCATCCATTGACCCAACCAGGATTTTCACAGCTGCGCGGTACAGATCGCGCATGTCAATTCTCTAGGACGTGTCCCCCTTTGTTCTCTTCCGTACCCCATACCATCACCTCCGGTTGAAATTGTTCAGTGATTTCAACGACTAAGTTGTGTGCTTGCATCGTCAGACATTTGGCAAGCTTCTTGTACCCATAATCCCCGGTTTGATAAAAAGCCAATTGGTAGGCTGCGCGAAAGGGAGAGCACTTCAAAGAACTTAAGCTTTGAGCAGACCACCGAGGCCAACCTTTACATTTGACCACAAGGTCACAACAAACAATGTGATGATCTCTGTTTGCTAACAAGTGGCTTGGACGGTGTTCAAACTGGTTGTTTTGTGTTAAAAGACAGAGACAACGTTTTAACTTCTTTACGACAGATGAATGGACAGTTCCCAGCTTTACAAAACAAATATGCCATAACTTCAAACCTCTTAGCTGCTTTCAAGTCAGTCATTCTAGTCGATAACTACATCGTCTCCTGTATCTTTTTCTGTATCTGTCTTCTGCATCTGCATGTGTATTTTCTCCTCTTCTTTGTATTTTCTTCTTCTTCTTCTTCTTCTTCTTCTTCTTCTTCTTCTTCTTCTTCCTCTTCTTCTTCTTCTTCTTCTTCTTCTTCTTCTTCTTCTTCTTCTTCTTCTTCTTTAATCTCCTCGTCCTACTTTTTTGTTTTTTAAACTCTTTAACATTAATGTCTCCTGTATCTTTTTCTGTTTCTGTATCTTCTGCATCTGCATGTGTATTTTCTCTTCATCTTTGTATTATCTTCTTCTTCTTCTTCTTCCTCTTCTTCTTCTTCTTCTTTAATCTCATCGTCCTACTTTTTTGTTTTTTTAACTCTTTAACATTAGTAACTCTATCTGATTTCGCTTGTTATTTTGGGTTATGTGCAGTTCACAATATTAAGAAAAGGTATAGCAATAATTTGGAAGACGTGAAGTTATTATTATATTCAGCTTCATATTATTTCCGACAATGGTAATGTATAATGCGTGAACCAATCAAAATGTCATTTCTTGATTTTTTTTTTTAACAAACAACTCTTCCCTAATAAATATAAACAAGTCCTAAATGAAACCAGGAATAGTCAACAAAAGCACGTGTGTCTAATAATAGGATTATTGTAACTTAAAACAGAAATATTCCTGACTGAAAATAAATCTTGCTTGACGAAAAAATAGGACTTTGGTTTATTACAACAGCAGTCTTTAGCCGGTCACTAAAATTGACACGGAGGACGAATTGGGATGCAAATTTACTGCGTGCAGAAAGGAACACTGACACGTGCAAGAAGTCATTCCCGTTCACAAAACATCCCGCAGCAAATAAAAGCACGTGTGGTCTCGGTAAACACTGTTCTTTCAACCAATCAAAAAATTTGTCTCGGCGTCCGGAATGTTGTCTCAGGCAATCAGAGTAATCGCACTCTAGGCCTAATGTTACAGACGCCCTGGATATCACAAAACTTCGGAAAATTCTTGGTAGTATCAGTCGATGCATGCAGTCGCAAATTATCTCTCTGACTCTGTCTCTATCTCTCTCTCTGTGTGTGTCTCTGTCTCTCTCTCATTGTCTGTCTGTCTCTCTGTTTCTCTCTGTTTCTGTTTTTCTCTCTCTGTTTCTCTCTCTCTCTCTCTGTTTGTGAATGTTGGCTCAACCAATCAAACAATCGGCTGCACTGTGGCGAAAGGCATGCTGGATAATCACGTGCCTCGCGAAACTTGCTTGTTTCTCCCTGTGTGACCCTGCAAAGACCAATGTGACCTTTCCTGCACTGTAACAAGCAAAATGCACCTGGCAAAAACATGGCAAACATAGCCAACATTTTTGTCCACCAATTTTGACTCCAAATCTAAATTTATGTTCCAGCTGGACGGACCGAATGCTTATAACACAACTGTTACATGCCCTCCTTTGATATTTAACAATGTAAATGTCGTCACAGCCAATTAGATCGCGATCATCAGACATCTCTCTCTCTATAACAGAATTAAATGAATAGTGTTTGCGGGGTCTATGAGGTCGTGTTAAACTCAGCCTATAATATGAGCCAATCAAATACGCTTCTCGCAATATTTCAGATTCTGTATTTTAAAGTCTTTTTTTTCCGTGATGCTTGGTGATGCTACAGGGGATTTTGTTTTGTTGTTATAATAATCATGTATTGTAATCCTGTCACTTGTACTCGGTGATGAAAAGGCCTGCAACTGCTTGGCTGGCTGAGCTGTGAAGTGGCTGTTGCTGTGTCATAGGGTAGGAGACAGAGAGAGAAAGTTGGAATAATGTTTACCATGTGCAAGATGGCAATGAAAGCGGAACATTGTGTATTCTGAAAGTATATTAATTTAACATGTGATTATGCGCCTGTTGCGTTGTATTGTATTGTATTGTGGTGCGTTGTATTGCATTGCATTGTATTGTGGTGCGTTGTATTGCATTGTATTGTGGTGCGTTGTATTGTATTGTGGTGCGTTGTATTGTATTGTATTGTATTGTATTGTATTGTACCCCTTGGGGTCATGAGCAATCTTGCCACTGTAGATTGTTCAAACCTATAAAGGGAAAAGTGAAAGCCCCAGTTGAAAACCTGTCTTTCCTTTGTAGGCAAGACAGATTCACTGCGGCAACAGTACCCCCGTTGGAGTGCCGGTGGTTTTCAGTATAAATAGTATCCCCACTTTATGGAAATTTAGTGCTTTAAATTCCCACTGTCGCTGTCTTCCTCATTTACTCTTTCCTATTCCTGCTCTGTCCTATCACTCTGCTATACTATCTTCTTCTTCGCTAGATCAATGACCTACCTTTTTTCTTGAAAACTCTTCCTGGACAAGACTCCTTGTTTGTGTATGAGGTCTGTTGGATCAGCTTGGGAGTGTTGGACGCTTTCTGCCGGGTGGTCACTAGGGCTTCCTATGATTGTATTATTTAGCACTATAGGCATTTTATATGTATGTGTTTTGTTGATGATTTATAATGATGTTTGTATTCTATTTTGTTTTTGTAACCAGGGGTTTGAGTAGTTGGGGTAAAGCCTCAGCCGTCCCCCGCGTGGGATGTCTTTATTGTAAAGTGACTGGCCGGTGGAGGGCATTCAATTTTCCCACTAGGGTTGTTTCGGCAGATCTTTTATGCGGATCGGGGGTTGTCCGGTCCTGATTTGGCTCGGAAGAGTCCGCTGGACCTAAAGCTACAATCAATCAATCAATCAATATTGTATTGTGGTGCGTTGTATTGTATTGTGGTGCGTTGTATTGTATTGTATTGTGGTGCGTTGTATTGCATTGTATTGTTTTGTAGTGTGTTGCGTTGTATTGTATTGTGGTGCGTTGTATTGTATTGTATTGTGGTGCGTTGTATTGTATTGTATTGTGGTGCGTTGTATTGCATTGTATTGTATTGTAGTGTGGTGCGTTGTATTGTATTGTATTGTGGTGCATTGTATTGGCGGCAGGGATAGCTCAGTGGTCAGAGCGCACGACTTGTGTGAGTGCGTCTTGGGCGACGTGGGTTCGAATCCTGACTTCAGCAAACTATTTTGTGATTGCTGGATATTACGGGCCAGCGCCTTGAGAAGCTCTCTGAGCTTGTAAGTGCGCTATATAAGAAAAATCTCTTTCTCCTTCTTTCTTTTATTGTATTGTGGTGCGTTGTATTGTATTGTATTGTAGTGTGTTGCGTTGTATTGTATTGTATTGTGGTGCGTTGTATTGTATTGTATTGTGGTGCGTTGTATTGCATTGTATTGTATTGTAGTGTGTTGCGTTGTATTGTATTGTATTGTGGTGCGTTGTATTGTATTGTATTACATTGTATTGTATTGTATTGTGTTGTGGTGTCAGTACAGCACAGAATCCAACACAAAATTTCTACACTCTGCTTCAGAAATTTTGACCTGACTTCTCCCAGCTATCTCTCCGACCTTCTCGAAACCTATTCCCCCAATCGCTGTCTTAGATCTTCTGCAGATACCCGTCTTTTTAAAATCCCAACCGTACGCACCAAAACCTATGGCCAGCGCACCTTTTCCTACCAGGCCCCATCTATCTGGAATAAACTCCCTCATTCACTCCGTCACTTCACTTCTATGCTGTCATTTAAAACCTCTTTAAAAACTCATCTCTTCCATCTTCCTCACTAAACTTTCCTCTTCATATTACACAACTGCTGTGTTTGGTCAGATTGTATTGTATGTCTGAATGTGTTAATGTTCGCCATTGTAACCGCCTAGGGCTTGTAAAAGGTTAGGCGTATAAATTTACATTTAATTCATTTTGCATGGCATTGTATTGTATTGTATTTCATTGTATTGCATTCTATCGTATTCCTTCTTCGCCTCCTTCCCCTCCTCTTTGTTGTTGTTCCTCTTCCTCCTTTTCTTCTTTGTCTTCTGTTTGATCCCCGGTCCCTCTTCCTCATGCCCCTCATTATCATCCTCTTTTTGTTCCATCTTCTCGTCGTAGTCCTCCTCCTCCTTCTTCTTCTCCTTTCTCTCTTCGTCTTCTTTTTTTTTCTTGTTCCTCTCCTTCTTCTTCATCTTCTTCTTCTTCTTCTTCTTCTTCTTCTTCTTCTTCTTCATGATCATCATCATCATCGTCATCACCATCTTCTTCTTCACCCCTTGGGGTCATGAGCAATCTTGCCACTGTAGATTGTTCTAACCTATAAAGGGAACAGTGAAAGCCCCAGTTGAAAACCTGTCTTGCCTTTGTAGGCATGACAGATTCACTGCGGCAACAGTACCCCCGTTGGAGTGCCGGGGGTTTCAGTATAAATAGTATCCCCACTTTATGGAAATTTAGTGCTTTAAATTCCCACTGTTGCTATCTTCCTCATATACTCTTTCCCATTCCTGCTCTGTCCTATCACTCTGCTATACTATCTTCTTCTTCGCTAGATCAATGACCTACCTTTTTTCTTGAAAACTCTTCCTGGACAAGACTCCTTGTTTGTGTATGAGGTCTGTTGGATCAGCTTGGGAGTGTTGGACGCTTTCTGCTGGGTGGTCACTAGGGCTTCCTATGATGTTAGTATTTAGCAATATAGGCATTTTATATGTATATGTTTCGTTGATGATTTGTAATTATGGTTGTATTCTATTTTGTTTTTGTAACCGGGGGTTCGCGTAGTTGAGGTAAACCCTCAGCTGTCCCCCGCGTGGGATGTCTTTATTGTAAAGTGACTGGCCGGTGGAGGGCGTTCAATTTTCCCACTAGGGTTGTTTCAGCAGATCTTTTATGCGGATCGGGGGTTGTCCGGTCCTGATTTGGCTCGGAGGAGTCCGCTGGACCTAAAGCAACAATAAATCAATCAATCAATCAATCAATCTTCTTCTTCTTCTTCTTCTTCTTCTTCCTACGGAGTATTGATGTTGATGTCTTGTATAGCGCGATCCTCCAAGTCGATATACATGCTCAGTTGCTTATGAGGGGAAACAAGATTCATGAATACTTTATTATCTCCAACAGAGTAGTCTTAGGGGAAAGAGTGATCCAAAAATGAATAAAGCGAAACAGCCATCTTTAAGACAAACACTAATAAGGACTGTACCGTACAGTACAAGCGTCCTTTGGGCGCATTATCAATACAATTCTGAGTTTCATGACAAAGTATTAGAACAGCAGATTAGTTAGTTAGTTAGTTAGTTAGTTATTCATTGCTTACAGGGTCCAGCGGACTGCAAAGAGCCGAATCAGTTCCACAAAATCAAGATCACAACTTCGCTAAAAGAGGACTCGCCCCTTATCAGCATAAAAGGTCTGCCAAAACAACCCTAGTGGTAACACTGAAAGCACTCTACCAGCCGGTCACTTTACAATAAATACACCCCATGCAGGGAACGCTGAGGCTATACTCTAATTTATCGAACCCCCATTTAGAAAAACAAAATAGAATACAAACATCATTATAAAATATAAACAAAACACATACATATAAAATTCCAACATTGCCAAATAATAATAACATCACAGGAAGCCCCAGTGACCATTTGGCAGAAAGCGTCCAAAATTCCCAAGCAGATCCAACAGACCTCACACACAAATGAGAAGTTTTGTCCCGGAAGAGTTTTCAAGAAAAAAGGTAGGTGACTGGTCTAGTGAAGAAGAAGATAGTATAGTAGATTGATAGAACAGAGTAGGAATGAGAAAGACAGCGACAGTGGGAATTTAAAGCACTAAATTTCCAGAAAGTGGGGATACTATTTATACTGAAACCCCCGAGGGGAACAGCAGATTGTTCAGTGACCTGTTAAACGGGGATAAACTGTCACTCTGTTTCAACTGCCACAGATTGGGGGCAGAATTTGTAAAGGATCTCGTCTTGTTATTTGTATTGTTCTGTTCAACCTAAGTCGATGCTGCCAGCGTGCACTACTTCGGCCCAACGATGGCCAGCCATGTACGTCATTAGGACAACAGCAGGCAGGTGTTTCAAACAATGACGCTGCGACGTTTGATGGTGATTCTCTGTGTTTTGCGTCCATCTGCCGGGCCGGTCAATCTCTACGTCTATATATCACACGTGTCAGTGACGTGCCTACGTTTCAAAACGCAGAATCTAACTAAATCCGACCCTTTTTAATTAGGTGATTTTAAAAAGTGCAAGAGTATGTTACATTACATTACATGTGTTATATTACATGTGTTATATATAATGTTATTTTTCGTGTAAGCGTGAGTGCGCGCGATAAAGTGTGCAAACACGAGCAATGTAGGCCTAATTTTTAATACACACAAATTTGTCAATTCTAGTCATTCCTGATGAACATTGTGTTAATCTATAATTGATTTAACCACCCTAGTGTCAAAGGCTGTATGCAGGTAGAATGTGTATGTATGATTGCGTTTGTCATTCAGTATTGCTTTTTTTTTAAATTTTATTGTGTGCTTTTCTTCTGTATTTAAACATAAGCGAATTACATATTGTTACGTTGAAACGAACGAAAGTGTGTCTAAAGCGCGCACGATAGATCTAATCGTTTCGTTTTGCAAAGTATTCAATAATGGAGTTTATTTACCTTTGATTTGAGTTTGCATTGTTGTTAGGAGAGGCTTTGTATAACGTTGATGATTTGCGTTAGTCGATATTGTTGGAGAATTTTCGGGATCTGCATGTTTATTACTGTCGATAGAAATTTCCCGATGGATATCGAAGGTCGTGAATGTTCCCGGAAGTAGAGGAAATGTGTATGACGTAAGCCAGTGATGACGATCTTTAGTTCGATTGGTGGCAGTGCGTCATTTCTACCGTGTACCAAATTGTTCGAGAAGAGATAGAGGTTATTTAATCGTGTGCCGAGTTGCTGTTGGGAAATAGTTGCTGTGAAAGTTGTTGAGTTGAGTTGAGAATTGTATGCAGTTGTTGATGTGTGCTGAATAAAAGTGGAAAACTTCATACGTCGACTTTGTGACTTGTATGCTGATTGAGCAGGCTGTGTGAATAAACGAATCTGAGTTACACCTTATCAGGACTTCAGCATCGGGGCTGAATCAAATACTGATAAAGAAAAACACCATCATCGATCTGAGTGTAACACATATAATTATACACATCTGAGTACCCCATGCGCACCAAGATTTCTTCGATGTAAAAGTTGAAGCGAAATAAATTGTCTTATGTCTTATGGTTGTTGCTTCAGGTCCAGCGGACACATGAAAATGTAGGAGCCTTCAGATGAGAGTGTAAACAAAGGTCTAGCCTGTGCACGCACACATTCCATCGCACTGATGACGCTGATGTTCTACACGGGTCAGTGTCGACTACACAATTACACACAGCAATGACTAGCTTCCTTCTCCTCCTTTTACGGTCGCCTAGGACTGTCCTCAGTTGTCTGGGCCTGGGCGATGCGCCCAAAGGCTGCAGATGGGCGCCTGGGGAGGAAGAGGCGGGGGGGGGGTTGAGTTAAATCCTGTATCAGCCAGCGCCTTGAGCAGCTCTTGAGCTAGAAAAGCTCGATATAACAACGATTAAACGAATAAATGAATAAATAGGAGTCCATCATATCTAAGACCTCAGGCTAAATAATAAATCTGCTTGAGACCACGATATCCGCCAGGCATCAGTTTATGTCAAAAGAGTAAATCAACGTCCCTCATGTCTCCCCAACAACCCCACAGGATGAGGGATTCGATAGATAGAATCAAATTTCATGCCCAAGCTATGGTGTTTTACAATTAAACATAGGATGATGGATTCGATAGATAGAATCAAACTTCATGCCCAAGCTATGGTGTTTTAAATTTAAAAACAGGATGAGGGATTCGATAGATAGAATCAAACTTCATGCCCAAGCTATGGTGTTTTAAAATTAAACATAGGATGAGAGATTCGATAGATAGAATCAAACGTCATGCCCAAGCTATGGTGTTTTAAAATTAAACACAGGATGAGGGATTCAATAGATAGAATCAAACTTCATGCCCAAGCTATGGTGTTTTACAATTAAACACAGGATGAGGGATTCGATAGAAAGAATCAAATTTCATGCCCAAGCTACGGTGTTCTTAAATTAAATTATTTATTTTGGCATTTTAAATATTTATAATGGACTTTATTTTAGAATCCAAAAACTAGATTAAAATTTCGCATTTATTTGATTTTAAAAAAATACATTTCTTTTTTTTAATTATGTATCAAATTTAAATTGTATATTATTTACATTCGGTGATAGAAATGTTATAATAATAATAAGAAACAAATGATGGGTACATAACAGTCTAGGAATGCTAATGTCGACAGAGACAAGACCAAACCCCACAATGCACATGGTGGAGCTCAGCAGACAACACACAACAGACGACAAAACAATACAATACAACACACAACAGACGACAAAACAATACAATACAACGGTGTACCGACAGTTGCTCCTTGACAATTGCTCCCCGACAGTTGCTCCGCGACAATTACTCCTTGACAAATTTCTCCTTGACTAATTGCTCCTTGGGGAATTGCTCCTTGGACAATTGCTCCTCGGACACTTGCTACTTGACTAATTGCCCCTTGACCAGTTGCTCCTCGATGTTTTCAGCGGTGTAATTGTATCCGACTAAAATAAAATAAAATATATGAAACAAAAACTGTTCAATTGGTGTTGGCATGTCGTAGCTAAGAAGTGACTCCTAGTCACGAGCTAAGAAGTGACTTCTAGTCACGACTGGTGTTGGCATGTCGTTGCTAAGAAGTGACTCCTAGTCACGAGCTAAGAAGTGACTTCTAGTCACGATATGCCAACACCAAGTGACCAGTTTTTATTAATTTGAATGAGAACTTATAAACAAGGATTGTCATTCTTTTGTTAAGTTGAAAAGAAAATGGACAGACACGTTACTTGGCAATGTTCTGAAAAAGGCAAACCTAAAGCCTGCTACGAAGGTTTCGTTTACAACAAAAAGGAAACCAGCAAGAATGACCCCACGGTTGATTTTTTTGTATGTGAACGAAAGCGAAAACACTACTGTTCCGGGCGACTCCACCTCCGTGGAAATACAGTATTGAAGCTCTCCGACCACAACCATGCCCCAGACACGTGTCGCCAGAATGTTCTGAAGATAGTCGATGCCATCAAACGACAAGCATCTACAACGGAAGAAGCCACGATGACAATCATTGCCAGTCAGTGTACAGGCGTTTCAGAAATCACAGCAGCTCGATTGCCAACAGAAAGGACACTAAAGAGACAAATACAGAGAACGCGAAATCGCAATGGTCGGGTCCCACCACTGCCTGCAAGTCTGCAGGAACTGACTATTCCTGATGATTACAATATCTTTGACGATGGAGAGCTCTTTCTATTGCACGATTCTGGACCTGGCCCTCAGCATTTTCTGATTTTTTCAATTCACGAGAATCTTAGATTATTGTCGGAAAGTCAACACTGGTTTGCCGATGGCACATTTAAAGTCACGCCCTCTTTATTCCATCAGTTGTACACAATACACTGCTGCTGCCATGGAGTCATGCTGCCTCTGGTGTTTGCACTGCTGCCTGGGAAAGCAACGACAATTTATCGTAGTGTTCTACAGGTACACACACTCTCTTTCTATATATTTGTAGTTTCCATATCTTCGTAGTTTTGTAACATGTATATCCATACAATGTATTTATGTATTTATAACAAATGATTTATCTCGTGGTACGTGGCGATTCAAGGCGCCTTTCATACTTGCAGCCTGCTGGCGCACACACTCAGTCACTCATTCAGTCAGTCACACACACACACACACTCTCTCACATGGTCACACACACACACACACACATTCCCAAACTCCTAACCCACCCCACTATACACTGAAACAACCATCAGACTGATAGCAACAGTAAGATGGCCAGTGCTCAGTCAATTTTTATGTCCGGGCCACCCGGGAATCGAACCCGCAACCTTTATAACACGAGCTCGTTAAATGTCTGTAGCTTGTTATCGCATTTAAAACTGTTAGTGACGCGTATTGGTGTTTAGACACAATGTTAATGTGTTAATCTTGTTTTAATTCGTGTTGTCTGTTATTTTGTGTGTGCAGGCTCTCCGGGAGCTGCAGCCGAACCTTGCGCCAGCAACTTTGATGTGTGACTTTGAAAATGCTGCCATCCGTGCTTTTGAACAGGAGTTCCCTGGGCTTGTAGTGACAGGCTGCTTCTTTCACCTGGGTCAGTGCTGCTGGAGGAAGTGTCAGCAGCTTGGATTAGCCACCATCTATGCTGAAGAAAACGGTCTGTTTGCATCGTGGTTGCGGTGCCTTCCTGCGCTTGCATTTGTTCCAACTGGCCAAGTGGTTGGAGCGTTTGAACGTCTAACAGAAACCCCGGATTTCGTCACATGCATGGCAGAGAAGGGTGGTGAAGCATTTGTTGACTATTTTGAAGACACCTGGATTGGGAGGTCACCAAGACGGCAAGGAGCTGAACGCCGTTCTCCCATGTTTTCCATCGAACTGTGGAACCAGTACGAACGCACCATGTCAGACATGCCACGGACAAACAACAGCATAGAGGCATGGCACAACAGGATGCAGTCACTTGTGGGAGCGTATTTCCCTCATGTATTCCGATTCATCGACAGCAACAAGAAAGAACAGCTGCTAAACAAGAACACAATCACTCAGATCCTGAGTGGTCAGCCTCCACCACCCAAAAGAAAGAAGCATGTTAAACTTGATGACAGAATCAAAACAGTTGTTCGAGGTCAGCAGGGTAGGGACACCGTTGATGTACTGAAGAGCATTGCTCATTGTTACAATCTGTAAACGACTTCTATTGCAGAGGCAAAATGCAGAGAGAGAGAGAGAAGGAGAGAGAGAATTTTATTCAATTTTTAACATACTTTGTGAATTTCATGTATACTCTCTTCTCGTCATACTCATCATAAATGTTAATTAAGAGAAAGAGAGAGAGAGAGTAAGAGAGAGTGAGAGATACAGAGAGAGATTTAATTCGTTTTAATGTCAAATGTCTGAATTAAATGCAATTTTCTTAATTGGTAAAATTCCAAGAATTTGTTTTAAAGTTTATTTGTCTTCAGTGGTAACATTATTCATTCATCTATATTATTTGGTCACAATTTTAACAATTTTAAAAAAAAAAGAATAAGTGTTCAAGGAGCAAATGGTCAAGGAGCAATTTTGCAAGGAGAAATACGTTGAGGAGCAATTTTGTAAGGAGCAATTAGTCAATGAGCAAATGCCCCAAGGAGCAATTTTTAAGGGGCTATTGTCAAGGAGCAATTGTCGGGGAGCGTTTGTCAAGGAGCAACTGTCGTGGATCCCAATACAACACACAACAGACGACAAAACAATACAATACAACACACAAAAGACGACAAAACAATGCAATACAACACACAACAGACGACAAAACAATACAATACAACACACAACAGACGACAAAACAATGCAATACAACACACAAAAGACGACAAAACAATGCAATACAACACACAACAGACGACAAAACAATACAATACAACACACAATAGACGACAAAACAATGCAATACAACACACAACAGACGACAAAACAATACAATACAACACACAACAGACGACAAAACAATACAAGACAACACACAACAGACAACAAAACAATACAATACAACACAACTCCAACAAAGAAACAAATGATAGTATAGACTTTTTGCAACTCCACGAAAATATTTTTCCAGGTGATTACCTCGTTTATTTTTAGAACGATCGCATCTGCTCCTGCTAGATTTTAGTTCCTGTTCACTTATTCGGTCGAAATCAAAATTTACTTTCGCCAGTCCATGATTTGACGAAAAAAGCTTTCGGTGAGTGTTTTTCGTAAACATATGAAGCTGGGAATATGTCTGTACATGCACAATTCAGTCCTCGGCTGCATTTCTTTGTCGTCTTTATGCGTTGATGTGAAATGGAAAGAGAAATTTCCTGTGCACGTAGTGAAACGTTGGTTTCCTACACCATTCAGTTCTGGACTATGACCGTACTAATCGCTGCCTGTCCAAACGCGGGATGGATAGCTCAGTGGGTAGAGCGGCGAGCTCGTGTTACACAGGTTGCGGGTTCGATGATAATAATCCTATCCTATCCTGTCCCATAACCCGAAGGTCGTAGGGGCACCACAGATGATCGCTTAACCAGCATACTCCATCTTTCTCTGTCCTCAGCAGCCCTCATGGCTTCGCTCAGTGTCAAACCAGTCCATTCTCGAATGTTGTCCTCCCACCTCTTTTTCGGTCTCCCCCTTCTTCTACCTCCTTGCACTGTGCCTTGCAGAATGGTCTTTGCAAGGCCTGATGATCTGGTGACGTGGCCATACCATCGGAGTTTCAGTTTCTTCACCACTGTGAGCAGGTCATCGTGTTGTCCAATGGCTTGTGTGATGGTCTGTCGGACTTCAACGTTGGTGATGTGTTGGGTATAGGAAATGCACAGAAGTCTTCTGTAGCACCTCATCTCCATGCTTTGTATTCTTCGTTGGAGATCTGCTGTGAGGGTCCATGCTTCGCAAGCATATAGGAAGATGGAGATGACCAGAGAGCGCAGCAGTCTTACTTTGGAATGTAGACTGATGGTTCTGTCTTTCCAAATGGGCTTCAACCTTGTCAGGGCAGCAGTTGTTTGTGCGATCCTGGAGAGGACTTCCTGTCGAGACCCATTGTCTGACACAATGGCTCCTAAATATTTGAAGCTGTGCACTGTGTTGAGGGATTGGCCTTGTACTTTGATGTCCGTGTTGATGCCATTGGTGTTGTTGGTCATCATTTTGGTCTTCTCTGCACTTATTTCCATTCCATAAGCTCTGGAGGTGGTGTCAAGCCTCTGTACAAGCTGTTCAAGTTCTTGTTCCTCTCCAGCCAATCCATCAATATCATCCGCAAAACGAAGATTGGAGATTGCTCTGCCCCCTATGCTGACTGTGCCTTCGTGATCTGCAAGAGCATCTGACATGATGCGCTCCAGGAAGATGTTGAAGAGTGTTGGAGAGAGTAGGCATCCTTGACGCACACCGATTGTTGTTCTGAACCAGTTCCCGATGACGCTGTTATGGAGGACTGCACTGGTAGCCTTGTCATACAGGCTTTTGATGACTTCTATAATTTTAGGGCTGATGTTGTACACTTTCATGGTTGCCCATAGAGCTGCATGCCAGACTCGGTCAAATGCCTTCTTGAAGTCTATGAACACATGATATAGATGTTGTTGGTGCTGTAGGTATTTCTCACAGATTATTCTGAGGTTGAAAATCTGTTCAGTGGTACTTCGCCCTGCCATGAATCCTGCTTGTTCTTCAGCTATGATTTGTTCAGCTTGTGGTTTCAACCTGTTGAGTATTATTTTCAGGAGGACCTTGCTGGGATGGCTGATGAGGCTGATGGTGCGGTAATTTTCACACTCCTGAAGGTTACCTTTTTTGGGAAGAGTGATGACAAGCGACTGGGTCCATGGTGTAGGCCATTCCCCACTCTGCCAGATCTTGTTACAGATAATGGTGAGAGCATCAGTCATCGCTTCTCCTCCTGCTTGTAGCAGTTCCGCTGGTATGTTGTCCACTCCCGCTGACTTCCCTTTCTTCAGCGATTGCACTGCTGCCTCAACTTCTTCCCGGAGAATTGGGAGGATTTCTTCTTCTTCTCTGCTCTCGGGACATGCTAGAACTGATGGGTCTCCATTTGGTGTATGGTTGTAAAGGTCAGAGCAGTACTCTGTCCATCTGTCCAAGACTTCTTGTTCTTCTGTAAGGCAAATGCCAGACTTGCTTTGGATAGTGGAGACTGTGGGCTGTTTAACACTTGTCAGCCGCTTCACAGTCTGGTAGGCCTTCTTGCTGTTGTTCTTGTTCAGATTGTTCTCTATTTCCTGGCATTGATCTTCTATCCAGTTCTCCTTTGCTGTGCGCATGCCTTTTCGGATGTCATTGTTGATTTTTCGGTAGACATCAGCTCCCTGTGAGGTGTTCTTTTTCTTTTTTAACTCTCTTCGTTTATCACACAGATCCAAAAGTTCAGGTGTGATCCACGGCTTCTTCTTTGGTCGGTGCTTGCCAAGGATCTCAGTGGCGGCATCTGTTACAGCTGAGTTGAAGGTATTGGTCATGGTGTTGACATCTACTTCGCCTGCCCCCAAAATAAGCAGTGGTGCAAATTTCCCTCCAATTGTGGCCTGAAATATTTTTGCCACCTCCGGGTCTTGCAGTTTGTCCAGGTCGAACTTCAGCCTAGTGCACTTTGCTGTATTTACTCTCTTCAAATGGAGCCGGAAAGACATCATCACGAGATCGTGGTCACTTCCAATGTCTGCTCCTGGAAAAGTGCGTGTCCTGCCAATGTTGATGCTTGATCTGAAGCGTTTCTTGACCATGATGTAGTCGATCTGGTTGTGATGTTCCCCGCCGGGACTGTGCCATGTCCATCGTCTGGATTTTTTGTGGAGACCAAGCGTGTTTGCCAGTACCAGATTGTTGTATCTGGCAAACTCCAATAGCCTCAGACCCCTGTCATTTGTCTCGTTGTTGCAGTGGGGTCCGCATGTGTCTCCCCAGTTGTGGTGCGCATCTTGGCCAACCTTGGCATTCCAGTCGCCTTGCACTATGACTATGTCCTTCTTCGGCACTTGGTCAAGGACCGCCTGTATATTTTCATAAAAATCCTCCACTTCGCTGTCTTCATAGTCTGATGTTGGGGCGTAGGCCTGGATGATGGTAATGTTGAAAGGGGTTGCTCTCAGACGGATGGTAATGAGTCTACTGGAGACTGGGCGGCAACCCATGACAGTGGCTAGAATGTTCTTGTGGACCAAGAATCCAACGCCGTGTTCGTGCCTGTCATCTCTACCGCTGAAATAGAGCTTGTGGCCCTTGTCAGTCGTTGTTTCACCTAGGCCTTTCCAGCGCAGTTCGCTGATACCTAGAACGTTCCATCGATAGTGGTCCAGCTCGTGGGCCAGTTCTTCTAATTTTCCTTCCGCAGTTAGGGTCCTGACATTCCAGGTTCCTATGACGATGTTGTTTCTCGTGCGGATCTTGCTAATTTGTCCATCAGTAGCATACTTTTCACCTCCGTCCTGGTGGCCAACGGAAGGCGCGGTCCTTGTGTAGCCGGGCGACGACCGATCCGGCATGGAATTAGTGGATAGCCTCATCATGTGTTGTGTCTTGGGCAAAAAAGACCTGGCAGGGCCCAATCCTCTCCAGGCTGTTGGCCACAGCCGAAATCCACGAATACAATGTGGCTCGCCTTGGCCCTGAGCACGTGGTCGTTGAACCTGTAGTAACGTGAGGTTCCTCCGCCCTGGCCGGTGACTTCTGTGTAGAAGACTTTCGCCCAGTGATGCCGTGCTAACATCACCCCTGTTAGTCGCCTCTTACGACACGCCGGGAAACGTTGGGTCTATTCTATTTGCCCGAACCCACAGAGCAAATGATAATAATAATAATAATAATATTAATAATAATAATAATAATAATAATAATAATAATAATAATAATAATAATAATAATAATAATAATAATAATAATAATAAAATGTTGAAGACTATCTCAGGATCTGAATTCGAACTCGTGATCACTGAAACAGGAGTTCAGTACGTGCCCTACTGAATGGCCTAGCTATCCTGCTCCCGTTAGCATATCACCCAGTATGACGACTGCTCAACAGCACAGCACACCACACACACCCACACACCTACACACACATACACACAAATACAACACACTCACACCCACACACATACACACAACTCAGCCGACATGAAGTGGCGCTTTTAGAACGTGTCGATTGAAAATTTGGCTAGTAAAATGTAAATGGACGGTACTGGCAAACAGTTGGGACGAAAAGCCAGGCCATGCTGTAAATGCATCCTCAGACTTACCCTGTGGCCATGCTAACTCTGGTGCCGATCAGGATTTCTATTCAGAACACACCGACAGAAACAAAAACACCGACACATTTTCGATGTTCTATAGTTATATAAGATACAAGCAGACATATCTTAAACTAAACTGTATGCATTGATCAGTATAGGCTTGCTTATTTCTGAAGCATTCATTAAACACTTTTTTTTAAAGAAGAAGGAGAAATACATTGAAGTACTTACACGGTATGCAAAGCATCAACAATGTGACGCATAGTAATCCTCTCTCCTTCATTTTCTCCTGCTCTCTCTGTAGCAACTGAAGCAAGAGTGAACAAAGACTTACACAAGACAAGTCTTGCAGGATTTCTTGAAACGTCCGTTCTCCAAAAACCGAAAGAAATGGCTTTCTTTTCTAGAAGTTTCTAAGACTGCACAACCAACGTCAAGTATGGCAGCTGTCTTGATGGTGTTACGGCTGAAGATGCGCCAAAAGGTATCTCAAATTCTTTTTTTTTTCAATATTGCTCAATTATTCTCAAATATACCAGAAAAGTCCTTTGGGAAAAGCAGACTGACACTTCGCTGCTTATCTCTTTTATTCTGGTTACTTCTGAGAGCATTGGTAAACCATACAAAAGCTAAATTCTCCTCCGGCGCCGAAGATTAAAATCTTTCCTGTCTCCCTTCTATACGTTGGTTTTTGTTTCTTTTTAAGTTCTGTATCGTAGTTTCGGTTATCTCAGATGTTGACTGCACCATGATCGCATTTGACACTGACCGTTGACGACAGTCGCGGCCGGTTTTTGTTCCCTTCGATGTCAACACTGAGGGAGTGGGCAAGAGGGTTGAGGAGCGGGAGGGAGAGGAAGAGGGGGAGAAAGGGAGGACACAGAGGAAGGAGGAAAAGGAATGGATGGAGGGATGGTGGTGACAAGCTAACGTCAACAAGCAACGCAAGATACAGTGTGCACAGAACAAAAGGGGGAAAAAGTGAGACTGTGTGCCAAACCAAATCGCCAAAAGGATGAGGTGGGGGGCGGGAGGGAGAAGGCTCACGGTCATTGGTTGAGAGAGAGAGAGAGAGACAGAGAGAGAGACAGAGAGAGAGACAGAGAGAGACAGAGAGAGACAGAGAGAGACAGATAACATTAGATAACAATTTTATTTCACATCTTGCCCTTGGGGCTTTAACAACTATTAAATACAACTCAAGGTTATAACATTCACATCACGGAACCATAACAAATAAACAAAGCCATCATTAGATAAAGTCATTTTCAAACAATTGAAATCAAATTAATGTTGTTGATATCAATTAACAACATTAACAATTAGGATGTATTTAATTTTAATGTGTTTTAGGAGACGTGTTCTAAATGCTGTAAATTTAGATGCTGGAGTGCGGAGATCTTCAGAAAAGTTATTCCACAAAGTGGAACCGGAATAATCTAGACTAGTTTTGAAGAGTTCAATTCTTAGAATTGGAACACCTAATTTTGAGGACGATCTGGCAGTTTTTGTTTTCTTTAAAAGAGAAAAAAGATAGGAAGGTGCATTGCCAGAAAGGACCTTTGTGCATGAAAACGCCTTTATTAAATTTTAGTCGGCCCATAAGAGGTAAAATATTGATCCGTTTATAGTCATCTGGAGAAATTTTTTGTTTAAGAATAACTTTAGAGAGAGATAGAGATAGAGAGAGCAAGAAGGGGAAAGTGACGATGATGATAATGATGATGATGATGACGACGATGAGGAGGAGAAGGACGAAGAAGGGAAAGAGGATTACAGAGTTCAGCCCTACGGTCGAGGAGAAAGTGAGAGGAAGAAGAAGAAGAAAGTGATGATGATGATGATGATGATTATGATGATGATGATGATGATGATGATGATGATGATGTTGATGATGATGACGATGACGATAATGATAAGGAGGATGAGGAGGAGAGAAAAGAGGATTATCAGCCCTACGGTCGAAGAGAGAGAGATAGAGAGAGAGAGAGGGAGAGAGAGAGAGAGAGAGAGAGAGAGAGAGAGAGAGAGAGAGAGAGAGAAGACCAAGAAGAAAGTGATGATGATGGTGTTGATGATGAAGATGACGATGATGGTGGTGATGATGATGATAATGATGATGATGGTGATGATGATGATGATGATGATGATGATGATGATGATGATGATGATGATGATGATGATGATGATGATGATGATAATGATGATGATGATGACAATGAGTAGGAGGAAAAAGAGGGGCAAGAGGATTACAGAGTTCAGCCATGCGGTCGAAGAGAGAGAGAGGGGAGGGGGGGCGGGGAATGGGAGGGATGGAACGATAGGGAGATTGAGTGAAGCAGAAATAATGCACAAGAGTCTTCAGAAGGGATAGAAGAGACAACAGAAGGGTTACAGAATAAGATAGAAGAGACAACAGAATGGTTACAGAATAAGATAGAAGACACAACAAAACGGTTACTGAATAAGATAGAATAGACAACAGAAGGGTTACAGAATAAGATAGAAGATTCAACAGAATGGTTACAGAATAAGATAGAAGACACAACAAAACGGTTACAGAATAAGATAGAATAGACAACAGAAGGGTTACAGAATAAGATAAGAGACAACAGAAGGGTTACAGAATAAGATAAGAGACAACAGAAGTGTTACAGAATAAGATAGAAGAGACAACAGAAGGGTTACAGAATAAAATAAGAGACAACAGAAGGGTTACAGAATAAGATAGAAGAGGCAACAGAAAGGTTACAGAATAAGATAGAAGAGACAACAGAAAGGTTACAGAATAAGATAGAAGAGACAACAAAAGGGTTACAGAATAAGATAGAAGAGACAACAGAAAGGTTACAGAATAAGATAGAAGAGACAACAGAAGGGATACAGAAGAACACAGCCTTGTGTGCTAAAGAAGGGGAGTTAATACCGAAGACAACCCCAAGGTAAACAAAGACACTGCCGCACGATGGCAAAGTACAGCAAAGCCATCGCCGCAAATTTTGAGACAATCGACAATTTAGGTCATGATGCATATGCGTCTGTTTCTGTTCCGATACTGATTTGTCTGGATCTCGCAATATCTTGGAACAGAACTTTTAAAATTCACACAGAAGATGCGTTTTACGTAGTCCATCAAGGCCAAAAATCTATTTTTAATTTTTTTATGGGGTCGGGGAATAAATGGGGTTGGTTTACTTTGTCATCATACGGTAAAACAAGCGCCGTCGCCAGTTATGCTACAGTACAACAAAAAAATGTCCACCATTTATCAACAAGCCGCAAGGCACGCAGTGAAATTACACGCTGAAACTGAGGCATTCCTTGAGTTTACAATGCGTGCATCGTCAAATTGAATTTCATCGTTTGACATCATCATCATCATCATCATCGTCGACGTCCTCATCGAAGTCGTCATCAGGGTTGTCATAAATATCGCCATAATCGTCGTTGTCAAATATATTCTCATCATCATCTTCAGCCGCAAGGCTATCATCATCGTTATCATCATCATCATCATCATCATCATCATCATCATCATCATCATCATCATCATCATCGTCATCATCGACAGCGACGATATCATTGAAGCTTCATTTTCATACAAACAACTGGATTTTAATTTGTGTTCATTTCAAAGAATCGACCAGGCCTTTTGGATCGTCATTAAAAAAAATTAATCAATCCAACTTTTTTTTTATTTAGCGCTTTTCCAGCTCAAGAGCAGCTCAAGGCGCTGGTCGATACAGGATCTAACTCAAGCCGCCCGAGACGCCCACCTGCAACCGTTGGACGCACGGTCTGACGACCAGACCACTGAGCACGATCCTGGGCGACCTGGGATGGGGAGAAAGGGACCTAGTGCGTGCTTGGTGTATTTGTGTTGCCGGCACTCACCTTCTAGGACATGAGCGTCAGGATCTTAAAGTTCTTGCGATGGAATGTATGCATGCACAGCACAGACTAGACCTCGATTTATGCTCTCCCCCAAAGGAATAATTAGGGTTAGGGTTAGAGAGAGTATGAAAGTATGGAAATAAGTTACGTAATATTTTAGCGAAGGAAAGTTATAATAATATATTCATCTGAATTATAGCAATCGCTTGCGATTACACATGTATACTAAATACTGCAATAAATCGGTGCTTTAAATATGTTGGTCAACGACATGCGTATAGCCAACGGGAAATACACGCCTAAAAAATGTGTTACAAAAGAGTCACCGACTGTCAGCGGTAAGAAACGGATTGGTGTGATCCGATGTTGTGATAGATGCTCAACCGCTGCCTAGTTCGAGTCCACAATAGTGTGAACCGGCAAATATTATGTTACCCAATTCGGCGCGTGCCCTGCCGGAAGTTGACATGCGCTTCCGCCAAGACTACGCATGCACACAGTCAGTCCGGGTTGACATTTCTGGTCAATAATAATATTTGGGTTGTCTCTCTTCCTTGTTTCAGAGCGGTTGGAGTGAAGACGTTAACTCGAACCTTTGAGTGTGTGTGGAGATGAGGGGATGGGTGTGGGTGTGTGTGTGGGTGTGTGTGTGTGTGTGTGTGTGTGTGCTTGTATGTGAGAGAGAGTGGTGGGGGGGGGGGGGAAATTTGAGTACATTTTATCCCCACCCAACTTATCGACTATTCCCTTTCCCTCCCCCCCACCCCCCAACATCCCCTCACCACTGGCAACACTCCATTGAATTTTCACAACCGCATTTTAGATTTGATATTCAATGTTGATTGGGTCCAGCGAACTGCTAACAGCCGAATCAGGACCACACAAAACTATTCATAATCAGACTAGAACGCTAACATTAAAACATGATGAAAGATGGACATAAAACGACAAGTATACAAACATGATGTGACCTATGTGACATAAAATCAACCAACATCACGTAAAAATGTAAACAGGATTTGACCATTGCAAATTTTAAAAATCTCATGAAATAAAATATTTTTCTCTGTCGTCAACCAAATCAGCACATTAATTAAGACATGATATGGCGGAGGGAAAACGACACGACGTCATTTGAAGCATCGGGGGGAAAAAAAAGCTTTAAAACATAACCCTAAAAGTAGAACATGAATTATGCTTATGTTTATTACTAAAACAGTGACTGTGTTTCATATTTTATTTATATACACTTTGAAAATCCTGGTTGGTTGTTTTATTTACGTCTTTTCTAGCAAAGATGATAAGACGGGGACAAAAATAACAAAAAAAAAACAAAAACAATTATTATTTACACAAATCTAGCCACAGGAGAATCCATCAAGAGTTTAATTTGCTAACAAAACACTTTGATGAAAATTAATCTCATCTAATGTTCTTATGTCATGCAGAAGCACAGTTAGTAAGCCTATATGCCGAAAATGACGGCAGCCAAAAAGTAAATGATATAATGAAAAAGTCTCATTGCATACACAATGGACATCTGGACAGTACTTTGTTTTTATGGCATTCAACATTATTCTGTTAGCCATTGTAAAAACTGTTCTCGAAAGTCTACAGTCTACAGCAAAATGAAACAACATGTTTCGTTGACCTCTCTTCAATCATACGTTTAATTTCCTTAGGGGATTTTTTGAGTTGAATACTTTGAGCATTGATATTTTTAGCTCCTTTTTTTGCTGCTTTGTCCGCACTATCATTAAACAAAAAACCACAATGTGAAGGTAGCCAACAGAAGCTTACCTTTGTACCATTAATAATGAGATTGTGAACTAAATGTTGAATTTCTAAAATAATTTCATGCCGTTCAGTATGGCCATAAGATTGTAAAGCATCTAAAACTGACATCGAATCAACACAAACAACAACTTGAGATGCGTTTAAGCAAAGATCTGAAATTTTAGTTAATGCCATAAGGATTGCGATGTTCACACGCAAAAATTGAAGTATTTAAACTCAAAGAGAAAGATTTTTGCAATTTTAGAGCTGGAATTACATAGGCTGCTCCAGCTTCACCTGTCTACGTCTCTAAAACCGATCCATCGGTATAGATATGAAGGTGTTGAGAATAATTTTTATCCAAATGACAACGAACATCACTTGATAATAAATTAGCATTTTCATTCTTCTTTTCCAAACTATAATGTATGTCAAAATGAGCATTTTTAAGCTCCCACATAGGTGTTGGAGAAATAATATTTTTAGAAAAAGATTATATGTCATTAGATAAATCATCAATTAGATCTTTTGTAAAAGTTGCTATTGATTCTAAGAATGGTATTTTCTGTGCACGTTTTGAAAAAATCAGATCAGACCTAAAATTTATCTCATCATCATTATTATTATATACAGATGCAGCTCGTACAATATATTTTGAACATGAAATTTTTCTCCATTCTTCAATGGATATGACTCCTGCTAACTTGTAAGCTTTAAGTGTTTGTGTATGTATTGGTACACCTAACGCTAATTTTATGGATTTGCTGTCTAGACTTTGCAATCTGCTAAGATAAGTTTTAGGAGCAGAGAAAAAGACTTCCTGTCCATATGTTAGTTTAGATCTGACTAAGGCTAAAGCTATATGTATGAGGGTTTTGGTATCTTGTCCCCAGGCCTTTCGGCTTATTATTTTATTTAGTAAATTATAGCTTTTTACTGCCTTTTGATAAATGTATTCAATATGTCTCTTCCATTTTAATTTTTTAATTAGATTTACACCAAGGAATTTAACTTCATTGACATACTTCATTTCGTCATTATCTATAACAATTTTGGTAGCATTCTTGGTTCTCTACAATTATTAAAAAGAATCATGTTTGTTTTTTCTTTAGATAAATCTAAGCCATTTTGGTTCATAAATATGGCTATTTTATTAACTTCTGTTTGGTATATATGAGATATATATTTTATTTCGAAAAGATAAGTATTCTGTTTTAAAATTACATTCATCCAGAGAGCAATGTCATCAGCGTACTGAGCCAAGGTCACTCTGTTACTAATAGTTTTTGGCAAGTCATATATTAAAATATTGAACAGCATAGGAGAATTTATTGAGCTTTGTGGTATCCCCATGTCTATACTGTAAGTAGAAGAATATGAGTTACCTACTTTAACTGTAATGTTTCTTTTGCTTAGAAATGTGAGTATTTATGTATACAAGTTACCAGATAATCCAATATTTTTCAGCTTATACAGTACACGAGCATGCCAGACTCGATCATACGCACGGGTAATATCAAAAAATGTAGCCCAAACACCCTTTGTCCTAGCAAACTGCTGCTTAATAAATGTCGTAAGTTTAACCAAGTTATCTGAAAATTGAAAATCCTCCTTTTCCCTCCAGTATGTAGAGAGCACAGGCGCATTAACCAAGAACAATGGATCCTCGGCAAGAATTTTGTGGATCCCCGATAGCAAACGGTAGCGCAGTAGTATGTATCATATAAAGAGCGCTACCCGTCCACTATCGGGGATCCACAAATTTGTTGCCATTCTTCTAGGTTAATGCGCCTGTGATAGAGAGCTAGTCTCAACAAATACGAGAAAATACAGCAGAAGAACGCAACACACGAAGAGCGATCTCAATATTTAGCAGATTATTAATTATTATAATTAATGTGATATGTTTTGTGAGTAACGTTTTTGTCTTTTCCAGGGCATTGACGCTGTTGTTTTCTTCATGCATCAATTTGAGTTGCGCCTCTGTAACCTCCGCAGCTCTGCAAATGTCTGCAGCCTTACTCAGCGTCAGATCAGGTTCGCGAAGAAGTCTTGCACGGACTTGGTCGCTCTTTATTCCTCCGACAATTCTGTCCTTAATTAAGGAGTCTTTCAATGTCTCAAATTCGCACGATTTTGCCTTAAGCTTCAGGTCTGTGAGAAACATGTCGAATGTTTCTCCAGTTTGCTGATCTCTACTGAAGAAGACATGTCGCTCAATCGTCACGTTCTTTCTTGGGATGCAGTATTTCCCGAACTTGGTCAGTATGCAGTCAACAGCATGAAACGATGTCGTCGTACTACAGTGTTCATTGCATTCATCTGCCTCCCACTGGAACGTGTTGTAGATGTCGACAGCATCAGGACCAACGACGTGCAGCAACGTCATACTCCGCACCTTCTCGCTTTTGGAGTCCAACCCACTTGCTGCTTGATAGATCTCAAAGGCTTGCTTAAAGCGCTTCCAGTTGTCGGCAACATTTCCTGTCAGGGACAGTTGGTCTGGTGGGTGTAGGCGATCCATCTGACACCATGTAGAAGATAGAGACAGACAGGGTAGTACAAAGGTATAAGCAGAGACTTGGCAAGCTTGGTGTCTAGTGTAAGTCTGATTTTAATCAACCCAAAGTTTGTGCTTTTACACAAGATGAATAAATGAACACAGTTCACCATATGACACAAATTCACACATACAAATAACCAAGCAAACGTTACTCACAAAACATATCACATTAATTATAATAATTAATAATCTGCTACAATTCGCACGTCATGGCATACCTAAAGATTTGATCAACAACTACAACAAGACTTCACTTCCCACGTCACTGCCGCCGCTTCAGCCAGGCGACGCCGTCCGCGTGCAAATGGAGCGTGGTGGAGCATGGCGGCCCTCAGTTGTAGTTTCAGAGACATCTACTCCAAGATCTTACCTCGTCAAGACTCCAGATGGTGCAACTTATCGCCGTAATCGCGGCATGCTGAGAAAGACTAAAGAGACCTTCACTATGCCTGAAATGCATGAGTCAGACCCCGAGGATGATGTCAAAAGCCATGAGACGTCAGACACTGCTCAAGTTGAACCTTCACCTGCCGTTGTGGAACCAGCTCCAGCAGTGGTTACAACCCGCTATGGCAGACAAGTACGCCCTCCTGTCCGATATCCTGAAAACCAAAGGACTTGATGCATTATGAACTATATAAGTATTGCATAGTGTGTATTGGCCTGGCGACCTTAAGGACAGTTAATTCTAATACGCCATATCCTTGGTTTATTGTCTCTTTCACGTAACTTGAGTATCTCGTTAAAGATGCTTTCTTTAATTTATTGTTTTGTGTTTCTGATTAGGATTTTATTTTGATACTTCTTTCAATATTGTTTCATCTTTCTTAAAGCCGGTCGTTTATATTTTGAGAGGGGAGATGTAGCAGATTATTAATTATTATAATTAATGTGATATGTTTTGTGAGTAACGTTTGCTTGGTTATTTGTATGTGTGAATTTGTGTCATATGGTGAACTGTGTTCATTTATTCATCTTGTGTAAAAGCACAAACTTTGGGTTGATTAAAATCAGACTTACACTAGACACCAAGCTTGCCAAGTCTCTGCTTATACCTTTGTACTACCCTGTCTGTCTCTATCTTCTACAATATAGGCCTATTTGGCTGAAAGCTTCTTCTGGAGTCCAAAGCCAACTCCGGCATAGGAAAGCTATTGATGAAACTTATCAAGTATTAAATAGTGTTGTATGTACGGCAATTGATGTTTTTTTTTGTAAATAACACTCGATGATATTAGTAATATACTGTACAACAAAGCAATAATAGAAGAAAAGAAATAGCCAGCATTATCCTAAGTACTGACAAAGTGCATGACATCGTCTTTATTTTTCTTCATCGTTGCCTTCTTTCCTCTCTTCTTAATCTTCGTGTCCTTAATTCATGTCCTTGTGTCATGGTCTCCTTCACAACACCCCTCACACCTACCCCCCCTCACTCCCCATCCTCTGACCCCACCTGTCGTACCCGACACCTTACACTTCCATACGTTTCTTTGCTGTCGTTTGTGCTATGTAGGCGTACTCTCCTTGTACGCACCTAGTATTGGTTGTTGATCAATACCTGCGCAATGCAAATGGACATCATCATCTTCCTCTTCTTTGTTCCATTGTTGCTGTCGTCGTCGTCGTCGTCGTTTTTCTCTCATCCGCACCACCCCTACCTCCCTCCTTCTTCGTCTTCTTCTTCTCCTTTTTTTTTTTTTTTTTGACTTTTCTTTTCTTCTCTCTCTCTCTCTCTCTCTCTCTCTCTCTCTCTCTCTCTCTCTCTCTCTCTCTCTCTCTCTCTCTCTCTCTCTCTCTCTCTCTCTCTCTCTCTCTCTCTCTCTCTCTCTCTCTCCTTCTTTCTAAAACTGCGTGCTTCTGTCTCTAATCCGTCGTGTCTAATCTCCTGTTTAGTCCAATTGCGTGGTCAGTGACGTAGAAATGAGTTTTGGCAGTGACGTGTATTGACGTTGCGTGGTTCGCCTACCACGTGCTACCGTTCCGGAGTTTGTTCAAGGATTAAACTCGTACTCGCCCTGGCTTCCGAAAAAAGTTCTAACTCCAGACCTCTGAAATCCTTCTCCTCCTCCTCCTCTATTTCTCCTCCTCTTTGTTCTCCTATATACAATACTTCTCCTTTTCTTCTTCCGTCCCTCCATCCCTTTCTACTTTTGCCTACGTCTTATTTGCTCTTCTCTGTCCCTTACTCATCACACCTCTACAGCTGCTGTGTTTCTGCCACAGGGGCCACTAATCTAGTACAATAGGTCCTCGATAGTAAAGCGGTTGCAGTATTATCTATTTATAATTTGATTTGTTTAAATGGCTGTGTACTGTTTATCGCTGTTTATCAATTATCAGTATCTACCACTGCGCTATTGAGGATTCGTATCTCCCACTGCGTCATTGAGGATCCGTATCTACCACTGCGCTATTGAGGATCTGTGTCTACCACTGCGCCATTGACGATTCGTATCTACCACTGCGCTATCGAAGATAAGTATTTACCACTGCGCTACCGAGGTCCGCCCAACTTCGTTAATGCCCCTGTTTTCGCTGAGAAGGCCTCACACGAATTTGGCTCGTAAAGGGGACGGTTATTATCTAAACTCCTACACCCTACACCAACAAAAAATGAAGAGGTCACTTCCGGTCATGGAAACAGATTCAACATCCTAACCTGGGCTCCTGGAAAAGGTGCGATTTTCTGTTTTAATATAGTTGTAACAAACAGACCCGTTTACCCCTCACTATTTGAGCTGTTGCTTGTTTAGCAGTAGTAAAACATAGAAGGTTACTGTAGTCTATAGCAGACGATTAAGGTATAACTGATGTGTACACACACACACACACTGCGAGCTGACGCGAGCCGTTTAGTGACATCATCGCTGCCGAACTTTATTGCCACTTAGATTGTCTCAGCCAATCAGGACACAGGTAGAGAGGGTTAGAACCAGTTCTGGCTGATTCAGTCCAAGCCAAGTATAGGTCAGTTGTGTGGAAAGCTCTGAGCAGTACATAGTTACTCTAGAGCAGAGAAATATCTCCACTGATAGAACAGGGAAGCAGTGCTTGTTGAACTTTTGAATTCAATCAAGTAGCCACGGGCCTGACATTGTCGAACAGGTAAATGAACATACTTCTGTATCATCGTGATGTATTTATATTATTGTTGAAATTATGTTTGTGGAATTTGCTATGCATAGATTTGAATTGTTAATCCGACTTTGCCTTACCACGTGGAGAAGCCGAACACGTGTTAAGCATGACCGGTTTTGACGCCATGTTGTATACCTGACGGAACCACTGTTGTTTAACCTATATGTATGCTTGCAGACCAGTGGCTATACCAGTGAATGTTTATAATATTATTAATTCTGTATGTGTATAGTTAGCCACGATTTATATTTATGTATGTATAGGAAATTAGAGTGGAGATTCCAGTGGACCACGGACGTAGCAGAATGTTCGTCGCTTATGTATAGATGTCACGTGGGGCTTAGTTGTTACTGGGCTCTGCACAATGGATGCTGTAACCCTCACGCTTTATTCTATGGGAACTGCTAGTTAGTCACCCGCTGAATTACTTTAATAAATTTATTTGTTTAGCTCGGTCTGTGTTAAGGCTGGGATACAGAGATAGATAGAAAATTGGTAAAAGATCACTGTCACACTAGCTTTCACACGGTGTCACGTGGGTTTATGGGTTTTAGGGCTCTGCACAATGGAATGATGTAAACCTCACACTTTATCCGATGGGAACTGCTAGTTAGTCACCCTGTGGAGTACTATAATAAATTTATTTATTTAGCTCGGTCTGTGTAAAGGCTGGGTTATAGGGATAGATAGAAAAATGGTAAAAGATTACTGTCACACTAGCTTTCACGCGGCTATGAATCATATGGAGTCCAGCCACTTGATAACAGTTAAACATCACACATTTATTTCTTCTACTCTATACAAGATTCTCTAAGTACTAATCTACCTTAAACGTTAAATAGTCACTGTGAATAATTCGATCGCTGATAGTCTATGCAGCTAATAGTTCATCCTTGGGCACTAGATGTTATTGTTCATGAGAAATGGACTACTGTGGTCCTGTAGCTCTCAGTTTTTTGTGCACACACCGCTTTGGACTTAACTTTCAGTCTGGCGGGCTGTGCTGTGGTCGGTTTGTTGACAACTTGTGTTGTCTTCTTCTGGTTCTTCCCTGTGGGTAGACTGGTTGGCTTTCCTCGCACAATGCTGGGGATACTGTTGCAGCCAACTACTGCGTCGACGTGGTTTCGTCTGAGGCTGTGTTGGGCACACTACAGAACGCCTGTACGTCTGTAACATATGAGACGAAATTCTGCACAACCTTGAATGATAGGTGTGTGCAGAGCGTCTCACTGAAGGTCGTAATAGCCCTCAGTGATTAGCTCCACATCTACATATATAAGCGACGAACATTCTGCTAAGTCCGTGGTCCACTGGAATCTCCACTCTAATTTCCTATACATTCATAAACGTAAAACATGGCTACTTATACACATCAAGAATTAATAATATTATACACATTCATTTGTACAGTCACTGGTCTATAAGCATACATATAAGTTAAACAACAGTGGCTCCGTACATAATTCAAGATGGCGTCGGGCCGGTCGTCTTTTTGCCTCGTGGTCAGCTACGCCACGTGTTCGGCAAAGTCGGGCTAACAATTCAATTCTATGCATATCAAATATCACAAACATAATTCAACAATAATATAATACATCACAATGAAACAGAAATATGTTCATTTACCTTCGTGACAATATCAGGCCAGTGGCTACGTGAGTAAATTTGGATTTACACAAGTACTGCGTCCTAGTCTTTTCTGAAGAGAACTACTGCTCCTGTGTAGCTCTGTAGCTGTTATCTCTTCCTCGGTTTAGACACGAATGAAGTAAGCTATGCGAGGTTTTGACACAGTCCGAACTGGCTCCAACCACTCTGCCTGCGTCTCATTGGTTAAACTTTCTCGCCTATCGTAATTACGATGATGTCATTGCCTTAGCTAGGGTCCACAGCCACTGTGTGTGTGATCGGCAGTATGCTATTACTACGCTTGATTACTTCCATCGTCTGCTGTCTAACTTTGAAATTCTAATATTATATAGACTAACCAAGCTAAATATTAAAATAAGCAGAGTAAAACTAGTCCTAACGCGACAGGCTCCCTCAACTGAAAAAAGGCGATGACTACTGGATTCGACCTTTTTCTACTACAGAGCCTAGTTTAACACTGCGCTATCCTAGGGTCCTATTTACAAACTAGTTAAGTTGCTCTACCTGAGCTGCAATGCTATGCCAGGTAGCTATGTACACTAGTGACAGGGTTTTACTGGGCGGGGACGAATTCTGGTGCTGTGGCCCTTAGTTATGTTGGGTGGGCGACAGCTGCTGTGTCCTCCACGAGATGGCGACTGAGGTAGTCGGCTCCGTGGTTCTCTTTGCCGGGGATGTACTCGATTTGGAATGAGTATGCCTGAAGGGTGAGTGCCCATCGCATCAGGCGAGAGTTCAAAGACTTGGAGGCGGCCAGGAACGATAGTGGTTGATGGTCCACCTGAACTGTGAAGTGGGTCCCATACAGGTAGAGTTGGAATTTCTGTATGGCCCAGACTAGTCCAAGGCATTCCTTCTCCGACGTGGCGTAGTGGGTCTCGGCGGGTCTCAATTTTCTGCTGGCGTAGGCGACCGAGAATAGCGTCTCTGCATTCTTGGGGTCGCGCTGTAGCAGTACTGCTCCGAGGCCTAAGTCGCTTGCGTCGGTTCGAAGAACGAATGGCTGAGTCAAATCGGGTAGGTGGAGTACTGGCGCCGATGTCATTCTGTCCTTGAGTGTTTGGAATGCTGTCTCGCATTCCGCTGTCCATACGACTTTGTCCGGGGCGATTTTCTGGGTTCCATTTGTCAGTGGTACGGCGATGCTGTTGTAGTTGGGGATGAATTTCTGGTAGAAGCCGCAGAGTCCTAGAAACGACTGCACTTCCTTCTTGGTCTTGGGCCTTGGAGCGTCGAGTAGGCGTTTCACTGTCTTTTCTACCGGTCGCAGGCTTCCTTGACTGATGGTGTGTCCCAGAAATTCTAGCTCGGTGAATCCAAGCTGACATTTGGTGGGTCTTGCCGTCAATCCCGTGTCTCTGAGGCGGGCGAGTAGCTGTTGTAGGAGCGTGACATGTTCCTCCCACGTAGGTGTTGCAATGAGGATGTCGTCCATAAACGAGTGTAGGTGCTCGCTGCTCAGGGGTGCCAGGAGTTTCCGCATCATGGCGCTGAAGATGCTGGGTGCGTTGTGGAGTCCGAATGGAAGTACGTTGAACTCGAAGTGTCCTTCCATAGTGCTGAACGCTAGGTACTTTCGGACTTGTGGTTGTACTGGTATCTGATAGTATCCTTTGCTGAGGTCGATGCGTGAGAAGTACTTCGCTCGCTGTAGCTTGGCAAATAGGTCTGTCTGGTCCGGGAGTGGCTCTGGCTGGAATTGCGTTACGGCATTCAGCAGTCTGAAGTCGATGCACAGTCGATGCTCTCCGTTGGGTTTTCGCAACAATACCGTGCCTGCGCTGTAGGGTGAAGTAGACTCTGAGATGATTCCGGCTGCCAGTAAGGTGTCTATCTCTTCCTTGATGGCTCGCTGCTGCGACAGTGTCATCGGGTAGAGCTTCTGGCGGACGGGTGTTGGGTCGGTCACCGTTAAGGTTACTTCGACGAGGTCTGTCCTCCCTGGTCGGTCTGTGAGCACAGTTTGATGTTGTCGAATGACCTGTAGTACTTGCTGTTGCTGTTTAGCGGCTAGGTCTCCGTTGAGTATCACGTCTTTGTAGGTTTCTTTGGAGTGCAGGGGATACTCTACTGCATTGGTCTCCATGCTTTCTCCTTCTTCCGCGATGGCGATAGCTAGCAAGTTGTGAGTGCTGGGGGTCGCTGGTCGGTCCGTGTATTTCTTGAGGAGATTGATGTGGTGGTATCGGGCTCTCCCGTTTACCTCTATTTGGTAGACTGTCTTGGATTTCTTTGCAGTCACCCGGTACGGTCCTCTCCAAGCGATGTCCAGCTTGTTGGTTCCACTTGGAAGTAAGAGTAGCACTTGATCGCCGACTTGCAGTTCTCGGTCCTTCGCGTGGCGGTTGTAGTACTTCGCCTGACGGGCTCTTGCCTTCTTCAGTGCTTCACCAGCTTTCTTCCACGTTGCTTTGAGGGTTTCTTGCAGGTCTGCGACGTACTTGGTGGCACCTCTTGGTGTGTCGTCTATCTTGGCTTCCGTCCAACTTCTGCGTAGGGCTTCTAGCGGTCCTGCTAGAGGTCTGCCGAATAGCAATGTTGACGGGGTGTAGCCTGTGGCTGCATGGGGCGTTTCTCTATATGCGAACAGTGCCGCATTCACGTAGGTGTCCCACGCTTCTGGATTGTCGTCGGCGACTTTCCAGAGTATGGTGAGAAGGGTTCCATTCAGTCTTTCTACTTGTCCGTTGCTGGCTGGGTGGTATGGTGGTGTGCGAATGTGATGGACTTGTATCAACTCGAACACGTCTTGCATCAGGCGGCCGGTGAACTGAGATCCGTTGTCCGTTCTAATGCTGTCCGGGAATCCGACTCTGGTAAAGATGGCGATGAGTGCATCTGCAATCTTCTTGGTGTCGATCGCTGGCAACGGGACTGCTTCGCACCACATCGTACATGCGTCGACGAGTGTGAGTAGAAATCTGTTCCGCTTCTTGGTCATGGGCAGTGGTCCTACTATATCTACTGAGACTTGCTGGAATGGTACGCCGACTACTACCGATGGTCCTAAGGTAACTGGTACGGTGTGATGTCGCGGGGAATATCGTTGACATTGGTGGCAAGATTTCACGTAGCGCTTGACATCCTCCGTGATTCCTGACCAATAGTAGTGTGCGCTGATTCTCTGCACTGTGGCTCCAATTCCCATGTGTCCGTTGAGTGGCATGCTGTGGCCTAATTCTAGTACTTGGGCTCGAAGGGTGGCTGGTAGTACTAGTTGGGTGTGATCTCCATCTCCTTGTCGATGTAGAACTCCCTCTTCCATGTAGAAGTCTCCCTTGTGCGGGGGTGTGTGCGCCTTGGGTAGCTTCTGGAAGCACTTCGCTATCGAGGCGTCCTCTTTCTGTGCTGTTTTGATCTCTTCGAGTCCTGGGTTCGGAGCGAACTCGGGCTGGGGTGGTTGGGTTTTAGCTTGGGCCCTGGTTTGCACTGCAGCTATCTCTACAGTTTTAGGGGGCGTGCCTAAAAACACATACCTACATCCTAGCACTAGATCATACAGGGGTTTCTGTAAAACAGCTGCTTGGATTCGTCCTGTGACGTACCTACTCTCTACTTCTATCCATGCTATTGGGCAAGTAGTCGTCGGTTTCGTCAAGTCTGCTCCTTGTAGTTCGACTGTCTTGTCCATCAAGTCCGCGCGCGATACAAGAGATTCGCTAACTATCGCGTCGTATGATAGACCTGTGTCATACAGACAGTTCGCTTCTTTTCCGTTGACCTTGACCGTGTCTGTCACCGATGGGTGATCTCCGATTGTGTGTGGCTTGTTACCGCTGCTTTGAGTTAGAACTCTGTGCGCTGGCCGGCTTTCGCGCTCTTCCCTACGTTTGGCGGCCAACGTGAAACATTCTGCGGTGGAGTGATTGTTTCTGTTGCAGAACGAACAATACCGTTTCTGTTCTGCGGGACCTCTTTTCCCGAATTCCGTGTTGGGTCCCTTATTTTGCCCAGGTCTGGGGTTATTCGGCTTATTCGCGGTGCGCTCTTCCCGGTTAGGGCTTCTTTTCTGTGCCTCTTTCCCGTTAGGCTTTAGGTCTCGCCTGAAGCTCTTGGCTTCTCCGTGGGCGGCCACGTACCTATCTGCGACCTTGACCAGATCTTCCAGTCTTTCCGCGCCCTGCTCTACTGAGAATGTCCTCAGCTCGGGGGTCATGGTTTCCCGTAGCTGTTCCCATACTAACAGTTCTGTCAGTCCATCATATGTCTTAGCCGTGGCTGACTGGCTAATCCACTTATCCAGCATTGTGGACAACCGATCCGCGAACTGCGCATAGCTCTCTCCTTTCACTCTCCGATTGGTGCGGAACTTTTGCCGGTAGCATTCTCCTGTTAGTTCGAATCCCGTTAGGAGTGCCTCTTTTACTTTGTGATAGTCAGTCACTCTGTCAGTCGGTAGCTTACTGTAGATGTCATAAGCCTTTCCTCTAAGCCCTTGACTAAGCTTAAAAGACCAATGAGTGGGATCTAGTTTATACTCAGTTGCTAGACGCTCAAACCTAGTCAGATAGAGATCTAGACCTTCTTCTCTCTCATTGAATGTTCCCAGTGGAAATGACATTCCTTGTACAGGGTTGGATGCTACCTCTAGCTGATCTGAGTGGGGAGGGGTTGAGGAAGAACTTGAAGCTCCTGATCCCAATCTTCTTAGCTCTAACTCATGCTGTCTGTCTTTTTCCTTTTCTGCCCTCTCATACTCCCATCTCCTACTTTCTGCTTCTCTCTCTGCTGCTAATGCTGCCTTCTTCTGTTCTCTTTCTGCGTCTAGCTCTAGTTTCCTCTGCTCTGCTGCTAATGCTAGTTTCTTTTGCTCAGCTTCTAACTCTAGTTCGGCTTTTTTCTGTGCAGCTTCTAATTCTAATTTCTTCGCCTCTCTCTCTGCCTCTAATTCTGCCTTTCTCTGTTCTGCTTCTATTTTCTTCGCCTCTCTTTCTGCTGCTCTCTCTGCCTTAGCCTCCTGTTTCTCTACCTCTGCATTTATATACGCAATTAGGTCTGCCCCTGCTAAGTGTAAAGCTTCTCCTAGTTCCTTGAAACGCAATCTCAAGGCCACTGGGTCCGACATTGTCAAAAGTGTCTATGAACAACCTCTGAATCACATGGAATACACAAAGCACTAGCAATATTGCAAGTCAATAAAAACAATGCAAAGACCATAAAATTCGTAATCAATAATAGAATAAAACAAGAGTCAAATGGCATACAACAGTTATTTAAGCAAAACCTGCAAAAGAACAATGCAACATACAGGCACAAAAACAATTGAAGCAAAAACGTTTTTAAGTAAAGTGTATTGCACTAAAAACTGAGTCCTGCCTACACTTACAACTATTCTAAGTTATTCTACTACTACTACTGTTATCTAATTTTATTGTACCTAGATCCGGTTATACCCAATTCCTATTATCCACAGATCCTGGCTAGGCTCGCCAATTATAGTGTCACGTGGGTTTATGGGTTTTAGGGCTCTGCACAATGGAATGATGTAAACCTCACGCTTTATCCGATGGGAACTGCTAGTTAGTCACCCTGTGGAGTACTATAATAAATTTATTTATTTAGCTCGGTCTGTGTAAAGGCTGGGTTATAGGGATAGATAGAAAAATGGTAAAAGATTACTGTCTCACTAGCTTTCACACGGCTATGAATCATATGGAGTCCAGCCACTTGATAACAGTTAAACATCACACATTTATTTCTTCTACTCTATACAAGATTCTCTAAGTACTAATCTACCTTAAACGTTAAATAGTCACTGTGAATAATTCGATCGCTGATAGTCTATGCAGCTAATAGTTCATCCTTGGGCACTAGATGTTATTGTTCATGAGAAATGGACTACTGTGGTCCTGTAGCTCTCAGTTTTTTGTGCACACACCGCTTTGGACTTAACTTTCAGTCTGGCGGGCTGTGCTGTGGTCGGTTTGTTGACAACTTGTGTTGTCTTCTTCTGGTTCTTCCCTGTGGGTAGACTGGTTGGCTTTCCTCGCACAATGCTGGGGATACCGTTGCAGCCAACTACTGCGTCGAAGTGGTTTCGTCTGAGGCTGTGTTGGGCACACTACAGAACGCCTGTACGTCTGTAACATATGAGAAGAAATTCTGCACAACCTTGAATGATAGGTGTGTGCAGAGCGTCTCACTGAAGGTCGTAATAGCCCTCAGTGATTAGCTCCACATCTACATATATAAGCGACGAACATTCTGCTAAGTCCGTGGTCCACTGGAATCTCCACTCTAATTTCCTATACATTCATAAACGTAAAACATGGCTACTTATACACATCAAGAATTAATAATATTATACACATTCATTTGTACAGTCACTGGTCTATAAGCATACATATAAGTTAAACAACAGTGGTTCCGTACATAATTCAAGATGGCGTCGGGCCGGTCGTCTTTTTGCCTCGTGGTCAGCTACGCCACGTGTTCGGCAAAGTCGGGCTAACAATTCAATTCTATGCATATCAAATATCACAAACATAATTCAACAATAATATAATACATCACAATGAAACAGAGATATGTTCATTTACCTTCGTGACAATATCAGGCCAGTGGCTACGTGAGTAAATTTGGATTTACACAAGTACTGCGTCCTAGTCTTTTCTGAAGAGAACTACTGCTCCTGTGTAGCTCTGTAGCTGTTATCTCTTCCTCGGTTTAGACACGAATGAAGTAAGCTATGCGAGGTTTTGACACAGTCCGAACTGGCTCTAACCACTCTGCCTGCGTCTCATTGGTTAAACTTTCTCGCCTATCGTAATTACGATGATGTCATTGCCTTAGCTAGGGTCCACAGCCACTGTGTGTGTGATCGGCAGTATGCTATTACTACGCTTGATTACTTCCATCGTCTGCTGTCTAACTTTGAAATTCTAATATTATATAGACTAACCAAGCTAAATATTAAAATAAGCAGAGTAAAACTAGTCCTAACGCGACACACGGCTATGAATCATATGTAGTCCAGCCACTTGATAACAGTTAAAATCACACATTTATTTCTTCTACCCTATACAATATCTTCGAGGTGCTAATATACCTTAAAATGTCATAAGTCAATGCAAATAATTCGATCGCTGATAGTCTATGCAGCTGTTATGTCTTCATCGGGCACTGGCTTCTAGATTTCATGAAGATTGGACTACTGTTGTCCGTTTTACTACAGTTCTGAAGAGTGGACTACTGTGGTCCTTTTGCTATCAGTTTGGGTGCACTTCTTCCGTGTCACTTAACTGCAGTATGGTGTGTTTGAAGCCCTTCGTTGAGGTAGCTTCTGGTACACGATGTGTCGTCGTGTAGTTTGGTCCCTTGCCACGCTGTGGGGTCTTGCAGGTTTTTTTTCCAGGGTTGCTCCCTCAGCCTTGTGCTGTAGGGGCTAAACAGCCAACTTGGTTTTCCTGTGGAGTTGGGCGCACGGGATAGCTCGCCTGCTCGTCTGTAATATAAGAGACGAAATTCTGCACAACCCTGAATAATCGGTTTGTGCAGAGCGTCTCACTGAAAGCCAAAGTAGCCCTCAGTGATAGCTCCACATCTCTATACATAAGCGACGAACATTCTGCTAGGTCCGTAATCCACTGGAATCTCAACTCTAAGTTTTTATACATACATAAATATCAATCGTGGCTAACTACACACATACAGAATTAATAATAATATAAACATTCACTGGTACAGCCACTGGTCTGCAAACATACATATAGGTTCAACAACAGTGGTTCCGTCAGGTATACAACATGGCGGCGCAACCGGTCGTGTTTCGCCACGTGGTCACGCAACGTTGGACGAACAATCCACATTTATGCATAGCAAATTCTGCAAACATAATTTCAACAATAATATAAATATATCACGATGAAACAGAAGTATGTTCATTTACCTGTTTGACAAAGTCAGGCCTCGTGGCTACTTGATAGAATTCTAAGATTCTAAAGTCCTGTTTCCTGGTCTATGAGTGAAGATAGTTCTCTGCTCCGGTCTAGCTGTGTAGACTTCGGTGTCTTTTGTAGCACTGACTTAAGCTATGCTAGGTTTTGACCCAATCAGAACCGGCTCTAACCGCTCTGCCTGCGTCTCATTGGTTAAAACTTTCAGATTCAAGGCACACAGTGCTGACGTCACTAACTGCCTGCGTCAAGCTCGCAGTGTGTGTACCTCCTATACTGTAATCGGCTGCTGTGTAATACACTAACTTTCTAAGGTTACAAGGACTAAACAAGGCTAAATAGCAAATAGGCAGAGTAAAACTAGTCCTCTCGTCACAATAGAGATGTGGAGCTATCACTGAGGGCTACTTTGGCTTTCAGTGAGACGCTCTGCACAGACCTATTATTCAGGGTTGTGCAGAATTTCGTCTCATATGTTACAGACGAGCAGGCAGGATATCATGAGCCCAACTTAACAGAAGAGCAGAAACTAATCTACGATTCGAGTTGGCTGCCGAGGCATCTACAGCATCGTGCGCAGATAGCCTCAAACGTCGTACCAAAAGTTAAAGACTACACTATGACCCAGCGTGTACCAGAAGCTACCTCAACGCAGTGCTTCAAACACGCCACACTTCAGTTAAGTGCCCAGGAAACAGTGCACTAAAACTGTAGCAAAAGGACCACAGTAGTCCACTCTTCATGAACGGTAGTAGCCAGTGCCCTATGAAGAAATAATAGCTGCCTAAATTATCAGCGAGCGAACCATTCACATTGACAATTGAACTTTTAAGTTAGATTCGTACTTCGAAGATCGTGTATAGAGTAGAAGAAATAAATGTGTGATTTTGACTGTTATCAAGTGGCTGGACTACATATGATTCATAGCCGTGTGAAAGCTAGTGTGACAGTGATCTTTTACCATTTTTCTATCTATCTCTGTACCCCAGCCTTAACACAGACCAAGCTAAACTAATAAATGTATTAAAGTAATTCACCGGGTGACTCACTAGCGGTTCCCATAGAATAGACGTGAGGGTTACAGCATTCAATTGTGCAGAGCCCAGCAACACTAAAACCCCACGTTACAATAGTAAGAAACAGACTTAAGGTTAGAGAAAATTCGTCTAAACGAATCATGTGACTCAACAAAGGGTCAAATACGGGCACCCGATTCGGTGGAGGATCGAATCAATTCAGCGATGCAGGCTGTTGGGCGTGCTGAGCAACTTCAAGACCAGTTAGAACACGAGGAATTCTGATTCTGATTCTGATTAGTACGTCGTTTATCATCCAGAAATCTGGCGTTGGTACGACGGTGAGGGGTGCGCAGCACGGTGTTGTTAGTGGCGCTGGGCTGCCGTCAGCGCGGATTTAAAAGAGTCCACTGATGTTGAGTGGACAGTTGAGTTGTCCAGTTTGTTCCAGGCGATTATTGTTCTTGGAAAGAATGAGTGGCGGTATTGTTCTGTGTTGCAGCTTGGGACGACGAAGCAGCGATCATTGTTCCTGATATGGTTATCTATTGGGTTGTTAGTTACATAGTGTCACAGGGCAGCCTGTGACGAAACCGGGTAGAAAGTGTGGGTGGAGAGTTAATGAGTTGGGGTAGTAACTGTGCGCTGTCGTATGTTAGGTTATGCGTGGAAAGCGTGATTTAGAACAGCAGAGCTCGGCCAGCCAGTTTTGGGAATTTGTTCACTGTAGTCAGAACACGTTTTGCAGAGTAACAGAGAAGACGTGCGGTCTTGTTTCTCTGGGTATTTTGTTCTGGAAGTAAGGGTGGGACAGTTGTTAACGTAAATAATAACTGGTTCTAAAAGAAACCTAGTGGGAAATGTTACAGTTGTGGTAGCAAGCTCAAGGAAGAGTAGAGCAAATAACTAAGTTTTGTGTTGTGGTAAGTTAGTGTAGAGGTTTTGTCCACTAACGGGAATTACTACGCACTGGAATACCTTACTTGGAGTACTGTGTAGGCAAGCAGTGGAAAGGGCTAGCTACAGGTACTTTTACATTCGAGCCGTGTGGGTAAGTGTGATGGTGTTATCTTCCTTTACTGTGCTAATGACCGATGGCCGGCTGTTGGGGTGTTGAACGATAGCTGTGCGTGAGGCTGGGGGGGGAAGGATGGTTGCACTAGGAGAGGCAGACGGAAGGAAGAGTGCGACTGAAGGAGGGAGAATGAGGGGGTGAAGTGTGATGAAGGTAGGATGGAAGTGGTTGCTGTTGTCGAGGTTGCGGTTGCTTGAGATGGATAATGTGTTGATGATTACATGTATTCATTTGCAGCATTGTTCATTTCATGCATTCATAATGTCATTTAGTTTTTGAATTATGTGGTTGATTACAAGTGACAGTAATAGTAGTCAAGGGAAGTGAAGTGGACAGCAGTGGCGCCTCCTCAAGATACAGGAATTAGTTTGTGTAGTAGGGGGGAGAGTGTGAGGAGGGAGGGGGACAGAATCGGGTGGACATGACATTAACAATACGACAAGCATGTTGCAGGTTCGAAAGTTCGTCGTATTCATCAGCTCGTCACTGAGTAACGCGGATCACGTTGACCAGCGTCGCGCGACAACGACGACGACATTTGGTCGTGTGGACCCAGCATCATCATCCCCACCCGTTCGTCCACGTCCGCGTTTGTGTACATCTTCATTGTTCCACAACCCCACCTTTCCCGCGGTGGTTGTGACGTCTGTGTACGGAACCTGGCCTCGACGTCACAGTGTTAGCCGACTGGAGGAGTCAGGCTGGGAGGCGTCGACGGTGGCAGGGCTGCCGCAACTACAGCGTCATCATCATCATCATCATCGTCAGCGGCGGGAGAAAGTGGCGACACCACTACGCCTGGAATCCACAGCGACAGTCCGGTGACAACCACGAGGAGGGGCAGATACTTTCACGGAGACATCAACGGGGACGCCCTACTATCAGGTCGGCTTTTTCCTTGTTGTCCCCCTCTTGATACTTCACCCCCCCCCCTGTGTTCGGACATTTGCAGTGCACAGTCGATACTTTGAAGTGGTTGATTAGCAACCCTCGTTCATCTGACATTCCATTTCATTGTTCATCGACCCATTGATTGTTCCATCACCATTTTTCTCGTTTCATGTGTAAATGTTGTATGTGTATGAGTGTGTGGTATGAATGAATAAATAGCTTGAAAGTTGTATATATATTCGTTGTGTTTTTCATCACTTCCGTCTGCGGGTAATCGCCATTCTTTCTGGGTTGTCTGCGTGTGGAAGTTGTTTGTTTGTGGCGTCTGCTCGGAGAGAGTCGTGGCGGTGACATATGGTGGAGATGCAGGGTATGAATGAGTGTGCCCAGACGTGAAGTTGTCTTGTGATTGTCCTGTGGTGTCCGAGTGTGTGAGGCGTGATTCGGTGAGAGTGTGCACCCCAGCGGGTGGTTGGAGGGAGTCAGGTCGCTGTTTAGCGGAGGCTCACAGCCGGCCTGGGTTCGACCACACGTGAGGGAAGGGGCCATTGCACTCTCCATCCGGTTCGCTACCTCGCGGGCCAGTTTCCACTGTTTGAGTGGGAGGAGGTGGGTGATAAGTAAGGAAGATAGCTTAGGTTAGGTAGTTAGTATCTTAGGCTAGGCTAGGTTAGGTACGGTTACGTAGGGTTGTTGACTTGTTGTTTTTGGTGTTGTTGTTGCTTTCCTTGTAAGCAGGATGGCATCGATCGAGGAGGCTGAAGGAGTGTCACCGATCGCGGCTCGTACGCGTTCTCGCGTGGGTGTCACGATGGACGAGCGGGCGATGACGTCAGCAGCTGATACAGGAGTCACCGACTTACCTTCTACGATCGAGCAACAGAGATCGCCGGTCAGGTCATCGCGTCGTGGGTCAGCAGACGAGGAGTCGACAACGTTGGAAGCCAGAGAAACAGTGAGTGATCCTTTTCTGACGGGATTTGGTGCGACCGGCGGGATGTCAGCAGGCACCGACTTCTATGGAGACCAAGATCGTCTGAGCGATGCAACGAGACCGAAGAGGTTCGAGACCAATCCTTACCGTTCGATCTACAAGGTCGAGGCGGCACCGACGCCGAGGACAGGACGTTCGCGGACGAGACGCCGATGGAGAGGATCTTGAGGCTCGCCAAGCGCGTAGACCAAGCGGAGGGGAAGAGGAGAGAGAGAGCGGGCGAGCGAGAAAGACGCAGACCGGAGAGAGAGAGAGAGCGCTGAGAGAGAGAGCACACGAACTAGCGATGGCGCAGCTGACGTCGCAAGGCGCCGGGAACCGCAGGAATCGTCAACCCGAGTTCGAGACAGTTAAGCTCAGGTTACCGTTCTTCGAGGATAAGGACGACCTAGAGACCTACTTGTGTCAGTTTGAACGATTCGCCAAGGCTCAAGACTGGAAGAAGGACACGTGGGCTATTCGCTTGGGGACCTTGCTGAAGGGGAAGGCGAGGGAAGTTTACGTTGGTTTGAACGAGGACGACTCTGCCGACTATGAGATCCTGAAGGCAGCGTTGTTGGTGCGTTTCAACCTAACGGCCGAGACGTATCGCAAGAAGTTTCGCCAGCTACGAAGGGAGCCACCAGAGACTTTCAAACAGTATCTGCGGAAGTCAGAGTTGTTCCTGGAACGCTGGATGGGACTTGCGAACAAGAAGGCCACGTATGGGGAATTACTGGACTTAGTGCTGATGGAGCAGATGGTCAACGGTTTGACGCCAGAACTGGTCACGTTCGTGCGCGAGCGCAACCCAGCAACGGTGGAGGAGGCCGCGACGTTAGCGCAGCAGTACGTCGACGCCAGGGCGGGAACCAACCTACGTTTCCCACCACGTCAACCCTTTACACCCAGGGATAGGAGCGAGGGTCGCAAGCCAGCAGGACCACGACCCAACTCACCTGACAAGCGGGAGTGCTACAGCTGCGGGCAGAAAGGGCATTTGAAGCGAGATTGTCCGAAACGCAGCGAGCGAAGTGGAGGAGCGTTGCGCATCTTGAAGGAGGCAGGCAAGAGGGGAGATCCTCGGTTCCAGAGCCAAGTGATAGTGGAAGGTGTTCCGCTGACGGCCGTGAGGGACACGGGAGCTGACCTGATTTGCCTGCGGAAGGGAGAGGTTGCCAACCTTGTCTACACGGGACGCACGCGGCGCGTAGGATTCGCCATTCGACAGTTGTCCAAGTCGCTGCCGACAGCGTGGGTGCAGTTTGAGTCGCCATTCTACACCGGGAGAGTGGAGGTAGTGGTGGTACCAGACTTGATCTACCCAGTGGTGATCGGCAACTGGGCGAGGACGGAACGGCAACCAGACACAGCACTGCCTGTATTCGGCGAGGGAGACGCGGAGTGTTGCGCGGTGCAGACCAGAGCGCAAGCAGCCAAAGAGACAGACGCTGCGGAACCATTGGTGGTCGGACCAAGCAAGAGCGTCGTCGCAACGCCGGAAGAGATTCGCCAACTGCAGTTGGGAGACGGCGAGCTTGCGAAAGTACGACAGCTAGCAGACCGGAAGGCAGGAAAGGGGCAAGTGGCATTTGTCTGGAAGCGGGGCCTGTTGTACCGCGAATACACAGGACAGGACAAAGTGGATCGCAGTCAGTTGGTGGTACCAACCAAGCTTCAGTCGGAGGTGCTACGCACGGGACACGACACGCCTATGGCTGAACACCGAGGAGCCAAGGGGACCCTAGATCGAGTGTGGGCCGAGTACTACTGGCCAGGGATGTGCCGTGACGTGAGGAGGTTTTGTGCTTCATGCGACGCATGCCAGCGAACGACGCCAAAGGGGAGAGCCAGGAAGGTACCAGTGCAGAGAGTCGGCAAGAATAGGAGGTTGAAGCGTTACATAGTACGCAGAGTAGAACCAGAGACGACGTGGCGGTCGTGTTGGACCAAGCTGGAACAGAGGGAACGACAGATATCAGCTACCAGGGCACTGTACCACTGGTACCGCTACGAGCGGGCGAAGGGCCAGTGGACATACAGATAGACACGGAGCTATCTGCGCTACATGGGAGAGCACTGCCGCTAACCAACCTGGACGAGTGCGAGGTGGTGGCGACCGACGACGACCCCGTTCGTGTACATCAGCATCCGCTACCATTTTTACAGAAGGAAGTCGCCAAGGGTGAAGTTGAACCGATGCTGGAGTTGGGGGTTACCGAGTCTTGTTCATCGCCGTACAGCGCACCGATCGTGCGGGTAAGGAAGAGGGGGGAGGTCAACAGGAGGGATGATTGCCAGAAAGCCTTCGATGACTTGAAGAGAGCGCTGACCAGTGAGCCGGTGGTCAAGTTACCGAACCTGGACAAGGAGTTCATCCTGAGGACAGACGCATCTGAGCAAGGGCTAGGAGCTGCACTGATGCAAGAAACCGGTGAGGGTGTGCAACCAGTGGGGTTTGCCAGCAAGAAGCTGTTGCCAGCGGAGCGGAATTACTCCACCATCGAGAAGGAGTGTTTGGCAGTCGTGTGGGCGGTACAACGGTTTGAACCGTACTTGTTTGGACGGCACTTTTGGCTGGAGACAGACCATCGACCGCTGCAGTACCTGCAGAGAACGCACCTCAACAGTGCCAGACTCACCCGATGGGCTATGCAGCTGCAGGCCTACGTCTTCACAGTTCGACCGATTCCAGGGAGAGACAACATTGAAGCGGATTTCCTCAGCAGATCTGACCCTGTGGAAGATTAAGTTTTGAACTCTCCGTAGGTTCGTCTTGGGAGGGGGGTGTGTCACAGGGCAGCCTGTGACGAAACCGGGTAGAAAGTGTGGGTGGAGAGTTAATGAGTTGGGGTAGTAACTGTGCGCTGTCGTATGTTAGGTTATGCGTGGAAAGCGTGATTTAGAACAGCAGAGCTCGGCCAGCCAGTTTTGGGAATTTGTTCACTGTAGTCAGAACACGTTTTGCAGAGTAACAGAGAAGACGTGCGGTCTTGTTTCTCTGGGTATTTTGTTCTGGAAGTAAGGGTGGGACAGTTGTTAACGTAAATAATAACTGGTTCTAAAAGAAACCTAGTGGGAAATGTTACAGTTGTGGTAGCAAGCTCAAGGAAGAGTAGAGCAATAAGTTTTGTGTTGTGGTAAGTTAGTGTAGAGGTTTTGTCCACTAACGGGAATTACTACGCACTGGAATACCTTACTTGGAGTACTGTGTAGGCAAGCAGTGGAAAGGGCTAGCTACAGGTACTTTTACATTCGAGCCGTGTGGGTAAGTGTGATGGTGTTATCTTCCTTTACTGTGCTAATGACCGATGGCCGGCTGTTGGGGTGTTGAACGATAGCTGTGCGTGAGGCTGGGGGGGGAAGGATGGTTGCACTAGGAGAGGCAGACGGAAGGAAGAGTGCGACTGAAGGAGGGAGAATGAGGGGGTGAAGTGTGATGAAGGTAGGATGGAAGTGGTTGCTGTTGTCGAGGTTGCGGTTGCTTGAGATGGATAATGTGTTGATGATTACATGTATTCATTTGCAGCATTGTTCATTTCATGCATTCATAATGTCATTTAGTTTTTGAATTATGTGGTTGATTACAAGTGACAGTAATAGTAGTCAAGGGAAGTGAAGTGGACAGCAGTGGCGCCTCCTCAAGATACAGGAATTAGTTTGTGTAGTAGGGGGGGGAGAGTGTGAGGAGGGAGGGGGACAGAATCGGGTGGACATGACATTAACAATACGACAAGCATGTTGCAGGTTCGAAAGTTCGTCGTATTCATCAGCTCGTCACTGAGTAACGCGGATCACGTTGACCAGCGTCGCGCGACAACGACGACGACATTTGGTCGTGTGGACCCAGCATCATCATCCCCACCCGTTCGTCCACGTCCGCGTTTGTGTACATCTTCATTGTTCCACAACCCCACCTTTCCCGCGGTGGTTGTGACGTCTGTGTACGGAACCTGGCCTCGACGTCACAGTGTTAGCCGACTGGAGGAGTCAGGCTGGGAGGCGTCGACGGTGGCAGGGCTGCCGCAACTACAGCGTCATCATCATCATCATCATCGTCAGCGGCGGGAGGGAGTGGCGACACCACTACGCCTGGAATCCACAGCGACAGTCCGGTGACAACCACGAGGAGGGGCAGATACTTTCACGGAGACATCAACGGGGACGCCCTACTATCAGGTCGGCTTTTTCCTTGTTGTCCCCCTCTTGATACTCGACCCCCCCTCCCCCCCCCCTGTGTTCGGACATTTGCAGTGCACAGTCGATACTTTGACGTGGTTGATTAGCAACCCTCGTTCATCTGACATTCCATTTCATTGTTCATCGACCCATTGATTGTTCCATCACCATTTTTCTCGTTTCATGTGTAAATGTTGTATGTGTATGAGTGTGTGGTATGAATGAATAAATAGCTTGAAAGTTGTATATATATTCGTTGTGTTTTTCATCACTTCCGTCTGCGGGTAATCGCCATTCTTTCTGGGTTGTCTGCGTGTGGAAGTTGTTTGTTTGTGGCGTCTGCTCGGAGAGAGTCGTGGCGGTGACACATAGTCCTTTTGGTAGTTACTAGGACGTATTTTGCGTCCGGGTTTTAGTGGGGTAAGGAATTGGTCAGCAGGGATTGCTGGCACCAACCACTCCACCACCTTGTAGAAGACTGTCAGCCTCAGCTGTTCGCGTCGTTCTTGCAGTGTAGGGAGGTTGTGCTTCTTCAGCAAATGTGCAAAAACGAGTATCACCTGTGTAATTTCCAACCGGATGATTTTTCTTTTACAATTACTATGATGCTTTAAGCATTCTACTATTACTTACTTTTTTGTTGATGTAATATATGTCTTGAATCTTCGAGTGAATAATTTTTTATTATTGTCCTCTGGAACATGGTCTACTACTGACATCACCCAACAGAGGAAATACGTCATTTGTGCAAAATTATTGTCACGTGCTTTTCACTAATTATGACGTAACACAGGCGCTCAAAACATTATTTTTAAATTTATTTATTTATTTATTTTATTATAATAATTTTTTTTAAATAATGAAGATGCTACATTCTTATCACGTTTTATCATTACAATCATTAAAAGTACATAGAAATAAATTACCAAAGATAGATGGATATTATTTTCCTTCAGTCACACCATTTGTAAAAAATAATATGAAAATACAAACGGCGGGGGTGAGATTTAACCCAGGAGACTAACTAGTCTGCCGGGCTAGCTAGTGAGTAAAGTGAGGTAGCCCGCATGGTTTTTAGGCAGCCCGACAATCGCGTATTTACGGCAATGTGCATTAGACCAACTTCTTTATCGAAAATGAGCCAAGATCGATCTTCGCCATCTGAACGTTTCAGCCATGCAGTCTAAACATTTCTTTTTCTCTTCGATTCATACTCTTTGTCACGCTCTTTCTTCTCCAAACTAGATTTCTCCTTCTTTGGCGGGGGTTCGTTGACCCCAGAAATAAAGTTCCACAGTTTCGGATCAACAACCGTCACCTTGACAATACACGTAATTTGTAGCGAGTGTCTTTTTCACAAACAAAGCAGACAGCGCGCTTGGCGCGAAAGGGAAGTACGCAAAGGGAAATAACGCTCGCGTATGCATCATACTCGTAGCAGACGAACAGTGACCTAAAAACGCTCTCGCTTCGGACCGAGCTTCTAAAAGTCTGCAAGTAGTATCATTTTTTTAGGTCGCCAGGCGGGCTGGCTCAATTATAAAGTGAGGTCGCCCGAGCCGGTTTTAAGTCGCCTCGGGCGACCGGGCGACCGCTAAATCTCACTCCTGATTAACGGCAATATATGTCCGAAATGATTTAGAATATACATCATGCAAACCTCCAGTTGAGTCAAATGATGGCAAAGATACTTTTTCTTCTATAATAAAAATTAAAATCAATAATACTCTTCATATCAACATCGTGTGTGCATACGTCCCCAGAGGACCAAAGGAAACCAATTGTGACTGGTTACCCAACATTAATAATAATGAACGATGGATAATTACAGGAGACTTCAACTCTCATTTTCCAGTGTGGGACTCAGACTGTGATCATAATACTAATATAAAATTTACAGACAAAATTATAAATTCAAATCTTGTTCTTTTAAATGATGGAAGACCAACTAGGATTCCTGACTGTTTAAACAAAAATCTTATGCTATTGATTTAATATTAATTTCACCTGAATTGGCAGATGACTGTATTTGGGATATAGGTCAAGACTCCCTGGGTAGTGATCATTTACCAATAATGATAACTTTCAATGAAAAACCTTAAGTAGATGAGAATGAAGATGATATTCCTACATTTTCATATGGTCGTGCAGACTGGGAAACATTTCAATCACTTTTATTAAATTCTGAAAATGATTTCATGAAAGACGATGATATTGAAAAAATGTTTACAAAATTTAATGAAATAATCATCTTTGCAGCCAAAGGATCAATTCCTATCATCAAGAAACATAAAAATAATAAACATAAAGGAAATCTTTGGTGGAACCAAGAATGTGAGAAGGCAGTACAAAATAAAAAAGCACATATAAAAAATGGTGTAAAAGTATATCAGAAATAGATTTTCAAATTATGAAAAAGGCTAAAATAGCTTGCAATAAAATTATTGCATTAGAAAAAAAAAACAATACCGGACAAAATTTTGCAATAATGAAATAACAGAAAATAATAACATTTCAAAAATCTGGAAAAAAGTTTCACAAATGAAAACTGGCTTTCAGCTTTCTCAATGTCCAATTAAAGTTGAACACAAAGAATTCATTTCATGCAAAAGTAAAGCTGAAGTGTTTGCTAAAATGTTTTGAAATGAAAGTAACAGTCATAACTTAACAGATAAAAATATTAAATTTAGAGAAACCGCTGAAAATTCAGATATATATAAAGATCCTGAAGACGAACTCAATAACAATGTAATTAATGCAGACATTTCTCTCACAGAAATTAAAGAAGCGCTACAAATTTTGGGAAATAAAAAATCTGCTGTAGGATGTGACGCGATTTCTTATACACTTTTACAACATCTTCCAGACATGTGGTTAAACTATTTACATAAAATCATACAAAAATCCTGGGAAACAGGTAATCTGCCAAATATTTAGAAAACATCTATAATCATACCTATATTAAAAAGTGGAAAATCACGGAGAGAATCAGCAAATTATAGACCAATAGCTCTTACTTCGCATGTTAGTAAATTAATGGAAAAGATTATTCTCAATAGGCTGTCATATTACTGCAATAAACACAAAATCATACCTATTAATCAGGCAGGTTTTCAGAAAGGCAGATCTGTAGTAGATCACATTGTTAAACTCTCTACACATAATTATTAAGAAGCAATTTGCTAAAAGAAGAGTTTACTAGCAACCTTTATTGATATACGAAAAGCATACGATCGAGTATGGCACAAACGATTATTGTAGAAGCTTAAAAACATCGGATTATCAGGACACATATATCAATATAGTAAAACATTCCTCACAGGAAGAAACATGATTGTAAAAGTTGGAAATTCTTATTCAAACAAACATTTTATAAATATGGGAATTCCACAAGGCTCGATTATATCACCTATATTATTTAATCTGCTTATTCATGATCTACCAAAAAATTTAAGTAAAAATATACACATTGTTCAGTATGCAGATGATATCGCAATATGGACTAACGTATCTTTGAGGAAAAGATCTTCTTTATATGAAATTAAACACATACAAAATGTATATCAATTAGAACTAAATAACATTTGCCTTTTTATGAATAATAATGGCCTTGAACTATCTAGTGAAATATTTCCAAAATTGTATATTGAAACACAAGAACTTAAATACGTAGAAGAAGTAAAATTTTTAGGTGTATATTTCACATTAAAATTAAATTGGAAAAGACACATCAATTATTTAATACAAAAGGCGATGAAAAGTTTTTATCTTATTAGAGTAATAAGTAAAAAATCGTGGTGTCAAGATACAAAAATGTTAATTAATTTAGCTTGTACTCTTGTGAGATCTCAACTATCCTTTGGTCAAGAAGCATTCTTTTCTGCACATAAAACGTACTTGAACAAATTACAAAGTTTAGACAGTAAGATCATAAAAATAGCACTTGGTGTACCGATACATACTAAAACTACAGATGCGTATGCAGCAGCAGGTGTTTTATCTTTAGGAGATTATAGAAAACTTGCATGCGCAAAATATTTAATTAGAAGTCATGCAGTAGAAAATAATATATTCACAATCGGTATTATATGCATTAAATTCTAATAAAAGTCATGACAGATATGATATAATATTTGAAATAAAACATCTCATTCACTCTTTAAAAAGCACAGGAAGAAATATAAATTTTTGTTGGCTGCCATCACATTGTGGAATAATACATAATGATGTAGCAGATAGAGCAGCAAAACAGGGAGCAAAAAATATTAATGCTATGAAAATTCATATTAGATTATCAGTTAAAGAAATGTACTGTATAATTAATAATATTACTAAAAAAGAAATTTCAGATTCCTGTTTAATTAGTATATCAGGAGTCCCTAGACATATTTCTAGTTTAGCATTAAGATTATATTTAAATTCTTGGAAAACACAATTTTGTAAAAATATTACTTGCATTTGTAATAAAAATATAACCATCCCACACTTAATATTACATTGTAAAGATATAAAGAAATATTTACCTAGCAGTTATGATAAATTAAATAGCACTCAAGGCTTAGACTTAAAATTATATGTAAATATATCTAAAGCACTAATATATTCTCCAATTGGTCAATTCTTATAATAATAATAATAACAACAACAACAATACTACTACTACTACTACTACATGTACTACTACTACTACTACTACCACTACTACTACTACTACTACTACTACTACTACTACTAATAATAATAATAATAATAATAATAATAATAATGGAATCATGCGCCTATTATCACCAAACGCTTAAAAGGCATGATTGTCAATTGTATGCAAAGTATGACGTCAAATAAAGATTTGATTACAAAGGACAACTTATACGCCAATTTAAAAAAAGGCATAAGTTATAATGAAGATGTCATTTTCAAGATGGTAATCATTCACATGTTTTCCATTTATCATTGAAATTAAATTTACAAAATATACTGATTATTTAAAACGATCCGTAGAGTTCAAATTTAAGTTTTAAAAGAGGTTTCATCAAAACAGCTTATGCTCAAAGAATTAGGTTAAATAGTTATATTTTTCATTACATATGTTTTATTCATAGATTAATCTGTAAGTATTTCACAATTAATATATTTTAAAATGCATTCTCCGCGATGATTGCAATAAGCATATATGTTGTCATATTGCTTTCTTATTCATTCATACATCATAAACAAGCAATAACAATATATTTCTTTTATATAATTATGTCGTTATATTAATTGCTGTTCATATTAACTCCTTTATTTTAATTTTAAGTTAATCTGTTCTAATTTATTATGTTGTCTAATATCACAGATGTGAACAGACGTTAAATGAAATAAATAAATAAAACCAACAAAAAAATTTTTAATCTGCTAATGTAATCTATTTATTTTGTTTACTCGTTCTTACATAGCGCTATTTGAGCTCCAGACCTGCTCAAAGCTTGAAACCCCGAAACCTTTTAACGCTTGATCTATCTGTAAGGCAACAATGTTTTTAATGCATCGGTTTTAAGATTTAGGCTAATAAGCTGAAACAGGAACCCCTTCACTAGCGGAAGACTCGTCAGAAGGGTTAGCCAACACCAGAGAGACGCCATTGTGAGCTCTGCCCGTCCCGTCGCTCCCTCTTATGACGTCATTTCCTCCGCTGACGTCACGGTCCCTAACGGAGCCCACCTTAGTACCGGCCGAAACCATGGTGCTCGTGGATCGCTGTGACCTCACAGTAGATTGGGATGACGTGTACGACGACGTGTCGGAAGGGTTCGCAATGAGACGGTTGTGCACGAAATGTCCGTGGGAAGAGGAGTCGGATTCACTGTTGGAAGGGTTGGCGATGGTGTGGAGGTTGTCGGTGCCGCTGCTGATCATGCTGATGCTGCCGCCTGATGTAGGGCGGTTGTTCCCGCTGCTGCTGCTGTTGGTGGCGTGGAGATATGCAGAACTGCAGAAAGATTTACTTTATGATATGACAATAACAATAGCTTTCATTCTAGAAATCTTTCAAAGATTAGTTTCATTTCATTTTCAGAAATGTACACATTTAAAAAAAAAAAAAAAAAAAAGTTATTTGCGCTAATTTTCGCCTTGTGTCAAGGGACGTAATTTCTGCTGAACTGTCCTGTTTCATGTTGTAAGTCAGTATTTACACCTTTGACTAGCTGATAGTTGCAACACAATTTCAGAAAATACTTGTGAGGTTACTTTCCAGCCATTGTTGCGCGTCTGTCTTCGCCTTATCTGACGACTATACAACAATTTATACAGAAGATTCTGGGGCTTGTTTTCAAACCACTTGTTTGAGATAGGACAGAGATAGATGGAGTATGCTTGTTAAACGATCATCTGTGGTGCCCCAACGACTTTCGAGTTATTGGATAGGATAGGATAGAATAGGACAGGATAGGTTTGAGATAAAGTAGCTCGTTGATCTTTCCCATTTTAGTGTTGAGTCACCCTACTGGACCACAAACCTAGCATTTCCACTCACCTGCCGCCAGACCATGGGTATGTGGAAGAGTCAGAAGAGGCTGACGGGTTCACTAGGGCACCGAGAGTCAAGCTGTCGCTCCCGTGAGGCCAGCTGCCGGAGCCTGTAAAGACAGGCAATGCTTGATGAATCATGCCTCTGCTTAGCTGTGTGTCAGCTAGCAGGGAAATGAGCCAAAAAACTCCACCTTCGGGGAAGACAATCCGATAGAGTGCGCCTAGGGTAGCGTACTTCGGGTAGTAAATAAGCCTACGTGATCGAGCCCCTTGTAATAACTGTATACCGTGTTGCGTCACGCCATGTGGGGCCGGGTAGCTCAGTTGGTAAGAGCGTCTTGCTAGTAACCGAAAGGTCGCTGGTTCGAATCTCGGATTGGTCAACGTGTGATCATATTATTTTCCCCTTTACCAACAACTGGCCCGCTGGTGTCAGTATAAATCGGTCCAGTAGTCACCTATATGCGAAAGTGTCATGTGACTATAATCTACAAACAACAACAACGTCACGCCATCTGCTGGAGTACCGAACTCTATAAAAATTTGTTATTATTAATATATATTATATGACTAGACTATTAAAAAAAATATTATGTATGGGGCCTTCTGCACACTGTAAGCATGTAAGATATGTCTTGCTCGGCCTGACAGACTTTTCACAAAATAAATCGTTTGTAGTACTGACAACATGTACATAATCACTCCAAACAAACATTTCACCAAGCAAAAAAACATTTGGGGTCGCCTATGAAAGCTGAAGATATATACCGACATCAAAAAAGACTTAAAACTGTAGATTTTGATCCACGACCTGAACATGGAAGTACGCGACTATTGGCGCACCTCGGCTGAACATTTGCATATTCAAGGGAAATAATTTTAATATTTTGGCCCATTAACAATGAGGAACGCATCTTCAATAGCACAGTGGTAGTGGATCTTCGACAGCACAGTGGTAGCAGTCTAATCTAACAAGAGACACGTAGGATTGCTGCCGCTAGGTCATCGGGGATCCACCACTGTTGTGCCAGCGAGGACCTATATTCTACTCGATTAATACCCCCGTGGCCGACAGGAAGATATGCAGTGCACGTTGGTTTTTGCGATATGCCGGGCTAGCCCGTTCGATGCGCAGCTAATCAAGTAGAATCGGACGATGACACGGGGGATGAACCGGGCTAGTCCGTAATGGCCCGAGCTAAACTGTTCTGCTCAAAGCGGTCAAGATGGCGTCGGGGAAGAGCAACCAATCAGCAGCTGTCTGAGTTTGGTTTTTTTACCTCTTCGTAAAAAGAACACACCGGCCATTTTGATGACCCAGTGCGCACTTGATTGTGGTAATAGGACCTGGGATCACGTGGCGGCTCAGCCCGGTCACGTGGAGGTTTAGCCCGGAGAATGTAGCAAACCAGCGCACTGACGGTTTCATATGCGGTGCAAGGTTCTCAATCTTTATTTCCTTACTCTCAGCTTGACCTCTGGCATCACAGTGAAATAACAGATGTCAAGAAAGCAAAATGAATTAATCAGTTTTGGGGAGTACGTAGTCATGTTTATCTGATACGTCCGAGCGCACGTGTTACACAACGTAACTCACAAATATAATAGACGCCTGGAGTCCCTCAATGCAAACCACATATATATTGTATTTATTTAGTAATTCCCGACCGAACATGCCGCTAGTTTATTTATTTATTTATTTATTTATTCTTTTTCATGTTATTTATTAATTTTTAAGTTCGGAATTTGACACCTAGTGTGGATTGCCACACACGTGGAATGACAAAGGTTACATATCTTTTTGTTACTATATGCTGATGATGCAGTCATCCTTTCCGAAAAAGCTGAAGATATGCAGAGAGCTTTCAATATGTTGAACGTATATTGTGATCAATTTGGCCTTTGTATTAATACTGTGGAAACAAAAGTTTTTTCTCGAGGTAAGTTTAGAAAGCTACCTGTTTTTTAAGTTTAAAAATGAAATGATTAATATAAATATCTAGGCACCGTTTTTAATTATAACAATAGATTCCAAAAGAATTTGAAAGCCCAGCGCATTTCAGTTGAACATGCGATACATGCACATTTTATGTAGAAAATTAGATTTGCTGCTCGATGTCCAGCTAGACCTTTTTGATAAATGTGTTAAACCAATGTTATTGTATAACTGTGCGGTATGCGCTTATGAAAATATGGAAATATGTGATCGAGTGCAACTGAAGTTCTTAAAACTGATTGTTAATGTAAAAACTAGCTCGCCGAACTGTATGGTTTTGGGTGAACTTGGCTCTATCCGTCTCCTTAGATGTTAACTGCAGGTTGCTTTGTTTTGGGTATAAATTGTGTATTGAATGCTGTAACGATTCCACTATCATGTCAGTGCTTATGTTTCGTCTGTGTTCTTATATGGTTATTTTTAACTCAGAGTATAAACTATCTTGAATAACTAGGCCTAGTGTTTGTTCCCTTCTCAACGATCTTGGCCTGTTCTTTACATGGTTGTGATTATTCATCGAGTTCTTTTAAGGCTTTGGTTAAACAGAGATCAATTTTTGCATACATGGCATCGTGATATATTTAACCATAGTAGTTGTATTACATGTAGAAGTTTTAAGGATACGTTTTGCTTTGAAGACTATCTAGTGCACTTATCACCTCTTTTGAGAAGAAATCTGTTAAAGCTCAGACAGCTGTATAAATTGCCAGTTCAAACCAAAAGACATCTGAATATTCCGAGAGAAGAAAGGCTGTGCACTGTGTGTGACATAGATGAAATAGGCGATTAATTCAATTATCTATTCAACTGTACTGATTCCTTTCTGAAGAACAAGCGATCTTCACTATTATCCCAATATTTTAGGATTCGTCCTAATGTTTACAAATTAAATCAGTTAATGAATTCAAATTCGAAAAGCAAACTAATTAATTTAGGACGTTTTATTGGAATTGTATTTTCGCTTTTTGAATAATGTCTCACTGCTTGTTCTTTTCCTTTTTGAATGTCATCAATGCTGCTTGGTTGTTATCTATGTGTTTGTGTTATGTGTATTCCCTGCAGTGTACTTCCTCCATTTCGCACTTTTCCCATAATTATAATAGTTTTGTTGCTGCTGCTAATGATGATGATTATTGCTGATGATTATGAAGATGGTGGTGGTGATAGTGGCTCTGCTGCTGACGATTACCTCTGCCAACTTGGTCAGCTGGGATGGTGTCATAGATGGAGGTGGCCACTTCGCTGGAACGAATGGAGTCGTACTCGGACGACACGAGGCTTCCGTGTGATAACGTTTGAAGTTGACGACGACGCTCATTCTTTTTCTGCCGCCCTGAAAATAACACTCAACCAATCAAACAGTCAGTCTGTGCGTCAGAAGCTACGTTAATCAGTCGCCCGTCCGCTTTTGTAATGTAGTGTGCTCTGCTCTAATCTTATCTGATCTAATCTAATCTAGCACCATAATCTACTCTTATCTTACCTACTCTGATCTACTTTCCGCTGATCTACTCTGGTCTACACTGTCAACCTTTGACTTTGGTCTACACTGTCAACCTTTGACTTTGGTCTACACTGTCAACCTTTGACTTTGGTCTACACTGTCAACCTTTGACTTTGACTTTGGTCTACACTGTCAACCTTTGACTTTGGTCTACACTGTCAACCTTTGACTTTGACTTTGGTCTACACTGTCAACCTTTGACTTTGGTCTACACTGTCAACCTTTGACTTTGACTTTGGTCAACACTGTCAACCTTTGACTTTGACTTTGGTCTACACTACCCTGTACCACTCTCCTTCCCCCCGCTCTTCTCGCCTTCCTCTGCCAATGTCACCGACATCCAAGCATTCAATCAATCAAGTAGTCAATTAGTCAACAAACCTAACGTTAAATCAATCATAATCAGTCAAATCAACTAATCAAGTAGTCAATTTGTCAACAAACCTTACGTCAATCAATCAATGAATCGTAACATCCTCCAAAACATTTAATTTTTTAGTCAAACGGCTTTCGTTTAATGTAAACACAAAAACATACAATACAGTACAATAGGGGAGACTCACTGTTTCTGCAAGTGACGATGACAACGATGATGACGAAGATGATGACCACGACAACGACAGGGCCAACCGTAACAGCAATAATGAACGAATCTGAAAAATGGCAGAATTGAATGTCTCACTTGTGTCGCCATAAAAGTGAATCAAGCTTCGTTTCCTCAAACTCTGAATCTATAAATTAGTATCACAGAAGAGTTTTATTAATCCACATTATCAAGGCGGAAGCCCACCAATATGCGCGTAAATAACTTAAAACGTCAATGGTGCTCCAGGTAACGTATCGGGGCTTCACTAACACAGGGGTCCCTAATGCCGTCACTGAGCGTCACTTCAGGACATCCTATCCTATCCTAACCTATCCTACCATATCCTATTGTAACCTATACCGTAACTCGAAAGTCGTTGGGGAACCACAGATGATCGTTTAACCAGCGTATTCCATTTTTCTCTGTCCTCAGCAACCCTCATGGCTCCGCTCAGTGTCAAGCCAGTCCATTCTCGAATGTTATCCCCCCCCCCTCCCCCCACTTCTTTTTCTGTCTCCCTCTTCTTCTGCCTCCTCGCACAGTGCCTTGCAGGATGGTCTTTGCAAGGCGTGATACTCTGGTGACGTGGACATACCACATGATTTTCCGTTTCTTCACCACTGTGAGCATGTCATCGAGTTGTCCAATGGCTTGTGTGATGGTCTGTCGGACTTCGTCGTTGGTGATGTGCTGGGTATAGGAAATACCCAGAAGTCTTCTGTAGCACCTCACCTCCATGCTTTGTATTCTTCGTTGTAAGTCTGCTGTGAGGTCCAAGTGTGACAAGAGTATAGGGAAATTGAGATAAGATAAAGATAAGATAAGATAAGATAAGAATTTTATTTTGCAAGGGTAAAAGAGTAAGCGCTGGATGCGCTTTTTTACATCTTGCCCTTGGGGCTTTAACAATAACTATTAAATACAACTCAAGGTTATAACCTTAGGTGACAGATCTAGTGAAGAAGAAGATAGTTTAGTAGATTGATAGAACAGAGTAGGAATGAGAAAGAACAAAGGAGAAAGAAAGCGACAGTGGGAATTTAAAGCACTAAATTTCCAGAAAGTGGGGATACTATTTATACTGAAACCTCCGGTACCCCCACGGGGGGTAGCAATAGGATGTATAGATCTGTATCTAATTGATATATCATACATATTAGGTCTACTGCTACCCCTATGCTATGGAGGATCCATTCTTCTTGGTTAATGCGCATAGCAGCCGCAAGAGCAGCGCCATCCAGGACAAGGGGGAATGGATAGTACACCTAGTACATATTTTTTGTGTGAATGTACTATGATTGTTCTATGTACTATAATTATAGTGATATATGTACTGCTACTACCCCACTACACCGTACTGTGGAGTTACCTGGCGATATAGTTGTAGATGTTGGCGTCCTTGGCGAGGATGGTGGTGAATCAGTTGTGCAACTAACCGGATCTGAAAGTACACGTCTAATGACATCACACAGAAAGAGATACACACACACGCACACACCCACACATACACGTACACACACACCTATGTACACCCAATCCTACCTATATACACACGCATGCAGGACGCACACACGAACACATACACACAAACCCGCATTTACAGCATATTAACCGAGTAACCCATTTACCCACACATTGTGGCAGTCTTATAACACATTTACCCACACATTGTGGCAGTCTTATAACACATTTACCCACACATTGTGGCAGTCTTATAACACATTTACCCACACATTGTGACAGTCTTATAACACATTTACCCACACATTGTGGCAGTCTTATAACACATTTACCCACACATTGTGGCAGTCTTATAACACATTTACCCACACATTGTGGCAGTCTTATAACACATTTACCTACACATTGTGGCAGTCTTATAACACATTTACCCACACATTGTGGCAGTCTTATAACACATTTACCCACACATTGTGGCAGTCTTATAACACATTTACCCACACATTGGGACAGTCTTATAACACATTTACCCACACATTGTGGCAGTCTTATAACACATTCATCCACACATTGTGGCAGTCTTATAACACATTTACCTACACATTGTGGCAGTCTTATAACACATTTACCCACGCATTGTGGCAGTCTTATAACACATTTACCTACACATTGTGGCAGTCTTATAACACATTTACCCACACATTGTGGCAGTGTTATAACACATGCGTGTATTTGAGGTCAAACCGTATACCCTATTTGGTCAAACTAATTATAATATTACGCTCACATTACCTCATTTGTTGGATGCATTTCTTATCCTATCCTATCCTGTCCCGTAACCCGGAGGTCGTAGGGGCACCACAGATGATCGTTTAACCAGCATACTCCATCTTTCTCTGTCCTCAGCAGCCCTGGTGACTTCGCTCAGTGTCAAACCAGTCCATTCTCGAATGTTGTCCTCCCACCTCTTTTTCGGTCTCCCTCTTCTTCTACCTCCTTGCACTGTGCCTTGCAGAATGGTCTTTGCAAGGTCTAATGATCTGGTGACGTGGCCAAGTTTCCATTTCTTCACCACTGTGAGCAGGTCATCGTGTTGTCCAATGGCTTGTGTGATGGTCTGTCGGACTTCGTCGTTGGTGATGTGCTTGGTATAGGAAATGCCCAGAAGTCTTCTGTAGCACCTCATCTCCATGCTTTGTATTCTTCGTTGTAGATCTTCAGTGAGGGTCCATGCTTCACAAGCATATAGGAAGATGGAGATGACAAAAGAGCGCAGCAGTCTTACTTTGGAATGTAGACTGATGGTCCTGTCTTTCCAAATGGGCCTTGTCAGGGCAGCAGTTGTTTGTGCGATCCTGGAGAGGACTTCCTGTCGGGACCCATTGTCTGACACAATGGCTCCCAAATATTTTAAGCTATGCACTGTGTTGAGGGATTGGCCTTGGACTTTGATGTCCGTGTTGATGCCATTGGTGTTGTTGGTCATCATTTTGGTCTTCTCTGCACTTATTTCCATTCCATAAGCTCTGGAGTTGGTGTCAAGCCTCTGTACCAGCTGTTCAAGTTCTTGTTCCTCTCCAGCCAATCCATCAATGATCATCATCATGATGCGCTCTAGGAAGATGTTGAAGAGTGTTGGAGAGAGTAGGCATCCTTGACGCACACCGATTGTTGTTCTGAACCAGTTCCCGATGACGCCGTTATGGAGGACTGCACTGGTAGCCTTGTCATACAGGTGTGACGACACGAGTTTTCAGCGCACGCTAGAAGTAGATACATATCGTGCAGAGTTAGTGATACAGTGTACAAAGTTGTGTCAGCAGTTTTTCCTACTGCATATGTAAGATAAGTATGTATTATTTTCACGTGTTTAACGCATAGCGGATGATGCATAGTGGGAGAATGGGTTACTGAGCTGGACTCGATACCTTGTACTGTGAACTGGTAGAAGATTTAGCCAGTAGAGTCACGTTGGAAGCTTTTGCGAGCAGTCGGTTTTTTGGACAGAAGTAACTTTGTGACAGTGTTGTGTCAGGTTAGAGAAAAGTGCTTCTGTAAGGGTAGAGTCTCGTTGTTTCGAGCCACCCAAGGTCTTGCGCCCTCGTCGGGACAAGAATGTCTAAAAGATTGTAGTGGAAAGATTATAACCGCCATTTATTCAGGAAGTAATAAGTGTAGTTTTTTTTTAAGGTTGTGTGGCCTTCGTTTAGCCACCTTCAAAGGCTCAAGTACCTCATCGGTATTGAGATGCTCCAGTGCAAAGCATAGCATTAGCACAGAAACGAACTTGATACTCTCAACGGATAACCAGTGTGGTGCTGTACTGTCTTGTGTTGTGTTGTGTATGTGTATCCGTGTGTCACAGGCCGAGAACTAAAAGGTGAGTGTGAACCCTGTAATTCATTTCCTTAGTGGTTATGCACTCCGAGCTTGCTTACGTGAATGAATGGTGAATGAGGGGGAAAGGGATGTATTTTGATAAATAGTAGTTTATTGATTTTTATATGATTTTCATATGATTTTCTTGGTGAAATGTGTAGAATGAATAATGTTGTTGATGTTGTTGCCAAAATGGGGTCAAGGGGGATGAGGAAGTATGCATGTTAAAGAGAGAGAGAGGGGGGTGATGAATGTGAAGGAAGGGAGACAACGTACTATGTTGGAGAAGGGTGATGAAGGTGATGAATATGAGGGATGTTGCATTATAGCGTGATAGAGACAATTGTGAATGAAGGGAGATAATGTACTGTAACGTGGAGAGGGGTGATGAAGATGGAGGTGAAGATGAAATGAATCGGGATTGTGTGACTGGAAGTGCAATTGTAATGATTATGTATATTTATATAAACAACTATGTTTTATGAAAGAAATATAAATGATTAGAATTGAATTATTGAGATGCATGTATAAACAGGTCAAGATGGCGGACGGCGGCAGGAGAATTTGTTATGTAGTGTTTACGTTTTGAGGATGAACTAATGAGACAATTTATTTGTTGACAGATTGGGCCTATCTGGATATCACTATTGTTCTAACTCTACGATATTTCTACAGTTTTACTGCTGTACTACTGTTCCACGCGTACTTCAGCCTCTGAGGCCTCTGCCTTTGCCACTGTGAGGTGTGGACGTTGTCAGGCATCGCCACCACCACCGCCACGTTTTTCCTTTGTCGTGGGCGCCGCTGCTGGGTGTGGTCCTCCATCACCGCCGGGACTTGCCCTGGTACTTCGGACGACCGGGAGCTTTCCATCGGGGTTTACAGGATACCAGCCACATCGCAGCGACACACACACACAGATTTGCATTTCACGCACATAAATCTCCATCTTCAGTATTTTGTGTGAATTACTTCAATTATCTGTGTGATCAACTGCTATAGTTTATTCTGAGCTCAGTTAAGAACAGTTAAGTTACGAACGGTGACACTGAATTATAAGTTAGCTTATTTAACACAATTGAAGTTATATAAAATTTAATTGTTTGTTGCTATTGTTGCATATTGTTATGGGCATTTGTTTGTGTACAGTTCTGGGGTTTTCAGGTTAGAAAAGGAGAGGGGGGGTAATTGTTCAGTAAATACTGGGTTGTGGGTCTAGATAGGGATAGAGGGTGGTTTAGAATCCCATTGTCCTGTGAGTGTGTGCGTTTGTTGTTGAATAAAAGAGTGTGATTGTACATCTGGCTTTTGTGTTAGTTCTTTTGTTTGAGTTTTTATCCCCTCACTCGCTGTTGAGCTGAACGTCCACGGCACCCACTAGGGTGACGTGACAAAAGGCTTTTGATGACTTCAATAATTTTAGGGTTGACGTTGTACACTTTCATTGTTGCTCATAGAGCTGCATGCCAGACTCGGTCAAACGCCTTCTTGAAGTCTATGAACACATGATATAGATGTTGTTGGTGCTGTAGGTATTTCTCACAGATTATTCTGAGGTTCAAAATCTGTTCAGTGGTACTTCACCCTGCCCTGAATCCTGCTTGTTCTTCAGTTATGATTTGTTCAGCTTCGGGTTTCAACCTGTTGAGTATTATTTTCAGGAGAACCTTGCTGGGGTGGCTGATGAGGCTGATGGTGCGGTAATTTTCACACTCCTGAAGGTTACCTTTTTTGTCAAACTTTATACCCTATTTGGTCAAACTAATTATAATATTACGCTCACATTACCTCATTTGTTGGATGCATTTACGCACATATTAACTCAGTTTTAAAACACATTTATGCACATGTTACCTTAGTCTCAAATCACATTAATGCACATAATATATCACATTAATGCACATAATATAATTATTGGTCACATGACACACACGGTGGATTTCCGTCATTCGTATTATAGACGTACCTCCAAACTGGTTCAATATTCTGGCAATGATCGCTTTGACCAAACTCGGACTGCATGTTGGAATAGTCCTTTGCAAGCATGTTTGGCATGAAGCCACCAACCTGTCCACACAATTGGTGTGCATGATGTTAGGAATGGCAATAATGTATTCAGCCAACTAGCTATAGTAACTTAATAATAATTTTCTAGAATAACAGGATAACAGGAATTTATTTCGCCAATTGACATGTAATAGATACAACAATCGGAATATTATATGGTGTTGGACAATGGCAGAATGTTTTAGATTTAACATCTCTCTCTCTTTCTCTCTCTTACTCTTTCTCTCTCTCTCTTAAACACACGCACACATACCTACATACACAAATACACACATGTATGCACAACCACACGCACTCGCACAGCATACCCAACAATAACAGATAAACAGAAAGATATAGTAAAACACAAATGACTAGTCTAAAGTGATCACAAAAACATTCTAAATTATAGTAGTCGCTGTAGTATATAGATATAGATTTACGAGCATGTAGGGAGAAGCAGGGCGTTAGCATGCTTGTAAACGAATACAATAGGACACAGCGTGAGAGAGGGGGGGGAGAGGGGGGAATTGGAGTTAGGATGGAATTTCTTAGATACCATGGACTAGGAGGGAAGGAGGAGGGCGTGGGGGGGGTGGAGAGAGAGAGAGGGGAAGAGATAGGGCTGAGGCTGGGGTTAAGAACTAAAACAGCAATAACAGATTATTATAGGTCAAGGAAAAAGACTGAAATTAATATTTATAAAAGTCGAAAACATGGACTGCACATATAATTTTAGGTCAAGGTCAATGTCATTTCCGGTACTAACGTGCACAATTGTGTTGCGTTATTTTCCTGTGCAGCTTGGAAGGCTGCCAAAATGATGGATACACACGGTAGCATGGCGGTCTCACACGGCCTCAGAATGAAGTAAGCAGGGCGATCTGAAACACAACACATCATAGCAACACACACCACAGCGGGAGAGGAATGGGGAAGGGTGGGGGCGCTTTGGCCTAGTGGGGACGTGACACACTGTAACGAAAGGGGTTATACCAAGAATTGCGAGTATGCGTGCATGGATAAATCTGCGTGTCCTCCCGTCTCACACTTTCTAACTCTCAAGAATACTTCTGTTGTCACACCCCCTTCTATTACTAGAAAATAAACCAACACAAATTTACATAAGTACAATCAATCCAATAAATACAATCAATCAAGAATATATAAGAATACAATAATACTTCGGTACTCACATACTTTGTAGGGGTAATCCGTGAATTATATTACATTACATTACATGATTATTGCTTTAGGTCCAGCGGACTCTTCCGAGCCAAATCAGGACTGGACAACCCCTGATCCACATAAAAGATCTGCTGAAACAACCCTAGTGCTGAAAGCTCTTCACCAGCCAGACACTTTACAATAAAGACATCCCACGCAGGGGACGCTGAGGCTGTACTCTAATTTATCGAACCCCCGTTTACAAAAACAAAATAGAATACAAACATCATTATAAATTATCAACAAAACACATACATATAAAATGCCTACATTGCTAAATAATAACATCATAGGAAGCCCTAGTGACCACCTGGCAGAAAGCGTCCAATATTTCCAAGCTGATCCAACAGACCTCATACACAAATAAGGAGTCTTGTCCCGGAAGAGTTTTCAAGTAAAAAGGTAGGTGACTGGTCTAGCGAAGAAGAAGATAGTATAGCAGATTAATCCGTGAATTACACACACTCACAATAACACTTTCAATTCAATTCAATTCAATTCAAGATTTATTCGCCAAGTGACATACATACAGTTATAGTATACATGACCCAAAGAATGCTTTAGATCAGCGGCAGGCATGCACAAGATACAGAACAAACAAATAAAGCATAGATCTAGTGTGACCTATGTAACCAATGTAACCACCCATTATACTAGACAGCAGACCCACGCCTGACTAGAACACTCATGTAGAACATAGATATACAGACATCAACAAACACAACCGAATTACAGATAACAAAACAGTGGGGCCGGGTAGCTCAGTTGGTAAGAGCGTCTTGCTAGTAACCGAAAGGTCGCTGGTTCGAATCCCGGATTGGTCAATGTGTGATCATATTATTTTCCCCTTTACCAACAACTGGCCCGCTGGTGTCAGTATAAATCGGTCCAGTAGTCACCTATATGCGAAAGTGTCGTGTGACTATAATCTACAAACAACAACAACAACAACAACATAACAAAACAGGTGCATATTTAATTTACATCATCAGACACAGCAAATATACAGATGACTAAAATAGATTCGCACTTAGAAGCACCCTCCCGCAATTCATGACTAATATGACTATGAATATGAATATGACGCAATAAGGAGCAGCCTAAATAATTCTTATAATTGATTTAAGTGTCTGATAGACCACGGGAAGAAGCCATTCAGTGAGCGTGTGGTTTTGCTGGGGAGGGAACGGAGTCTACGGCCTGAGGGGAGCATCTGGAAGAGCACGTGGGCGGGGTGGGACTCATCATGGATAATATGTTTGGCTCTGCGTGTGACACGTTGCGCGTGTAAAGCCTCGATGGACGGGAGGGCCCCACCAACGCATCTTGAAGCCTGGCGCACAACACGGTCTAAACGCTCTTTATCTTGGATGTTTGCGTTGGAATACCAAACAATGAAAGAAAAGGTCAAAATGCTTTATACAGTGGCGCGGTAAAAATTGGCCATGATAGCTTGGCTAACCCGAAACTTCCTAAGCTGGCGGAGAAAGAATAGTCTCTGATGGGCCTTCTTGACTGCGCCAGTGATGTGCTTTTCGCATCCTAAATCTGAGGAAATGGTTGTGCCTAGAAACCTGAAAGTGTCTACTTGTTCTACTACTTCCCCGTTGATGGACAGGGGTTGCATGTTGTTTCTGTTTTGACGGAAATCTACCACTAGTTCTTTTGTTTTGGAGACGTTTAATTCCAGATTGTTGTCTATGCACCAAGCCACTAGCTCCTCCACTGCTTGCCTGTATGCTCCCTCGTCATTGTTAGAGATCAGATATCGGATGGGGCCGGGTAGCTCAGTTGGTAAGAGCGTCTTGCTAGTAACCGAAAGGTCGCTGGTTCGAATACCGGATTGGTCAACGTGTGATCATATTATTTTCCCCTTTACCAACAACTGGCCCGCTGGTGTCAGTATAAATCGGTCCAGTAGTCACCTATATGCGAAAGTGTCGTGTGACTATAATCTACAAACAACGAGATCAGACCTTCTACCGTGGTGTCATCTGAGAACTTTAATATGACTACCTTATCATGGTGGACACGCAGTCGTTCGTGAATAGGGTGAACAAAAGGGGAGATAATACGCATCCCTGTGGTGCACCTGTACTCAGGGTCAGTGGGTGGGAGAGCTTGTTGCCTACTCTTACTGATTGGGGGCGGTTAAGGAGAAAATCTAGTAGCCACCTACACAAGGCCTGTTCTACTCCCATGCTCTCTAGCTTGCTATACAGCTTGTGAGGAATGATCGTATTGAATGCCGAGGAATAATCCACAAAGAGAATCCTAGCATAACTTTTGGGAGTGTCAAGATGTTGCAGAATGTAATGCAGTCTCAGAGCCACTGCATCTTCTGCGTTTCTATTCTTCCGGTACGCAAACTGATGTGGGTCCATCCGTCTCTCTGTAGCCTGCTGAAGGTGGCGGAGCACAAGGTGCTCAAACACCTTACAGATGTTAAGGCCACGGGTCTGTAGTCATTTAGCCCACTGATGGTTTTCTTCTCTTCTTTCTTCTTCTCTTCTTCTTTCTTCTTCTGCTTCTTCTTCTTTCTTCTTCTTCTTCTTCTTCTTCTTCTTCTTCTTTCTTATTCTGCTTCTTCTTCTTTCTTCTTCTCTTCTTCTTTCTTCTTCTGCTTCTTCTTCTTTCTTCTTCTTTCTTCTTCCGTTTCTCTTCTTTCTTCTTCTCTTTTTCTTTCTTCTTCTGCTTCTTCTTCTCCTTCTCTTCTTTCTTCTTCTTCTTCTTCTTTCTTCTTCTTCTTCTTCTTCTTCTTCTTCTCCTTCTCTTCTTCTTCTTCTTCTTCTTCTTCTTCTTCTTCTTCTTCTTCTTCTTCTTCTCCTTCTCTTCTTCTTCTTCTCCTTCTCTTTTCTTCTTCTTCTTCTTCTTCTTCTTCTTCTTCTTCTTCTTCTTCTTCTTCTTCTTCTCCTTCTCTTCTTTCTTCTTCCGCCTTGAGGCTCCCAGCCGGAACTTCTGTAAACACACGAGTTTACCAAACTAAATTTCTTGATACAAAGGCTTTCTTTTGATTACTACATATACCTCTCTCTCCTCTCTGTGACGGGACCAGACCAGCAATATAATTCAAACCTCATATGTGTCGAACACAGTTCACACATACGCAAATTGCAAAACTAATTATAACAACTGATTATTACACATTGACGCCGATTAATTTCATTCACAAAATAAATATAATGCTATACACTGCAATTTGAAGTTTCAACTTCAAATCAAATAATAACCCGAACTCAATTCATTAAACAAAAATATACAACGATCCACCATCTTCTTCACCACCCTTTTTCCATCCTTCATACTAATATCAAAAGTTATTTATTATTACTTTTATTACATAACAAGTAGAATATAATCATTGTAAAATACTATTATGTTTATAATACAATATTTCAATGATAAACAATATATACCTGCAGACACAGCTGCCAGAAGTTCAAATCAACACTCCGTGGTACAATCAAGAAGGAATGAATATACTTTTGAATGTACGTTGGTGAGCTATCATGTGACTAGCTCAACCAATCAGAATTTAGTTATCAATTAAAAAAAATATTCTAATTAATATCTTCCCACAGGAAGAGACTACAATAAACAAATACTATAAAACCGGTCCGTGACACACACACAAAACACATTGAAGGCTAAGCGAACAGAGACAAAGAGAAAGACAGACAGACAGACAGGTAGGCAGAGACAGAGAATGTCTACCAAACATGAAAGCAGCAGAGGTTGGAATTTTGCAGCACCAATAAACATAACCCTGAAAAACAACCATTCGCAGCGCCCCTATTCCTATGACAGAGAGTATAAAACGAGGCCTAATCTGTCCACGCATGGATTCCATAGCATGGACTTTAAAGATCCTGACACTCATGTCCAAGACGGGTGAGCGGCAGCTGCATAAGCACACCCAGCGCGCACAGGTGGTCCCAAATGTTTCACTTCAGAGAAGCGTTCGATAGAAAAACCCTGTGGCCTTTTTCTTTCATCATCATCATCATCATCAACAACAATATCATCATCATCATCATCATCATCGTCGTCGTCATCATTATCATTATTATCGTGGTCTTCGTCCTCATCATCATCATCATCCCAAACATGACAGATTATCCAGGGCACCCACTCACCAATGTTGCAGCCTCGCACGTTGACTTTCATCTGCGGTAGTATGTCTTGCAAATCTACCCCGACGTAGAAACGCTGCTCCAAAATACCGGCCTCTGAGCACACCCCGGATTCCTCCGCTTGGGGAAGCACTGTCCCCATGCACTTAAAATAGTCCTCCCCAATCCTGCATAGAAGAGAACGTGTCTTTCAGTTTGACCACATATGGCATTACACGCTCAGAGTGGATCCTCCATAGTGCAGCGGTAGATAGAGTACCTATGTATCATAGATAGAAAGGGTGCAAACAGAATGTGTCTGCGAATGGGCCGTTAAAACGTTTATTCTCAAAACGTTTATTCTCAAACCGCTTAAGAACGAACATGTAATCTTCCGTGAGGTCGAAACAATATAGGCCTGTGACAGCTACAAGTCCCGCATAAAATGAAATGAGCCTATATCAATGTCAATGTTCAGAACAACAATCGGTGTTCGTCAAGGATGCCTACTCTCTTAAACACTCTTCAACATCTTCTTAGAGGGCATCATGTCAGGTGCCCAAGCAGATCACGAAGGAACAGTGAGCATAGGGGATAGAACAATCTCCAAACCTCCGATTTGCGGATGACATTGATGGATTGGGCTGGAGGTGAACAAGAACTTACACAGCTGGCACAGAGGCTTGACACTATCTCCAGAGCCTTTGGAATGGAAATAAGTGCAGAGAAGACCAAAATGATGACCAACAACACCAATGAGGTGGGAGGACAATATTCGAGAATGGACTGGTTTACCACTGACCGAAGCCTTAATTTGTTGAGGACAGAGAAAGACGGAGTACGCTGGTTAAACGATCATTCGTGGTGCCCCAACGACTTACGAGTCACGGGATAGGACAGGATAGGAGCGGAGGATTCGTTTCGTCAAAGACAGTCTGATTCTATCCCACCCTTTGTAGGATACACAGGTACGCTATATACCACTGTGCTGTCCAGGATCCACTGCGTGTAATGCCCTTGTACTGTTCACACAAAACATCCAATACTGTGCTGAAAACGTGATGCCGTCGGTCACTGAACAGTCAGTGATAATAGTGAATGAACGTTGAACAACGTCTACACCCACCATTGTCGTGTAACGTCTACACCCACCATTGTCGTGTAACCATTGCCGTGTAACGTCTACACCCACCATTGTCGTGTAACGTCTACACCCACCATTGCCGTGTAACGTCTACACCCACCATTGCCGTGTAACGTCTACACCCACCATTGCCGTGTAACGTCTACACCCACCATTGACGTGTAACGTCTACACCCACCATTGCCGTGTAACGTCTACACCCACCATTGTCGTGTAACTTCTACACCCACCATTGTACACAGGGCAGACGGGGATAACCATTCCAGACCGGGGAGGGAGAGCAGGCCTGAACCAGCCTAAATCAGCCCTGAACCACCAGAGCAATCTAAAGGCTCTGATGGACAAGGTGAAATGTCTTCATGTATCTTGCCCTACACTGAATAGGAACCTGGGTCATGGATGTGCCAGGCCAACGCTAAGGAGTTGACAGTAATCCTCCCCAAAAACTGTACGAATGAGAAAACAATTCGCCACCTCCAAAAAATTCTGCCGTAACTCATTCATGATTAGGATTTCAATAATAAAGTGATTAGTTAATATTATAACAAAACAATCAAAAATCAAATGGCGCGAGGTCTTGGATTATAGGACAAAACTAAGGAAGTGGTATTTGTTTTGATACTTTGTTTCAAGTTATTATGTCCAACGCCATGGTAAAGCGTTCATTTTGCACACTGACTGCGGTGGGAAAGAGAAAGTGACCTTCGTAGCAGCATGATTGCTTTGGTGGTTCAGTGTAGATTCAGGTCCCTACTTCAACTCCCCTTTCCCTGGGCTGGTTCTCCCCGTCTGCCATGTCGCTAATGGTTAGTGTAGTCGTTAAACTTCAACGCGGAAATAGATTGTCATGTACTAACAGCCACAGAAACGCTCCACGACAGTAAACCTCAGCAATGGCATACACAGCAATTCTCTTCCTCATTCATACTTTTAAAAAAAAATTAATTTTGGGTGGGGAGGGGGAAAGAGAGAGGAAGGGAGAGGAAAGAGAGATGAGGTGGGGTGGGGTGTGTGTGTGTGGCGGGGGTGTGGGGGTAAGGTAGTAATGGAGGAATCCGTATGCATCCACTCACTGGCATCTCTCTGTGTTGTTGGCTTTGCTCTCTTCTAGTTGACGTAGGCAAGGTTGCGTGAGGTCATCACACGCGTCACCCTTCGTTGTCGTCACCGCTGCAACATGGGGGGGGGGGGGGGAGGGGTGGTGTTGGGTTATATAAGAGCGGCAGAGGTAGTGATATAAATTAGATTCGTAACGAAATCAATACACACCATACTCTAAAACGAGAGAGAGAGAGAGAGAGAGAGAGAGAGAGAGAGAGAGAGAGAGAGAGAGAGAGAGAGAGAGAGAGAGAAAGAGAGGGGAGGAGAGATTGTGGAAAAGCATTATTATTATTTATTTCATTATAATTTATTTAATCATTATTAAAGCATACCTTTAACACACACACACACACACAAAATTAACAACAGTTTCTTCTTTTTTTTTTCTTCTTCTTCTTCTACTTCTTCTTCTTCTCCTTCTTCTTCTTCTTCTTCTTCTTCTTCTTCTCTTCCTCCTCCTCCTCCTCCTCCTCCTGTTTCAAATGAGACGGGGAAAATTATCGCAAAATAAACTTACATATCCACTGTGGTGGAATTGTTCGTTTTACACAAAGTTTACTGACTTTCAAAGCCAACAATACACTCAACCACTACCCCCCCCCCCACCCCCCACCCCCAAAAAAAAAAGCGCTGTTCCAGCCCCTCACTTGGTTTGATCCTGTAGCTTGTTCTGTAACATTCGTAACTTCTCTGTCTATCCTATCCTATCCCGTAACTCTAAATCCGTTGGGGCACCACAAATGATCGTTTAACCAGCGTATTCCATCTTTCTCTGTCCTCAGCAACCCTCATGGCTTCGCTCAGTGTCAAGCGAGTCCATTCTCGAATGTTGTCCTCCCACCTCTTTCTTGCTACCTCTCCTTTCGTAAGGATCGTGAAGACCTTGGGCTGTTTAACACTTGTCAACCGCTTCACGATCTGGTAGACCTTCTTACTGTTGTTCTTGTTCAGACTGTTCCATATTTCCTGACATTGATATTTTATCCAATTCTCCTTGGTAACGCTTTATTGTCCTTTTTTATCGGGAAATTCTGGGCCGACTCCCCTGGGGAAGGCGTAGTCGCAGCCTGTGGCGCGCCTAAACCCCCCTCCTAATATTAGTTGTGTTTTTGAAATTTGCTGGGGGAGCAAATCTGAGTACACGGAGAAAACCCCCGAGACGTTGACCGAGTCGAAAGTAAATAATATTCGGAGAAACATAACGCCCCGATGCTGGATCGATCCCACACCTGTCAGGCGTCATTCGTTTCTGGCCTGTGGACAAGGCAAGTTAGTCCCGCCTTAGACCACTTGGCCACACTTTGCTGTGCGCATGCCTTTTCAGATGTCTATCCTATCCTATCCTATCCTGTCCCGTAACCCGGAGGTCGTAGGGGCACCACAGATGATCGTTTAACCAGCATACTCCATCATTCTCTGTCCTCAGCAGCTCTGATGGCTTCGCTCAGTGTCAAACCAGTCCATTCTCGAATGTTGTCCTCCCACCTCTTTTTCGGTCTCCCTCTTCTTCTACCTCCTTGCACTGTGCCTTGCAGAATGGTCTTTGCAAGGCCTAATGATCTGGTGACGTGGTCATACCTTCGGAGTTTCCGTTTCTTCACCACTGTGAGCAGGTCATTGTAACAGCAGAAATAGTCACGACAAAATTTACGAAATTAGCTTAGCGCAAAATAGATAGCATCGATTAAAACTTGACGGTAATCCATCAGTTACCTAAAGGAAAGCAGACATATGTTAAATTAACTCTCTCCAGACAATCACGCAAACAGACTTGGCTAAACCAAGAATTTTAACTAGCTTAATTGCCGAACTGACTAGAACGTTGTCTCCGTTAACTAGCTTACTCCACAATAACCAGAGTCACTGAAACACTAAGTAGCCTAGGCTCCGCTTATCACGATTAGATCTATCCTACATTCTACTTCTGACACTCCTATTCAAGGATAATTATACGTGTCTGGTAAATAGGGCAGGGTGGGGGAAATATTCAAATAAAAACGAATAATCCCGTATATGCGAGATTAACTAAAACGAGAGTTACACGATTGGTCAGAAGACTACTAGGAACCCGTGCATATCATTGGGGGCCCAATCTTAGCTCGTCAGTCGATTTTTACCTACGAAGCTGGGAGGGTCAAACCAAGGAACAAGCTGCAGTGAATGCTTATCCTCAGCCTTATCATCTAGATAGACTAGAGACGGTTTCACGGATCCCAGAGTCTAGAAGTAAGATAACATTAGTAGTTTTGATATGTGTATGTTTATTTTATATTGATTGCCATGTATTAATAATATGTTCTTGATATATATCTATATATAGTTACAGAAACAGATTATTGTTTCTGAGACAGTATGCATGTGGATTGATGTATCTTAGCCTTAAGATTCGAATCGAATTGTGCATATGGGAACCTTGCAGGTGTCTGATGCTATGGACACTTTGCAGAGGAGACAGCACACTTATATCTAACGAGAATATTGTAGCCAGAGCTCCGACTTTTACAGGTCAGCTCTGGGACGGTTTGTGGGGACAAACGCATGACGCTTGCTCCCGTGGTACAGAAGGAGAACAACCAAGATTCTACCTCTCCAAATCCTAACCTCATAGCTACAAGAGCTAAACGACTCACCCGATCAACCTGAGAGGCAAGACTTCTCAGAAGGACTCCATCACTCGCCGACGCGCAGTAGATAAGTCAACCACAAATGAAACTGAGTTCTAGCCTCGATAAAACATAATGGACCACTAGATCATTTAGTGAACTATGAATATATTCGCGTAGCATGTGATGAAGAAGACCTGCTGACAAACTTTCCCAGCACATCGAACTCTTAGAATTATTAACTTACCTGTTTAATGAAGTACATGTAAAAGTTGTGTTGAATATATAAAAAGGGAAATTACATATATACGAATGGTGTCATTCTATTTGTATTGTTGTGTAGCTATTAGTTTTCTTCTCTCGAGACATAATAATCTAGTCTTTTGATTAGTAATCAACGTTCCTCAAGTTGAGCCAAATGATACTGAAAAGCCCGAGAACAAATATAAATTTTATGTGACCAAGTGCCGTGATCAGTCTCTCACACAGCTCTGGAATTCTGGTAAAAGAACGAACGATAGTGGTAGCCCATCGCCCATCTATCAATAAGTCTTACCCCCTAGTAAGATAAACGTATCTTCCCCAGAATATCATCACATATGGGGGCTCGTCCGGGATTTTAAATTTTAGTATCTATATCTTGAGTAACCAAAGATAATATCAAATAGAAAACATTATCTTACTTAGGATTCGTAACAGTGGTCTAGTACAAAATCCGAGAGTTAACTCAGTGGCATTGGGAAAAAAACATTTTCTTGATTTTTTGAATTGCATGATTGTATTGATTGTTGCATGCACATGTATGTATTGATTGATGTAAGATAATTGTTTCTTATTCATTGATTGAAACTTGTTGTGGATTGCTGGTAACATCTCACATAGGGATATTTTGATTGTACTTGTGTTAAACTAGATTGACTAATAGTAGTTAGATTATCTTACTTTTGGTCTCTGGAGATCTAGAAATCTAGTATGGCCGACTTCATCAGGGTGCGCCGAGAATTACGGGAAGAGGGGCAAGCACTAGGTTTAACCGGGCAAGAGTTAATCTCATATGTAACTACCGAGTGGGATAAATTGGAAAAGTCCAAGCCTGTCACAGGGCAGTCTGTGGTAGAAACCGGGCAGTCTGTGGGTGAAGAGTATGAGGGGTCAGGGGTTGTAACTGCGTGTTGTGGTATGCGTGATTATTATAGCTGAAGCGTGCAGAGCGTGATTAGCAGCACGGGCCGGTTAGCCAGTTGGGATAAATACTCACTTTAGGCAGAACAGGTTTGAGAGAGCTACAGTATAGACGTGTTTGTCTTGTGCTCTGGTTTTTGGTGTGTTCTGGAAAGTAGGGTAGGACGGTTACTAACGGAATATAATAACTGGTCCAGAAAGATACTAGTTCAAAAGAATTGGTTTCTATAGTGTCCGCTCAGTGTGGAGTGTAACTAAGAATAGCAAAGTTTGTGTGGTGTGGTAGGTAGCTTGAGGTATTGTCGGCTAAGGAAACTACACACTACAGGATTACCCTACTGGAGTACTTTCGTAGGAGGCAGTGGAGAAGGGCTACGGAGTGCGTTTACATTCGGACCAGTTGGGTAAGTGGAATGGTGGTATTTTCCTCACTGTGCCCAGTAACCTAGTGCTGGCTGTTGGGGTGTAAGTACGAGAGCTGTGCGTAAGGCTAGGGAAGGATGAGAATGGTTGCACTGAGGAAAGGTAGAAGAAAGGAAGAGTGCGACTGAAGGAGAATGGGGGTGGAGAATGAAGGAGGAAAGGATGGTGTGGTTGCTGTTGTTGTTGTGGATGCTTGGTATGAATAATGTGTTGATGCTTACATGTATTCATTTGCAGCATTGCTCATTACATTGCATTCATAATTTCATTGTGTTTTATGATATGAGTTTTTTGCAAATGAAAACGACAATAGTAAAGGGGAATAAGCGAGAGAGAGTCAAGGAAGGGGAAGCAGACAGCAGTTGTGTCCCCTCAAGCATCGAGAGTTAGTTGAGTGAAAGAGGGGGGGGAGTGTGATTGGAGGGAGGGGGACAGAGTCAGACAAACAGGATATTAACTATGCGACAAGCGTGTTACAGGTTCGACTGGTTAACGTGGATCAACGTCAACCAGCGTCGTGCGTCAACGACGACAGCACGTGGTCAGGTGGACCTAACATCATCATCGCCATCTGTAACGTTTACATGTTCGTCGTTTGTCTACGCGTCCTCACCATTGACTTCATCATCATCACTCCTCAACCCCACCCTTCCTGTGGTGGTTGTGACGTGGATAGACAGAGCCTGGCCTCGACGTCACGGTGAGGCTGTCTGGAGGTGTTCAGCTGTGTGACGTCGACTGTGGCAGGGCTGCCGCGACTTCTGTGTCACCATCATCATCATCACCATCGTCAGAGTCGAGTGGGGGCAGCGACGCCACCATGCATGGTCGTCTTCAGCACGTGTTCGACAACAGCTACAAGCAGGGGAAGGATACCGTTACCGGGACTTCGTGAGCCAACGCTGCAAGGAGGCGACGGGAACTTCATCCCTCCAGGTGGGCTCGTTCTTTGTTGTCCCTCTCCTAACACTTGACCCCCTCTTGTTTAGCTCGTGCAACGGACATTGGCTGTGCACGATTCGATTCGTGGACTCGGTTGATTAGCAACCCTTGATCACCCTGACGTGCCATTCCATTGTTTCATTGACCGTTGATTGTTTCATCATCATTTTCTTAGTTTCATGTGTAAATGTTGTATGTGTATGAGTGTGAGGCTTGAATGAATAAATAGTTTGGAAGTTGTATATATACTCGTTGTGTTGATCATCACTTCGCGTCTGCGGGAAATCGTCATTCTGTCTGGGCTGTCTGCGTGTGCAAGTTGTTTGTTTGTGGCGTCTGCTTGGACGGAGTCATGGCGGTGACAAAGCCCTTCATTGGCTCTTGTCCGCTCGGCAGTTTTGACTCAGTTTTGACTTCACTTCCAACACTTATTATTAATGTAAAACTGCATCAAAACGAACAGTGGCTGTATTCAAATAAAAATTGAAAGTTTTATCTTTACATCTGTGTTGTTTTTAATGCATGTTTATGCGAAAGATTCAGAGAAAACAGCTTTTGAATACGCTTCTATCCGAGCGCTGAATGCCGCTCCGAAACAAAATGTCAGCGCGTCTGCTGCGAGGTTGCTCGTTTCAAACTCAAAGTGCTTTAAGATATTTCATTGGATGGCCTAAAAATAAGAATCAATGAGAAGTTCGGATACTTAGCTTCATTTACATATCAAATATGGTGGGCTGCTAACATTCTTAATAATTCTCATTTTATTCAATGCTGTTAAATTGTTTTAATGCTGTATTTTGTTTTACTTGCAGGGTGTGTTTGACTTCATAACTTTATATGACTGATTAGTGATGTATGTTTAACACTGTGTTTACCTATCCTTTAGTGCTGTATATATGTTGTATGCCAATGAAGTGTATGACACGATGAATGCATGTGTGACTGTGCAAGAAAAGATGTATTTCATTGTCGCCATGCCACACCAAAATCCTTATAACGTTTTTACTTGGTTAATAAATATTCTTATTGTTACGTTGAAACGCGAATGGTAGTACGTCGGAAACGCGTACGATAGATCTAATCGTTTCGTTTTGCAAAGTATTCAATGATGGAGTTTATTTACCTTTGATTTGAGTTTGCATTGTTGTTAGGAGAGGCTTTGTATAACGTTGATAATTTTCGTTGGTCGATATTGTCGGAGAATACTCTGGATTTCCTTGTTTACCATCGATCGAAGGTTCGGGACGATTGTCGAAGTAAGAGAAGGTTCGGGGTATGTGTGGAGAGATGAATGACGTAAGTCAGTGATGACGATCTTTTATTCGATTGGTGGCAGTGCGTCATTTCTACGGTATTCGAAATCTTTCCGGAAAAGAGAGAGGTTATTTAATCGTGTGCCGAGTTGCTGTGGAGAGAGTAAAGTTGTTGATAGTGATTTAAAGAGTTGCTGTGAAAGTTGTTGAGTTGAGTTGAGAATTGTATGCAGTTGTTGATGTGTGCTGAATAAAAGTGGAAAACTTCATACGTCGACTTTGTGACTTGTATGCTGTTTGGACGGGTTGCGTGAATAAACGAATCTGAGTTACACAACTATCAGGAATTCAAGCATCGGGGCTGAATCAGATACTGATAGAAAACACCATCATCAAACTGAGTGTAACACTTATCTTATCTTATCTTATTTTATCTCTGATGTCTAAAAGTGTTGTTATGAGCCGAACAAAGTGGATAAAGCGGTTTTGATGTAAGTTTGATTTTAACTAGAAGTTTAAAAATTAGCAAGAAATAAAGAGCAGACTTTCCTTTATAAAACTAGGGTATTTATTAATTTGTGCATTACTCTATCGCGGAGCGCTTTGCCGTAGAAAAGTGTACCCAAACGGTGTTTGGGTTTTCTTGCGGCCATGGCGAACTCGTAGGCCTATTCAGCGACACGAGTGCTGAGCGTAGTAGCACACTAGTAGGCCTATAATTTGCCGGCACACACTGCGAATTTGATGATTTCCCAACTTTGAAGCACCAAAACGGCTGAACATTACATGGGATAGGCCTGAAGAAAATTGGGCTTGGAGTATAACATATGAAGGGTTTACCTGTCAAAAATCAGCTTTCTGGTATCAATATTGGCTTCCCTTTGAGACTCCAAAGTTATCAATTTCTTCAATTCCAAAACGTTGCCAAAAAAACACCAACATTCGGCATTTTCAAACATTAAGAACTTTTTACCTATTTGTCCTATGGGGGAAAAAAATATACCACTGTGTTTATAATGAAAAGCTCTTTAAATCTATGTCAGTTTTGTGATGAGGAAATCATTTTTTTAAATGGCTTTTGACTACCTAATATAATCCGTGCCGAAAAAGTCAGAGTTGAGCAGGAAAAAGCCCGTACTGAAGAAAGGGACCGTGCAGAAAAAGTTAGAGCTGAAGAGAGAGAGAGATCGTGCGGAAAAGGCCGCTGAAAAATTAAGACTCATTGAGATAGAGGCAGCAGAAAAATTAAGAGGCATGGAATTAGAGATGACGGAACATCTAAAAAAAGTTGGAAATTGAAGCAAGGGACAGAGAAAGAGACCAATTGATAGCCAATCGGGCATCAGACCCAAATTTTAGCCTACTGTCATCCTCATCTGACAACCCTCCTCAACCTCCTTCCATCCCTCCAGGCATGAATTTTTTTCTAAGTCCATTTGACGATAAAGTTGATAAGATAGATGCATATCTTGATCGGTTCAAGCACTTGGCACAGGAATTCGAACTTGAATCTAGCAAATGGAATATAAAATTCGCTCAAGGATTGAGAGGTACAGCTTATGACGTGTACGCGAAATTGCCCACAGGACAAAGTAACGATTACTCAGCCCTAAAGAGAGCACTCTTGGTTTGGTTCGAGTTGACCTCCGAAACCTACCGTAAAAAATTGCGCAACTCGCGGAGAGATAAAGGTGAAAGCCATAGTCTGTGCGTAGACAGATTGGAAACCTACTTGTGTAAATGGTTAGTCTTATCCAGCCTAGAAGAGTCATTCGACGATCTAGGTGAACTAATCCTTAGCGAACAGTTACGCGAATCGATGACGCCAGAAACTAGGATGTTCACCGCGGAACAAGTGGCCGAGAGCTTAGCTGATTTAATCAAACTAGCGGACCGTTACACCACCGCACATGAAAATGAAGCTAAACGCAAGGTAACAGATAAACCCAGCCGAGATGGAAACAACCAGAAACACCACCCACAACAAACACAGCAGTCTAATCAGAATCAGCAGAATTCGGATAACAAGAAAGCCCAAAACTCGGTAAAACCGGCCGGTCAAGGTCACAACCCCCGGAAATATTGTTCTAACTGCAGAAGAACTAACCATAACACAGTTGATTGCCGTAGAACAGCGAATCAAACGCACACCGTGGCTGTAAGTCAAACTCGTACCGTTGAACCGGAGACTTCAGATAAGTCCCGACGCCCAGTCAGTGAAACAGTTGTAGTGAACGGAAAAACCGCGTCATGTCTATACGACACCGGATTATCGTACGATGCAATCGTCAGTCGAACGCTTGTAACGGCTGAAGACATCACAAACGAGACCGTCACTTTGCAAGGCCCTGATCGATCCATACCCGCCTCCACCTTACCAATCGCGATAGTCCATGTAGACTCCCGATATGTGTCAGGAAAAGTAAAAGCGGCAGTAATGGATGCACCTTTGTATGACATCATACTAGGGTGTAGATATGTGTATTTAGGAACTCCGATTGCGTCTGAAGTGGTTGCATCAGTTCAAACTAAAACACAGACCAGACAGGACGCTGCAGATAATCTCCCTGCTAATCCGGCACCAGCCGAGATGAGGGCAGATCAACTAGCTGACCCCACATTAGCTAAATGCTACAAAAAAACTCCCTCAGGCGCATAACCCACCTCAGAAAGAAGAGTTCTTTGAGATAAACGGACTACTGTACAGACAGACAGACCACGACCACTCTCAATTAGTTGACCCTGCCAAACATAGACCCCAGGTACTAGGGGTAGGACACGCCATTGCATTTCGCGGGCACATGGGCGTGAATGCAACAATTCAGAGAATTACCGCTCACTATCATTGGCCTGGCATAACAGGAGACATTACGCGCTTTGTCCGCTCCTGTCCCCAGTGCCAGAAGGTAGCATCAAAGAGATGGACAGTCCCAGTAACGCTAGGCGAAACGCCCGTAACCGGTACCCCATTCCACAGAGTAGCAGTAGACATCGTAGGCCCACTGCCGCTCACAAAGAAGCGCAATCGGTATATCCTAACCTTAGTGGATACTTGCACCATGTGATGTGAAGCAACACCCCTTCCGACTATCGATACCAAACAGTAGCAGAAGCTCTGGTGACTATTTTCACGCGAGTTGGATTTCCCGATCAAATCCTAACAGATAACGGATCGCAGTTTACGGGAAAGATGATGCAAGAAGTATTCTCTCTCATTCAGACGAAACACGTTCGTTCATCCCCCTATCACCCTCAGAGTAACGGTCAAGTCGAACGGTTCAACGGCACGCTAATTTCCATCCTGCGCAAACTCGTAAACGAAAAGCCAGAGACTTGGGACACATACGTAGCCGCCGCGCTGTTCGCTTATCGTGAGGTTCCGCACGCGTCCACGGGATTTCCCCCGGCAACCTTGTTATTTGGTCGTCCAATAGCCGGTCCGCTTGAAGCACTGAAGCCAGGATGGACAGATTCTCAGGTAGACGAAGATGTTAAGACGGCTACCCAATACGTAACGGAATTACGTGGCCGCCTACACACTACCTATCCTATCCTATCCTGTCCCATAACCCGAAGGTCGTAGGGGCACCACAGATGATCGCTTAACCAGCATACTCCATCTTTCTCTGTCCTCAGCAGCCCTCATGGCTTCGCTCAGTGTCAAACCAGTCCATTCTCGAATGTTGTCCTCCCACCTCTTTTTCGGTCTCCCCCTTCTTCTACCTCCTTGCACTGTGCCTTGCAGAATGGTCTTTGCAAGGCCTGATGATCTGGTGACGTGGCCATACCATCGGAGTTTCCGTTTTTTCACCACTGTGAGCAGGTCATCGTGTTGTCCAATGGCTTGTGTGATGGTCTGTCGGACTTCAACGTTGGTGATGTGTTGGGTATAGGAAATGCACAGAAGTCTTCTGTAGCACCTCATCTCCATGCTTTGTATTCTTCGTTGGAGATCTGCTGTGAGGGTCCATGCTTCGCAAGCATATAGGAAGATGGAGATGACCAGAGAGCGCAGCAGTCTTACTTTGGAATGTAGACTGATGGTTCTGTCTTTCCAAATGGGCTTCAACCTTGTCAGGGCAGCAGTTGTTTGTGCGATCCTGGAGAGGACTTCCTGTCGAGACCCATTGTCTGACACAATGGCTCCTAAATATTTGAAGCTGTGCACTGTGTTGAGGGATTGGCCTTGTACTTTGATGTCCGTGTTGATGCCATTGGTGTTGTTGGTCATCATTTTGGTCTTCTCTGCACTTATTTCCATTCCATAAGCTCTGGAGGTGGTGTCAAGCCTCTGTACAAGCTGTTCAAGTTCTTGTTCCTCTCCAGCCAATCCATCAATATCATCCGCAAAACGAAGATTGGAGATTGCTCTGCCCCCTATGCTGACTGTGCCTTCGTGATCTGCAAGAGCATCTGACATGATGCGCTCTAGGAAGATGTTGAAGAGTGTTGGAGAGAGTAGGCATCCTTGACGCACACCGATTGTTGTTCTGAACCAGTTCCCGATGACGCTGTTATGGAGGACTGCACTGGTAGCCTTGTCATACAGGCTTTTGATGACTTCTATAATTTTAGGGCTGATGTTGTACACTTTCATGGTTGCCCATAGAGCTGCATGCCAGACTCGGTCAAATGCCTTCTTGAAGTCTATGAACACATGATATAGATGTTGTTGGTGCTGTAGGTATTTCTCACAGATTATTCTGAGGTTGAAAATCTGTTCAGTGGTACTTCGCCCTGCCATGAATCCTGCTTGTTCTTCAGCTATGATTTGTTCAGCTTGTGGTTTCAACCCGTTGAGTATTATTTTCAGGAGGACCTTGCTGGGATGGCTGATGAGGCTGATGGTGCGGTAATTTTCACACTCCTGAAGGTTACCTTTTTTGGGAAGATTGATGACAAGCGACTGGGTCCATGGTGTAGGCCATTCCCCACTCTGCCAGATCTTGTTACAGATAATGGTGAGAGCATCAGTCATCGCTTCTCCTCCTGCTTGTAGCAGTTCCGCTGGTATGTTGTCCACTCCCGCTGACTTCCCTTTCTTCAGCGATTGCACTGCTGCCTCAACTTCTTCCCGGAGAATTGGGAGGATTTCTTCTTCTTCTCTGCTCTCGGGACATGCTAGAACTGATGGGTCTCCATTTGGTGTATGGTTGTAAAGGTCAGAGCAGTACTCTGTCCATCTGTCCAAGACTTCTTGTTCTTCTGTAAGGCAAATGCCAGACTTGCTTTGGATAGTGGAGACTTTGGGCTGTTTAACACTTGTCAGCCGCTTCACAGTCTGGTAGGCCTTCTTGCTGTTGTTCTTGTTCAGATTGTTCTCTATTTCCTGGCATTGATCTTCTATCCAGTTCTCCTTTGCTGTGCGCATGCCTTTTCGGATGTCATTGTTGATTTTTCGGTAGACATCAGCTCCCTGTGAGGTGTTCTTTTTCTTTTTTAACTCTCTTCGTTTATCACACAGATCCAAAAGTTCAGGTGTGATCCACGGCTTCTTCTTTGGTCGGTGCTTGCCAAGGATCTCAGTGGCGGCATCTGTTACAGCTGAGTTGAAGGTATTGGTCATGGTGTTGACATCTACTTCGCCTGCCCCCAAATTAAGCAGTGGTGCAAATTTCCCTCCAATTGTGGCCTGAAATATTTTTGCCACCTCCGGGTCTTGCAGTTTGTCCAGGTCGAACTTCAGCCTAGTGCACTTTGCTGTATTTACTCTCTTCAAATGGAGCCGGAAAGACATCATCACGAGATCGTGGTCACTTCCAATGTCTGCTCCTGGAAAAGTGCGTGTCCTGCCAATGTTGATGCTTGATCTGAAGCGTTTCTTGACCATGATGTAGTCGATCTGGTTGTGATGTTCCCCGCCGGGACTGTGCCATGTCCATCGTCTGGATTTTTTGTGGAGACCAAGCGTGTTTGCCAGTACCAGATTGTTGTATCTGGCAAACTCCAATAGCCTCAGACCCCTGTCATTTGTCTCGTTGTTGCAGTGGGGTCCGCATGTGTCTCCCCAGTTGTGGTGCGCATCTTGGCCAACCTTGGCATTCCAGTCGCCTTGCACTATGACTATGTCCTTCTTCGGCACTTGGTCAAGGACCGCCTGTATATTTTCATAAAAATCCTCCACTTCGCTGTCTTCATAGTCTGATGTTGGGGCATAGGCCTGGATGATGGTAATGTTGAAAGGGGTTGCTCTCAGACGGATGGTAATGAGTCTACTGGAGACTGGGCGGCAACCCATGACAGTAGCTAGAATGTTCTTGTGGACCAAGAATCCAACGCCGTGTTCGTGCCTGTCATCTCTACCGCTGAAATAGAGCTTGTGGCCTTTGTCAGTCGTTGTTTCACCTAGGCCTTTCCAGCGCAGTTCGCTGATACCTAGAACGTTCCATCGATAGTGGTCCAGCTCGTGGGCCAGTTCTTCTAATTTTCCTTCCGCAGTTAGGGTCCTGACATTCCAGGTTCCTATGACGATGTTATTTCTCGTGCGGATCTTGCTAATTTGTCCATCAGTAGCATACTTTTCACCTCCGTCCTGGTGGCCAACGGAAGGCGCGGTCCTTGTGTAGCCGGGCGACGACCGATCCGGCATGGAATTAGTGGATAGCCTCATCATGTGTTGTGTCTTGGGCAAAAAAGACCTGGCAGGGCCCAATCCTCTCCAGGCTGTTGGCCACAGCCGAAATCCACGAATACAGTGTGGCTCGCCTTGGCCCTGAGCACGTGGTCGTTGAACCTGTAGTAACGTGAGGTTCCTCCGCCCTGGCCGGTGACTTCTGTGTAGAAGACTTTCGCCCAGTGATGCCGTGCTAACATCACCCCTGTTAGTCGCCTCTTACGACACGCCGGGAAACGTTGGGTCTATTCTATTTGCCCGAACCCACAGCAACGTTAGCCATCAAACAAGCTCGCGCGCGCCAAGCTCGGCACTACAACAAAAACACCAAAGAGCGAGAATTAGCTGAAGGGGACAAAGTCCTACTCCTACTTCCCAGCGGGTCCAACAAACTAGAAATTGCATGGCAAGGCCCGTACATAGTCACGCAAAAAAGTGTCGCGAACCAACTACCGGATCAAGGTTAAGGGAAAAGAGAGAATGTACCACATCAACTTGCTCAAACGGTACCTAGACCGCGACAATGCAACATCCACAGACCATTTAATGGCTTTGTCTATAGCAGAAGAAGTCGAAGCAACAGAGGATTTAGCTATCGAGTATCCGCTGAAAAGTAGCGAGACATACAGAGAGGTAGCTATAAACCCACAACTATCGACAGACAGACAAAGACAAATAATGGAGATAGTTGCACAACACCAAGCAGTGTTGACTGACATACCTGGACAGACACCGTTAGTTGAAGTGACGATGACCTTGACTGACACTACCCCTGTTCGGATGAAACCATATCCTATCCCTCTGGCAAAACAATCCGCTGTCAAGCAGGAAATAGCAATGCTCTTAGAGGCCGGAATCATCTCCCCATCTACATCCCCATACAGCGCTGGAATAGTCTTATTACGTAAGCCGAGCGGAGAGCATCGCCTATGCATAGATTATCGCCGACTTAACGCAGTCACGGAATTCCAAGCAGAACCGCTGCCCGATACAGCACAACTGTTCGCGAAACTGCATAACGCAAAATACTTTTCGCGAATAGACCTGAGCAAAGGATACTATCAGATACCGGTGCCAGAGCACCTAAGACCGTATCTAGCCTTCAGTACAGCTGATGGTCACTATGAGTTTAATGTCTTACCGTTTGGACTGAACAACGCACCTAGCATTTTCTCACGCATGATGAAACAGCTTCTCGCGCCCATTCAAGATGAAGAACTCCATCACTTTATGGATGATATCTTAATCGCGACCCACACCTGGGATGACCACTTACGACTTCTCTCTACCGTTCTCCAGCGACTTAGTGACACCAGACTCACAGCTCGGCCGACCAAGTGCCTGTTAGGATACGAAGAGATAGAATTTCTCGGTCACACACTCAGACACGGCAGTCTTCTTCCGGAAGACAAGAACATCGCGAAAATGGACAAGGCACCGCGCCTGATAAACAAAAAGGATGTGCAATCGTTTCTAGGTCTATGTGGCTATTACCAGAAATTCGTTGCAAACTTTAATTCCATCGCCGCGCCATTGTCTGACCTAACCAAGAAGAAAGCGCCCAAGAAAGTAGAATGGAATGCCGAGTGCGAAGATGCGTTCCAAACCCTGAAAGCTAGACTCACCTCACAACCCATCTTGAAGTTGCCCGATGCAACCCAACCATTTGTGTTACGCACAGACGCGATTAACCAAGGTTTAGGAGCAACCCTACTACAATCTGACCCTAATGACCCTACACTTCTCTTGCCAGTCGCGTATGCCAGCAGGCTGAACATAATTACGCAACAGTAGAAAAAGAATGTTTGGCATTGGTCTGGGCCATCCAGAAATTCCAGATGTATTTGTATGGCGCTCATTTCAAGGTGCAATGCGATCACCAACCATTAACCTTCCTTGTGTCATCACAGAAACTCAATGCCAGACTCATGCTTGGTCTCTCTTGCTACAGCCCTACTCATTTCATGTAGAATACATCCCAGGGAAGAGTAACCACGGAGCTGATTACCTCAGCAGAAATCCCGTGTCCACTGTAGACAAGCCTAACCTTGCTTCCAACCCCTCACAGTTGCGGGTGGATGCACCCAGCTTTGTACCCCAGTGACCTCATCCCCAGTCCTCTATGTAAATAATGCACATACATATTGGCGCCACCATTTCCGTGCCAATTCTCACCCCTGTGTAAGAATAGTTTTTGGGGGAGCCTATGTAACAGCAGAAATAGTGACGACAAAATGTAGGAAATTAGCTTAGCGCAAAATAGATAGCATCGATTAAAACTTGACGGTAATCCATCAGTTACCTAAAGGAAAGCAGACATTATGTTAAATTAACTCTCTCCAGACAATCACGCAGACAGACTTGGCTAAACCAAGAATTTTAACTAGCTTACTTGCCGAACTGACTAGAACGTTGTCTCCGTTAACTAGCTTACTCCACAATGACCAGAGTCACTGAAACACTAAGTAGCCTAGGCTCCGCTTATCACGATTACATCTATCCTACATTCTACTTCTGACATAAGATAAGATAAGATAAGATAAGATAAGATAAGATAAGATAAGATAAGATAAGATAAGTGTCACCGCCACGACTCCGTCCAAGCATACGCCACAAACAAACAACTTTCACACGCAGACAGCCCAGACAGAATGACGATTTCCCGCAGACGCGAAGCGATGATTAACACAACGAGTATATATACAACTTTCAAACTATTTATTCATTCAAGCCACACACTCATACACATACAACATTTACACATGAAACGAAGAAAATGATGATGAAACAATCAACGGTCAATGAAACAATGAAATGGCACGTCAGGGTGATCGAGGGTTGCTAATCAACCGAGTCCACGAATCGAATCGTGCACAGCCAATGTCCGTTGCACGAGCTAAACAAGAGGGGATCAAGTGTTAGGAGAGGGACAACAAAGAACGAGCCCACCTGGAGAGATGAAGTTCCCGTCGCCTCCTTGCAGCGTTGGCTCACTAAGTCCCGGTAACGGTATCCTTCCCCTGCTTGTAGCTGTTGTCGAACACGTGCTGAAGATGACCATGCGTGGTGGTGTCGCCGCCCCACTCGCCTCTGACGATGGTGATGAGAATGATGGTGGTGACACAGTAGTCACGGCAGTCCTGCCACCGTCGACGTCACACAGCTGAACCCCTCCGGACAGCAAACTTGTTTTTTCCAACCTAGTTCCAGTCATACGCCCAAAAAGGCAATCACCGAAGTCGAACGAAGCTCTCCGATGTGTTACGAAATGATGCTTGCATGACTACGACTAGCTGATATTAAAAATGATCGCTGTTGCTTCTGATTCTGTTCGATTTACACAGATTTAGCATTTCGCAACGGTATACTTTGTTAATATGAGCATAATATGAGCACAATTATTATCGACCATATTTAATAGTTGCGTTCCTTGATTTGCATTTTGTTAGTTCTCAGCAGTAAAGGCTAATAATAGCATTGCCCATTTCCTGCCTAGAACCAAGTAGACACTGTTATACAGTATACATAGGCTTAATCTACATTATTATATTATAAGTCAGTCTCCGCGCAGCGAAGAAGCTCACTAGCTGAATATAATTATTAGACCTCTATTGTTTGTTTCATACGTAAATAAATGTATAAACTATATGTATTCTAATTAATAATATTTAGGCCTATACTTTATAATATTCGAATCTTGAAATTTCCGGAGAAGGACGAGTAGGCTAAGCGAATTTTTTTTTTAATAACTCGAGATCAGAGTTAAATTAATAGTTAGTTATTCATTGCTTACAGGGTCCAGCGGACTGCAAAGAGCCGAATCAGAACCACAAAATCAAGATAACTCGAGATCAGAGTTAAATTAAAAGCTTATTAGTTATTCATTGCTTACAGAGTCCGCGGACTGCAAAGAGCCGAATCAGGACCACAAAATCGAGACCACAACTTCGCAAGTAGTAGTAGTAGTTGTAGTAGTAGTAGTAGTAGTATTAGTAGTAGTAGTAGTAGTAGTAGTAGTAGTAGTAGTAGTAGTAGTAGTAGAAGTAGTAGTAGTAGTAGTAGTTTAGTTATTTAGTTAAATCTTTAATTTATTTATTTGTTTTGTTTGTGTTATTATTATTATTATTATTATTATTATTTTTATTATTATTATTATTATTATTATTATTATTACTATTATTATTATTATTATTATTATTATTATTATTATTATTATTATTATTATTATTCCTATTTAAAAAAAAGAAAAAAAAAAAAAAGAATAGTGTGCTGCTGTGCGTGCTCAATGGTGTAAATATGGTCAGTGACGTTTTGTTTGTTTTTGCTGAAGTTGGGTGTAACTCGAAATATTCAGATAGTGTTACTGGTTATTTTTTCTTATAGATTTACCAAAGTTTTCAGATGATTTATAGAAATTTCCGCCCGCCTCGCAACATTTTTTTAATATGTGTTTCCCATTAAAATACATATAATTGAAATACATATAACAAAATGTACTGTATCAGTTAAAAAGAATAATATTAGTTAAATAAATAATTGCTTTGGTGCTTGCAATAAAAATGTCACTTTTTTTTTTAGACCATTATAAACTTGCTTTGCCTTGTTGTGCTGAAGTGACATCAACGTATCCATAGCGCTTTGACGTTTTGTCATGGTTTTATTGTTGATATAGATGTGAAATCGTTGTATGTGTGCTTTATGTGTTATGTATTACTTTTACTCCTTATTACTAATTGTGTCAGTATATTATTCATCATAAAATAATAATAATAATACTAACTGCTTCAAAATGCAAATCTCGACTTGAGCTTGAAGCTGTGCAGATCGAAATAAAATTAGATCTAGCAGCGGCTATTTTTATGCACGGATGTTTCACCACAGGCTCTAAAGTCTTTTCTTTTGTCTCCGTATGATCTCATCTTTGATATGATGATAATAATCATTATTGTCAGGGTGGCGACGTGGTGATCGTCCTTAACGCTGATGCAATAGGACGTTAAGCTTCGTTGTTCCTCCTTTTGTCTTTGTAAACTCCTAAATACGTACGTAGTACACTATGTAATTGAGGCGTACGAAAGACGAGAATTCCCAGCCTGTGGTTTCACGTAGTCCTGCCAGCATTCGTTCGTAAAACATCGGATAGCTCCGCTCGACTCGGAGAGCTTCGTTCGACTTCGGTAATTGCCTTTTTCGGGAAAGTGACTGGAACTAAGTTGGAAAAAACAAGTTCGCCTCCGGACAGCCACATCGCGACGTCGAGGCCAGGCTCTGTCTATCCACGTCACAATCACCACAGGAATGGTGGGGTTGAGGAGTGATGATGATGAAGTCAATGGTGAGGACGCGTAGACAAACGGTGAACACGTAAACGTTACAGATGGCGATGATGATGTTTGATCCACCTGATCAAGTGCTGCCGTCGTTGACGCACGACGCTGGTTGACGTTGAACCACGTTAACCAGTCGAACCTGTAACACGCTTGTCGCATAGTTAATATCCTGTCCACCTGATTCTGTCCCCCTCCCTCCAATCACACTTTCCCCCCTCCTCTCTCTCAACCAACTTCCGATGCTTGAGGGGACAAAACTGCTGTCCGCTTCCCCTTCCTCGACTCTCTCTCGCTTATTTCCCTTAGCTATTGTCATTGTCACTTGCAAAAAACGCATATCATAAAACACAATGAAATTATGAATGCAATGAAATGAGCAATGCTGCCAATGAATACATATAAGCATCAACACATTACTCAACTCAAGCAGCCACAACAACAACAGCAACCACTTCCATCCTTCCTCATTCTCCTTCATTCTCCACCCCCATTCTCCTCCCTCATTCTCCCTCAGTCACCCACTTCCTTCCTTCTGCCTTTCTCAGTGCAACCATTCTCATCCTTCCCTAGCCTTACGCACAGCTCTCGTACCTACACCCCAAACAGCCAGCACTAGGTTCCTGGGCACAGTGAGGAAAATACCACCATTCCACTTACCCAACCGGTCCGAATGTAAACGCACTCCGTAGCCCTTCTCCACTGCCTCCTACGAAAGTACTCCAGTAGGGTAATCCTGTAGTGTGTAGTTTCCTTAGCCGACAATACCTCAAGGCTACCTACCACACCACACAAACTTTGCTATTCTTAGTTACACTCCAAACTGAGCGAACACTATAGAAACCAGCAATTCCTTTGAACTAGTATCTTTCTGGACCAGTTATTATATTCCGCTAGTAACTGTCCTACCCTACTTTCCAGAACACACCAAAAACACCAGAGCACAAGACAAACAAGTCTCTACTGTAGCCCTCTCAAACCTGTTCTCCCTCAAAGTGAGTATTTATCCCAACTGGCTAACCGGCCCGTGCTGCTAATCACGCTCTGCACGCTTCAGCTATAATAATCACGCATACCACAACACGCAGTTACAACCCCTGACTCCTCATACTCTTCACCCACAGACTGCCCGGTTTCTACCACAGACTGCCCTGTGACACACACCCCTCCCAAGACGAACCTACGGAGAGTTCAAAATCTAATCTTCCACAGGGTCAGATCTGCTGAGGAAATCCGCTTCTATGTTGTCTCTCCCTGGAATCGGTCGAACTGTGAATACGTAAGCCTGGAGCTGCATAGCCCATCGGGTGAGTCTGGCACTGTTGAGGTGCGTCCTTTGCAGGTACTGCAGCGGTCGATGGTCGGTTTCCAACCAGAAGTGCCGTCCAAACAGATACGGTTCAAACCGTTGTACCGCCCACACAACTGCCAAACACTCCTTCTCGATGGTGGAGTAGTTTCGCTCTGCTGGCAGTAGCTTCTTGCTGGCAAACCCCACTGGCTGCAAACCCTCACCGGTTTCTTGCATCAGCGCAGCTCCTAGCCCCTGCTCAGATGCGTCCGTCCTCAGGATGAACTCCTTGTCCAAGTTTGGTAACTTGACCACTGGCTCACTGGTCAGCGCTCTCTTCAAGTCCTCGAAGGCTTTCTGGCAGTCATCCGTCCAGTTGACCTCTCCCTTCTTTCCTCCTTCCGTCAGGTTGGTCAGCGGCAGTGCTCTCTCAGCGAAATGTGGCACGAATCTTCTGTAGTAGCCACACAACCCCAAGAACGCTCGGACTTGCTTCTTGGTCGTTGGTGGACACGTTCGGCGTACCTTGTCCAACTTGTCTCGTTCCGGCTTCATCGCTCCATCTCCCACTTGATGGCCTAGGTAACTCAGCTCCTGGTACCCTAGGAAATACTTGCTGGGTCTAGCGGCAAGATGTACTTCCTGCAGCCTCTGAAACACGGCTCTCAACGCTTGCAGATGCTGCTCCCACGTCTCTGTTGCGATCATGACGTCGTCCATGAAATTGTCGACGTCAGCTCGGTGCAGTGGTCGTAGCAGTTTCCTCATCATGCGTGAGAAAGTCGCCCCTGCAGTCTTCAGACCAAACGGCATCGTGGTCCATCTGAATTGGCCCTGCGGCGTCGTAAACGCCGGTCTTTTTGCTTGACTGGTATCTGCCAGTACCCCTTTGTCAGGTCCAGCTTGCTTAGGTACTTGGCCTTCCCTAGCTTGGCGAACAAGTACTCGATGTCCGGTAGTGGTTCAGCATCGAACTTGACCACCTTGTTCAACCCCCGGTAGTCGATGCAGAATCGTACCTCTCCACTCTTCTTCTTTACCAGCACGATCGGTGCGCTGTACGGCGATGTACAGGGTTCGATAACCCCCAACTCCAGCATCGATTCCACTTCACCCTTGACGACTTCCATCTGTGAAAATGGTAGCGGATGCTGACGTATACGAACAGGGCTGTCGTCGGTCAACACCACCTCGCACTCGTCCAGGTTGGTGCGCTGGGGTAGATCTGTCAGCTGACTGGCATACTGTTGGCACACTTCTCGCAGTTGCCTCTGATGAAGTACAGACAGTGTCGGGTCTATCTGGACGTCTCCTGGTCCCTCACTCGCTCGCAGCGGTATCAGTGGTACAGTGCCCTGATAGCTGATGTCTGACGTTCCCTCTGTTTCGGCTTGGTCAATCACCACCGCCACCGTCGATTCTGGTTCCGCTCTGCGTTCCACGTACCGCTTCAACTTCCTGCTCTTGCCGGCTCTCTGAGCTGGTACTTTCCTGACGCGCCCCTTCGGTGTCGTCCGCTGGCACACGTCGCACGAAGCGCAGTGCCTCCTGACGTCACGGCACATCCCCGGCCAGTAGAACTCGGTCCACACCTGATCTAGGGTCCCCTTGGCTCCCAGATGTCCAGCCACAGGCGTGTCATGTCCCATGCGCAGTACCTCCGATCGAAGCTTGGTTGGTACCACCAACTGGCTGTGATCCACTCTGTCTTGTCCTGTATACTCGCGGTACAGCAGGCCTCGCTTCCAGACAAATGCCACTTGCCCCTTGCCTCGTTTCTCCTTTCCTGCCTTCTGGTCTGCTAGCTGCCGTACCTTCGCAAGCTCGTCGTCTCCCAACTGCAGTTGGCGAATCTCCTTCGGTGTCGCGACGACGTTCTTGCTTGGTCCGACCACCAATGGTTCCGCAGCGCCTTGCTCCTTGGCTGCTTGGCCTCGGGTCTGCACCGCGCAACACTCAGCATTCCCCTCAGCGAATACCGGCAGTGCTGTGTCGAGTTACCGTTCCGTCCTCGCCCAGTTGCCGATCACCACCGGGTAGGTTAAGTCTGGCACCACCACTACCTCCACTCTCCCGGTGTAGAACGGTGACTCCAGCTGCACCCACGCCGTCGGCAGTGACTTGGACAGCTGGCGAATGGCGAATCCGACGCGCCGCGTGCGTCCCGTGTACTCGAGGTTGGCAACCTCTCCTTCCCGCAAGCATATCAGGTCGGCTCCCGTGTCCCTCCTGGCCGTCAGCGGAACTCCTTCCACTACCACTTGGCTCTGGAACCGAGAATCTCCCCTCTTGCCTGCCTCCTTCTCCTCCTCCAAGACGCGCAACGCTGCTCCACTCCGCTCGCTGCGTTTCGGACAATTCCGCTTCAGATGCCCCTTCTGCCCGCAGCTGTAGCATTCCCGCTTGTCAGGCGAGTTGGGTCGTGGTCCCGCTGGCTTGCGACCCTCGCTCTTATCACTGGGTGTAAACGGTTGACGTGGTGGAAAGCGTAGGTTTGTCCCTGCCCTGGCGTCGACGTACTGCTGCGCCAACGTGTCGCGGCTTCCTCCACCGTTGCTGGGTTGCGTTCGCGCACGAACGTGACCAGTTCTGGCGTCAAACCGTTGACCATCTGCTCCATCAGCACCAAGTCCAGCAAGTCTCCGTACGTGGCCTTCTTGTTCGCAAGTCCCATCCAGCGCTCCAGGAACAACTCTGACTTCCGCAGATACTGTTTGAAAGTCTCTGGTGGCTCCCTTCGTAGCTGGCGAAACTTCTTGCGATACGTCTCGGCCGTCAGGTTGAATCGTACCAACAACGCTGCCTTCAGGATCTCATAGTCGGCAGAGTCGTCCTCGTTCAAGCCAACGTAAACTTCTCTCGCCTTCCCCTTCAAAAAGGTCCCCAAGTGAATAGCCCACGTGTCCTTGTTCCACTCTTGTGCCTTGGCGAAACGCTCGAACTGACACAAGTAGGTCTCTAGATCGTCCTTGTCCTCGAAGAACGGTAACCTAAGCTTGACCGTCTCGAACTCGGGTTGACGATTCCTGCGGTTGGCGGCGCCTCCCTGCAACGTCACTTGCGCCATCGCTAGTTCGTGCTCCCTCTTTCTCTCTCTCTCTCTCTCCCTCCGATCGGCGTCCTTCTCGCTCGCCTTCGCCATCAGCTCTATCTCCCTCGCCGCTTGGTCCATCGCGTAGTCTAACACGGCCTGACCTCTCAATCCTTCGCGCTTGGCGAGCCTCAGGATCCTCTCAACCGGCGTCTCGTCCGCGAACAGTCCTGTCCTCGGCGTCGGTGCCGCCTCGACCTTGTAGATCGAACGGTAGGGGTTGGTCTCGAACCTCTTTGGCCTCGTCGCGTCGCTCAGGCGATCTTGGTCTCCGTAGAAATCGGCGCTCGTTGACATCCCGCCAGTCGCGCCAAATCCCGTCGGAAAAGGGTTACTCGCTGCGTCTCTTGCCTCAAACGTAGACAACTCGTCGTCTGCTGACCCACGACGCGATGACCTGACTGGCGATCTCCGTTGCTCGATCGCAGAAGGTAGATCGGTGACTCCTGTATCAGCTGCCGCCGTCGTGCGCTCGTCCATCGTGACGCCGACGCGAGAACGCGTACGACCCGCGATCGGAGACACTCCCTCAGCCTCCTCGATCGATGCCATCCTGCTTACAAGGGAAGCAACAACAACCAACAAGTCAAAATCCCTACGAACCTTACCTAACCTAGCCTAGCCTAAGATACTAACTTACCTAACTATGCTATATCCCTACCTATCACCCACCTCCTCCCACTCAAACAGTGGAAACTGGCCCGCGAGGTAGCGAACCGACTGGAGAGTGCAATGGCCCCTTCCCTCCACGTGTGGTCGAACCCAGGCCGGCTGTGAGCCTTCGCTGACTCCCTCCAACCACCCGCTGGGGTGCACACTCTCACCTAGTCACGCCTCACACACTCGGACACCACAGGACAATCACAAGACAACTTCACGTCTGGGCACACTCATACTACCCTGCATCTCCACCATATGTCACAGCCACGACTCCGTCCAAGCAGACGCCACAAACAAACAACTTTCACACGCAGACAGCCCAGACAGAATGACGATTTCCCGCAAACGCGAAGCGATGATTAACACAACGAGTATATATACAACTTTCAAACTATTTATTCATTCAAGCCACACACTCATACACATATAACATTTACACATGAAACGAAGAAAATGATGATGAAACAATCAACGGTCAATGAAACAATGAAATGGCACGTCAGGGTGATCGAGGGTTGCTAATCAACCGAGTCCACGAATCGAATCGTGCACAGCCAATGTCCGTTGCACGAGCTAAACAAGAGGGGGTCAAGTGTTAGGAGAGGGACAACAAAGAACGAGCCCACCTGGAGGGATGAAGTTCCCGTCGCCTCCTTGCAGCGTTGGCTCACGAAGTCCCGGTAACGGTATCCTTCCCCAGCTTGTAGCTGTTGTCGAACACGTGCTGAAGATGACCATGCGTGGTGGTGTCGCCGCCCCACTCGCCTCTGACGATGGTGATGAGAATGATGATGGTGACACAGTAGTCACGGCAGTCCTGCAACCGTCGACGTCACACAGCTGAACCCCTCCGGACAGCCACACCGCGACGTCGAGGCCAGGCTTTGTCTATCCACGTCACAATCACCACAGGAATGGTGGGGTTGAGGAGTGATGATGATGAAGTCAATGGTGAGGACGCGTAGACAAACGGTGTTGTTGTTGTTGTTGTTGCATCAATTTTTATTCATCAGATTAACATAAGTTGTACTGATGTAACATAAACAATTTACAAAATCTAACATGCGCACATCATAGATATTTTCCAAATGAAGTAATTAATTAATCAAACTATAGAGATCATCATACTACTAACATACACATACACTTTTAACAACATACATTCATTCCCTTGTAACAATTCATTGATTAAGAAACACACAAAGGAAACAACAACAACAAAAAAAATTCAACTTCACCTGTGAAGAACGAAGTACTTATAAATGTTATTTTGCGTCTTACAGAAAGTTGAAGTTAGGCCTCCAGGCCCTTACCCCCCTCCCCTTTCCATCCCACCCCCGAACTCCCCCTTCCCCCGCACACCCCATAAACAAACTAAAAGAAAAATGATAAAATAATCAATCAAAACTAAAACAAATTCAAATTAATAAATAATTCCCCCCACCCTCCCTCCCTTCCATCCAAAAATAAATAAATAAATAAATAAATAACATATATTTAATGAAACTAATAATGCTTAATTAAATAAATTAGGTACAAAGAATAAACAGACAATTACTAAACTAATTGTTAGAAGATATTTTAAAAAAATTGAATAATTCATGACTTCTAAGTAAATCTATGAGCATTAAGCTCAATGACCAATCAGAATGATCTTCTGGATATACAATACTTGAGATTGACATAGGTAGCTTTAATTTATTTAATCTAAAGAGTAAAGGCTGAAAATGGTTACAATTTTGTTGACATTCAAATATTAAGTGATTTACATTAAAAAATATACCACAATTACAAAGAACTGGAGGATTTATGAAACGAGCACGCCAAGCATTTAGCCTTAGTCTGTGAAATAAACTGTTAATATAAAAAGATTTTGAAATAGATATAACGTTATTTGATACGGGTGAATTATCCAAGTAATGTTTTTCAATGACCTCTTGCTTGTATTTCTCATTCCATTGATTCCAAGCACATCGTTTTATTTGATTATTAATTTCATTTGTTGTAAGGTTGACAAATAATTTAATGGATTCGTCCGAAGATGCAGCATTCTTTGCTAAATGGTCAACAATGACATTTCCTAATATATTTAAATGACTAGGTATCCACATTAATGAAATATCCGATCCCCTGGTAATGATTTGATGACATAAAAGCTTTATTTCAGTTAACAGTTCCTGTCGCTCCTTACTAAACCAAGATGACAAAGCCGATAAAGCTGATTTTGAATCAGAAAATATTGCAATTTTTAAAGGAATATTAGTAAAATCAGTTATAAAAGATAGACTCATTAAAATTGCAATTAGTTCAGCTGTAAAAATCGTACTACCTCTCGGTAAAAAATATTGTCGGGATATTTTAAAATCAGGAATATAAAATGCTGCTCCAATATTTCCGTTTTCTAAAATTGATCCATCAGTATATATTTGTAACGAATTTTGAGAATATAAATGAATATACTCTTGTGCAATTGTTGCCAATAATAAAGAATTTTCTTTTTTAGAAATATCACCATAATCCAAAATTATCTCTGGAGTTAAAAGAAGCCAAGGCGGATATGGGCTGCATGGAATAACACATGGTGAAGTTGTGACAAACGGTGAACACGTAAACGTTACAGATGGCGATGATGATGTTTGATCCACCTGATCAAGTGCTGCCGTCGTTGACGCACGACGCTGGTTGACGTTGAACCACGTTAACCAGTCGAACCTGTAACACGCTTGTCGCATAGTTAATATCCTGTCCACCTGATTCTGTCCCCCTCCCTCAAATCACACTTTCCCCCCTTCTCTCTCTCAACCAACTTCCGATGCTTGAGGGGACACAACTGCTGTCCGCTTCCCCTTCCTCGACTCTCTCTCGCTTATTTCCCTTAGCTATTGTCATTGTCACTTGCAAAAAACGCATATCATAAAACACAATGAAATTATGAATGCAATGAAATGAGCAATGCTGCAAATGAATACATATAAGCATCAACACATTACTCAACTCAAGCAACCACAACAACAACAGCAACCACTTCCATCCTTCCTCATTCTCCTTCATTCTCCACCCCCATTCTCCTCCCTCATTCTCCCTCAGTCACCCACTTCCTTCCTTCTGCCTTTCTCAGTGCAACCATTCTCATCCTTCCCTAGCCTTACGCACAGCTCTCGTACCTACACCCCAAACAGCCAGCACTAGGTTCCTGGGCACAGTGAGGAAAATACCACCATTCCACTTACCCAACCGGTCCGAATGTAAACGCACTCCGTAGCCCTTCTCCACTGCCTCCTACGAAAGTACTCCAGTAGGGTAATCCTGTAGTGTGTAGTTTCCTTAGCCGACAATACCTCAAGGCTACCTACCACACCACACAAACTTTGCTATTCTTAGTTACACTCCAAACTGAGCGAACACTATAGAAACCAGCAATTCCTTTGAACTAGTATCTTTCTGGACCAGTTATTATATTCCGCTAGTAACTGTCCTACCCTACTTTCCAGAACACACCAAAAACACCAGAGCACAAGATAAACAAGTCTCTACTGTAGCCCTCTCAAACCTGTTCTCCCTCAAAGTGAGTATTTATCCCAACTGGCTAACCGGCCCGTGCTGCTAATCACGCTCTGCACGCTTCAGCTATAATAATCACGCATACCACAACACGCAGTTACAACCCCAGACCCCTCATACTCTTCACCCACAGACTGCCCGGTTTCTACCACAGACTGCCCTGTGACAATAAGATAGTTAAGATAATATAGTCATAATGATCAACACGATTGATTGTGGGCGTACACGGCAAGACAAGACACTTTTATTTTGCAAGGGTAAAAGAGTAAGCGCTGGATGCCCTTTTTTACATCTTGCCCTTGGGGCTTTAACAATAACTATTAAATACAACTCAAGGTTATAACTTTAGGTGACAGATCTAGCGAAGAAGAAGATAGTTTAGTAGATTGATAGAACAGAGTAGGAATGAGAAAGAACAAAGGAAAAAGAAAGCGACAGTGTGAATTTAAAGCACTAAATTTCCAGAAAGTGGGGATACTATTTATACTGAAACCCCCGGTACGCCAAGGGGGGTAGCAATAGGATGTATAGATCTGTATCTTATTGATATATCATACATATACCGTCTACTGCTACCCCTATGCTATGGAGGATCCATTCTTCTTGGTTAATGCGCATAGCAGCCGCAAGAGCAGCGCCATCCAGGACAAGGGGGAATGGATAGTACACCTAGTACAAATTTTGTGTGTGAATGTGCTATGATTGTTCTATGTACTATAATTATAGTGATATATGTACTGCTACTACCTCATTACACCGTACTGTGGAGTTACCTGGCGATATAGTTGTAGATGGTGGCTTCGGTGACGAGGATGGTGGTGTATCAGTTGTGCTGGGCAAGTTGTCGCAACTAACCGTACCTGAAAGTACACGTCTAATGATATCACACAGTCAGAGATACACACACATACACACACACACGCACACCCACGTACACACACGTACACACACCCCTTCGTACACACAAACCTACCTATATACACACGCATGCACGACGCACACACGGCACATACACACATACGCACATTTACAGCATATTAACCGAGTAACCCATTTACCCAAACATTGTGGCAGTCTTATAACACATTTACCCATACATTGTGGCAGTCTTATAACACATTTACCCACACATTGTGGCAGTCTTATAACACATTTACCCACACATTGTGGCAGTCTTATAACACATTTACCCACACATTGTGGCAGTCTTATAACACATTTACCCACACATTGTGGCAGTCTTATAACACATTTTACGCATACGTGCATTTGAGGTCAAACCTTATACCCTCTTTGGTCAAATTAATTATAAGCCTAATGTTACGCTCACATTACCTCATTAACTCAGTTTTATAACACAGTTGCGCACATGCTAACTCAGTTATACAACACAGTTACGCGCTTAATTATTTATAACACATTTACGCACCTATTACCTTAGTCTTAAATCACATTAATGCACATAATCTATCGGTCACGTAACACGCACGGTGGATTTCCGTTAGTCGTATTATAGACGTACCTCCATACTGGATCAATATTCTGGCAATGATCGCTTTGACCAAACTTTGACTGCATGTTGGAATAGTACTTTGCAAGCATGTTTCGGATGAAGCCATTAACCTGCCCACACAATTGGTGTGCATGATGTTAGGAATGGCAATAATGTATTCAGCTAACTAGCTATAGTAACTTAATAATAATTTTCTAGAATTTAGCATGCTTATAAACGAATACAATAGGACAGAGAGAGAGAAAGAGAGAGAGAGAGAGAGAGGGGGGGGGACGGGGGGAATTGGAGGGAGGATGGAATTTCTTAGATACCATGGACTAAGAGGGAAGGAGGAGGAGGGGTGGAGAGAGAGGTAGAGAGGAAGAGAGAGGGATGGGGGTGGGGTTAAGAACTAAAACAGCAATAACAGATTATTATTGGTCAAGGAAAAAGACTGAAATTAATATTTATAAAAGTCGAAGACATGGACTGCACATCCAGTTTTAGGTCAAGGTCAAGGTCATTTTTTTGTACTAACGTGCACAATTGTGCTGTTTCATTTTCCTGTGCAGCTTTGAAGGCGTTAAACGTGATGAAGGCACACGGTATCATGGCGGTCTCACACGGCCTCAGATTGAAGTAAGCAGGGCGATCTGAAACACAACACATCATAACATCACACATCACAGCGGGAGAGGAATAGGGAAGGGTGGGGGAGCGTTGCTCTAGTGGGGACGTGACACACACACAAAACAAATTGAAGGCTTAGAGACAAAGAGAAAGACAGACAGACAGACAGGTAGGTAGAGACAGAGAATGTCTACCAAACCTGAAAGCAGCAGAGGTTGGAGTTTTGCAGCATCAATAAACATAACCCTGAAAAACAACCATTCGCAGCGCCCCTACGACCGAGAGTATAAAGCGAGGCCTAATCTGTCCACGCATGGATTCCATAGCATGGACTTTAAAGATCCTGACACTCATGTCCAAGACGGGTGAGCGGCAGCTGCATAAGCACACCCAGCGCGCACAGGTGGTCCCAAATGTTTCACTTCAGAGAAGCGTTCGATAGAAAAACCCTGTGGCCTTTTTCTTTCATCATCATCATCATCATCATCATCATCATCATCATCATCATCATCATTATCATTATCATCATCATCAACATCATTATCATTATCATTATCATCATCATCAACATCATATCATCATCATCATCATCATCATCATCATCATTATCATTATCATCATCATCAACATCATATCATCATCATCATCATCATTATCATCAACATTATCATCATCATCGTCGTCGTCGTCGTCATCATCATCGTCATCGTCGTCTTCGTCATCATCTTCATCGTCATCATCATCATCATCATCATCATCATCATCATCATCCAAAACATGACAGATTATCCAGGGCACCCACTCACCAATGTTGCAGCCTCGCACGTTGACTTTGAACTGCGGTAGTTTGGCTTGCAGATCTACCACGACGTAGAAACGCTGCTCCAAAATTCCGGCCTCTGAGCACACCCCAGATTCCTCCGCTTGGGGAAGCACTGTCCCCATGCACTGAAAATAGTCCTCCCCCATCCTGCATAGAAGAGAACATGTCTTTCAGTTTGACCACATATGGCATTACACGCTGAGAGTGGATCCTCCATAGTACAGCGGTAGATAGAGTACTTATGTATCATAGATAGAAAGGGTGCAAACAGAATGCAATAATAATAATACAGGATGCTATGTACGCGCCTTTCCCCAAGGCTCAAAGCGCGGCGATCTATACCAACATACACGCTCACCTGTCTCATTTACCCTCACACACACCGTACCAAATACACATGCATCACTCAAACAGGTGGTGTAAAGGCAGGGAGATCGCTATTAGAAGATGGAAGAAAATCGAATTTTTATTTTTGACATTTTTATGCATCCTGTATAAGTTGAATATATAAAACGAGAAAGTACATACATACGACTGGTGTCATTCTATTTGTATTGTTGTGTAGCTATTAGTTTTCTTCTCTCGAGACATAATAACCTATAGCCTAGTCTTTTGATTAGTAATTAACGGTTCTCAAGTTGAGCCAAATGATACTAAAAAGCCCAAGAACAAATATAAATTTTATGTGACCAAAGTGCCGTGATCAGTCTCTCACACAGCTTTCGGAATTCTGGTAAAAGAACGATCGATAGTGGTAGCACATCGCCCATCTATCAATAAGTCTTACCCCCTAGTAAGCTAAACGTATCTTCCCCAGAATATCATCACATTTTTATATTGACTGCATCCTGTACCATGTGCCTGCGAATGGGCCGTTAAAACGTTTATTCTCAAACCGCTTAAGAACGAACATGCAATCTTCCATGAGGTCGAAACAATATAGACCTGTGACAGATAAAAGTCCCGCATATAATAAAATGAGCCTATATCAATGTCAATGTTCAGAACAACGGTCGGTGTGCGTCAAGGATGCCTACTCTCTTAAACACTCTTCAACATCTTCTTAGAGGGCATCATGTCAGGTGCCCAAGCAGATCACGAAGGAACAGTGAGCATAGGGGATAGAACAATCTCCAAACCTCCGATTTGCGGATGACATTGATGGATTGGGCTGGAGGTGAACAAGAACTTACACAGCTGGCCCAGAGGTTTGACACTATCTCCAGAGCCTTTGGAATGGAAATAAGTGCAGAGAAGACCAAAATGATGACCAACAACACCAATGGCATCAACACAGACATCAAAGTCCAATGCCAATCCCTCAACACAGTGCATAGCTTCAAATATTTAGGAGCCATTGTATCAGACAATGGGTCCCGAAAGGAAGTCATCTCCCGCATGGCACAAACAACTGCTGCTCTGACAAGGTTGAAGCCCATTTGGAAAGATATGACCATCAGTTTAATCAAGCCTTGTAAAGACCTTCCTGCAATGCACGGTGCAAGGAGGCAGAAAAAGAGAGAGACAGAAAAAGAGGTGGGAGGACAATATTCGAGAATGGACTGACCGAAGCCTTAATTTGTTGAGGACAGAGAAAGACGGAGTACGCTGGTTAAACGATCATTCGTGGTGCCCCAACGACTTACGGGATAGGACAGGATACCATTGTCGTATAACGTCTACACCCACCATTGACGTGTAACGTCTACACCCACCATTGACGTGTAACGTCTACACCCACCATTGACGTGTAACGTCTACTCCCACCATTGTCGTGTAACGTCTACACCCACCATTGTCGTGTAACGTCTACACCCACTATTGTCGTGTAACGTCTACACCCACCATTGACGTGTAACGTCTACACCCACCATTGACGTGTAACGTCTACACCCACCATTGACGTGTAACGTCTACACCCACCATTGACGTGTAACGTCTACACCCACCATTGACGTGTAACGTCTACACCCACCATTGTCGTGTAACGTCTACGCCCACCATTGTCCACAGGGCAAACGGGGATAACCATTCCAGACCGGGGAGGGAGAGCAGGAACCTAAATCAGCCCTGAACCACCAAAGCAATCAAAAGGCTCTGATGGACAAGGTGAAATGTCTTCATGTATCTTGCCCTACACTGAATAGGAACCTGGGTCATGGATGTGCCAGGCCAACGCTAAAGGATTGACAATAATCCTCCCCAAAAACTGTACGAATTAGAAAACAATTCGCCACCTACAAAGAATTCTGCCGTAACTCATTCATGATTAGGATTTCAATAATAAAGTGATTAGTTAATATTATAACAAAACAATCAATCAAAAATCAAAATGGCGCGAGGTCTTGGACTATATGACAAAACTAAGGAAGTGGTATTTGTTTTGATACTTTGTTTCAAGCTATTATGTCCAACTTGCAACTTGTCCATTTTGCACACTGACTACCCAGGTTCGAATCCTGCGATGGGCAAGAGAAAGTGATCTTCGTAGCAGCATGATTGCTTTGGTGGTTCAGTGTTGATTCGTTTCCCTACCAAAGAGCTTAATGATAGAAAGAGGGGGAACTTGGTACCGAACCGCGAGACGAAAGGTACGAGTTATGCTCCCTTGTCGACATGCTGAAAATGGCTCGTGGCAGAAAGTCAAAAGGCGACCGAGTGAAACAGGGCGGTGACTTTTGCACAGCCATCAATTGCCATAATGCCAGATACAAGAAAAGTTGTGTTGGCAAGTCTTTTTTCAAATTTCCAAGAGACAAAGAAAGGTAAATTGCAATTGAAAAACTTCATTTTTGTGTGTTTATGTAGGCCTAAACTAAGACCGCTGCAGTGTTGTTAGTGTTAAAACAATCGGAGAGCGGTTTGAATGATTCATGTTATACCTATGTGCTAAATCCAAAACAGTTTGCTTGCTGACAGTTTACGTTCAACAGGTCCACTGTTTACGTTATTGCTAGGTTGTTTTGACTACATTTGTGCTTATATTTCAAAAGTAGATGTCAGATTGGCAGTTTGGCTTCGTCAAACTGCTTATATTAACAAGTTAAATTAGACTAAGTCTGTTTTCTCCTCGTGATCAAAAACTGTGCAAGATAACCCCTTACCTAGGTACAAAAATGGTCCTTGATCTGTTGTAATCCCTTTTCGTTTGAGTGTAAACGGGAAAAAAATGTAATGTAGAAACTCAGTCCTTGTTCTGATCTGTGAATTTCTGCGCATTAGATCTATATTGTGTGGAATGTTGTAGTCTAGGTTCTGATTGTTCTGTCTGATTAATTAATTATTTTCCATGAAGTGACTGATGTTCTTAAGCCAGTGATGTGGGAGGTGAGAGGGTTGGGGGGGTAGGGGGACACCTGATATAAATTAAATTCACACTATTAGTGAAATATTTTGTTATTGTGCTTTATTGTGATTAATTGATTGAATGACAGAGCTCTCTCTTCCCCCAACCCCCCCTCTCTCTCTCTCTCACTCTCTCTCTCTCTCACTCTCTCTCTCTCTCTCTCACGATTATGGATTTACACAGTTTTGGATAAATGAAACAGTCTGTCATGCATATTTTAATTTTAAAATATCTGTCGTTGATTAAAAAATAATAAATTCCAGGGCAGAAAACGAACCTATGCCATACACACATAAGCAGCATAAAAGCACCTAATAAATGTCAATAAGTAAACATAAACAAAAACAAAAAAAAGACAGCAGTAGCGGAATGTTAATAATAATGATGGTTAAAAGTTTGTTTTTTGCAAACGTTGCCATAAAAATGTTCTTTTCCAATGGCATAAGCTCGATAAGTTACCACGCACAGATCATTCATATAGCAGATGATGAAATATAGCCAGCCCGAGCACAGGGAAATAATCCGTGAGAGCGTCTCGCATTTTTGTATAGGACATAATGGAAGTTCCCCCTCTTTCCGTAATAAGCTCTTTGTCCCTACCTCAACTCCCCTTTCCCTGGGCTGGTTCTCCCCCGTCTGTCATGTCGCTAATGGTTAGTGTAGTCGTTAAACTTCAACGTGGAAACAGATTGTCCTTAATTTTACTAACAGCCACAGAAACGCCCCACGACAGTAAACCTCAGCAATGGCATACACATCAATTCTCTTCCTCGTTCATACTTTTTAAAAATTTATTAATTTTTTTTATTTTGGGTGGGGAGGGGGAAAGATAGAGGAAGGGAGAGGAAAGAGAGATGAAGTGGGGTGTGTGTGGGGGGGAGGAGGGGTAAGGTAGTAATGGAGGAATCCGTATGCATCCACTCACTGGCATCTCTCTGTGTTGTTGGCTTTGCTCTCTTCTAGTTGACGTAGGCAAGGTTGCGTGAGGTCATCACACGCGTCACCCTTCGTTGTCGTCACCGCTGCAACATGGGGGGAGGGGTGGTGTTGGGTTATATAAGAACGGCAGAGGTAGTGATATAAATTAGATTCGTAACGAAATCAATACACATCATACTCTAAAACGAGAGAGAGAGAGAGAGAGAGAGAGAGAGAGAGAGAGAGAGAGAGAGCGGGGGGGGGGGAGGAGAGATTGTGGAAAAGCATTATTATTATTTATTTCATTATAATTTATTTAATCATTCTTAAAGCATACCTTTAACACACACACACAAAATTAACAACAGTTTCTTCTTCTTTTTCTTCTTCTTCTTCTTCTTCTTCTTCTTCTTCTTCTTCTTCTTCTTCTTCTTCTCTTCCTCTTCCTCCTCCTCCTGTTTCAAATGAGACGGGGAAAATTATCGCAAAATAAACTTACAGATCCACTGTGGTGGAATTGTTCGTTTTACACAAAGTTTACTGACTTTCAAAGCCAACAATACACTCAACCACCCCCCTCCCCCCCCCACCCCTTCCCCCCCCCCCAAAAAAAAAGAAAAAAAAGAAAGCGCTGTTCCAGCCCCTCACTTGGTTTGATCCTGTAGCTTGTTCTGTAACATTCGTAACTTCTCTGTCTATCCTATCCTATCCCGTAACTCTAAATCCGTTGGGGCACCACAAATGATCGTTTAACCAGCGTATTCCATCTTTCTCTGTCCTCAGCAACCCTCATGGCTTCGCTCAGTGTCAAGCGAGTCCATTCTCGAATGTTGTCCTCCCACCTCTTTCTTGCTACCTCTCCTTTCGTAAGGATCGTGAAGACCTTGGGCTGTTTAACACTTGTCAACCGCTTCACGATCTGGTAGACCTTCTTACTGTTGTTCTTGTTCAGACTGTTCTATATTTCCTGACATTGATATTTTATCCAGTTCTCCTTGGTAACGCTTTATTGTCCCTTTTTTATCGGGAAATTCTGGGCCGACTCCCCTGGGGAAGGCGTAGTCGCAGCCTGTGGCGCGCCTAAACCCATCCTACCTAATATTAGTTGTGTTTTTGAAATTTGCTGGGGGAGCAAATCTGAGTACCCGGAGAAAACCCCCGAGACGTTGACCGAGTCGAAAGTAAATAATATTCGGAGAAACATAACGCCCCGATGCTGGATCGATCCCACACCTGTCAGGCGTCATTCGTTTCTGGCCTGTGGACAAGGCAAGTTAGTCCCGCCTTAGACCACTTGGCCACACTTTGCTGTGCGCATGCCTTTTCGGATGTCTATCCTATCCTATCCTATCCTGTCCCGTAACCCGGAGGTAGTAGGGGCACCACAGATGATCGTTTAACCAGCATACTCCATCTTTCTCTGTCCTCAGCAGCTCTGATGGCTTCGCTCAGTGTCAAACCAGTCCATTCTCGAATGTTGTCCTCCCACCTTTTTTTCGGTCTCCCTCTTCTTCTACCTCCTTGCACTGTGCCTTGCAGAATGGTCTTTGCAAGGTCTAATGATCTGGTGACGTGGTCATACCTTCGGAGTTTCCGTTTCTTCACTACTGTGAGCAGGTCATCGTGTTGTCCAATGGCTTGTGAGATGGTCTGTCGGACTTCGTCGTTGGTGATGTGTTGGGTATAGGAAATGCCCAGAAGTCTTCTGTAGCACCTCATCTCCATGCGTTGTATTATGAAAAAAAAAAACACAAAAAAAACGAAAAAGGACATCTCACAGGGAGCGTATGCCTACCAAAAAATCAACAATGACATCAGAAATCACGAAAAAAAACAAATCGTATCGTTGTTTCGGATGTCATTGTTGATTTTTCGGTAGGCATACGCTCCCTGTGAGATGGTTTTTTTTTCGCTTTCATCTCTCTTCGTTTGTCGCACAGATCCAAAAATTCAGGTGTGATCCACGGTTTCTTCTTTTGGCGGTGCTTGCCAAGAATCTCAGTGGCAGCATCGGTCACAGCTGAATTGAAGGTGGTGGTCATGGTGTTGACATCTACTATACCAGCTCCCAAAATGAGCAGTGGTGCAAATTTCCCTCCAATTGTGGATTGGAATATTTCTGCCACCTCCGGGTCTTGCAATTTGTCCAGGTCGGACTTCAGTCTGGTGCACTCTGCTGTATTTACTCTCTTTAAGTGGAGCCGAAAAACATCATCACGAGATCGTGGTCACTTCCGATGTCTGCTCCTGGAAAAGTGCGTTTCCTGCCAATGTTGATACTTGATCTGAAGCGTTTCTTGACCATGATGTAGTCTATCTGGTTGTGATGCTCCCCGCTTGGACTGTGCCAGGTCAATCGTCTGAATATTTTGTGGAGACCAAGCGTGTTTGCCAGTATCAGATTGTTGTATCTGGCAAACTCCACGGTCCTCAGACCTCTGTCATTTGTCTCGTTGTTGTAGTGGGGTCCACATATGGTACGTATCTTGGTCAACCTTGGCATTCCAGTCGCCTTGCACTGTGACTATGTCCTTCTTCGGTACTTAGTCAAGGACAGCCTGCAGATTTTCAAAGAAATCTTCCACTTCGCTGTCTTCATAGTCTGATGTTGGGGCATAGGCCTGGATGATAGTGATGTTGAAAGGGGCTGCTCTCAGACGGATGGTAATGAGTCTACTGGAGACTGGGCGGCAACCCATGACAGTGTCTAGAATGTCTTTGTCAACCAAGAATCCAACGCCGTGTTTGTACCTGTCATCTCTCCCGCTGAAATAAATCTTGTGGCCTTTGTCGGTCGTAGTTTCACCTTGGCCTTTTCGGCGCAGTTCGCTGATACCAAAATGTTCCATCGATAGAGGTCCAGCTCGTGGGCCAGTTCGTCTAATTTTCCTTCCGCAGTCAGGGTCCTAACATTCCAGTTTCCTATGCCGATTTTGTCTCTCGTGCAGATCTTGCAAAGTTGTCCATCAGTAGGACTCTTATCACCTCCGTCCTGTAGCCAACGGAAGGCGCGGTCCTTGGAGACCCTGGCGACGACCGATCCGGTATGGAGCGAGTAATTCTTTTGTGTGTATTGGGTGTGTAAATCCTGACGGGGCCCAATCCTCTCAGACTGTTGGCCACAGCCGAAACCCACGAGTAAAGTGTGGCTCGCCTTGGCTCCGAGCACGTAGTCGTTGAACCTATACGTGAGGTTCCTCCGCCCTGGTCGGTGACTTCTGTGTAGAAGACGTTTGCCCAGCGATGCCGTACTGACATCACCCCTGTTAGTCGCCTCTTATGACACGCCGGGAAAAGTTGGGTCTATTCTATGCAGTGCCCGAACCCACAGGTCCTTCTCTGTACATTAGAGCTTAGAGAGGACCTGGTTTAGAGTACAGATAGGTCCGTGAGCGTACAAGCCTGTGGTTTGTGGGGAACAGGGTGAGGTGGTCACAGCGCACTAGTGCAAGACGTTTAGTTTCAGCTTCCGCCTTGACTGGAACGTATGGCCTATTATTGTGTCTGTTGACACACGAGCTACTTCAACTTGCTACATGCCGTGACCAAGTACATGGTTGTTATTGTTGTAATCCGTTTATGAGGGTGGACTGTAGCTTACTGTAGTTGGTAACAGCGTTACTTTCAATAGTTTTAGGTTCGATTCCCACCAGAAACGAAATAATTTATTAACGTTTATGCTCAACAGTGATCAATGCTCTATGTGGGGTTTGTTTTTTTTTAAGAAGAAGAAAAAGAAAGGGGTTTCCTTACACTTCACCCCCATAACCTCCAACAACGGTAACAACAACAACAAACGTCATCATCACCACGACAACCATTACAGTACTAACAACATCAGCAGCACCACCACAATAATAATAACAACGAAACACTATCACCATCACCACCACAAGGAGCAGCAACAACAACAACGTCATCACCACCACAAGGAACAGCAACAACAACAACGTCATCACCACCACAAGGAACAGCAACAACAACAACGTCATCACCACCACGACAAGAATTATTATTAAAAACATCACCATAACATATTGTTTTATTGTACAGATTATTAATATTCTGTTATTTTTATAGAAGTGTAACTAAATTATATTTATAGTGGAATATGGGTTGTGTTTTGTTGCGCTTTAGTTTAGGTTTAGAGAGTTTATAGGCATAGGAATTTACCCAGTGTCGTACGTCGTGTCGTCTGCTGCAGTAGCCTTGCCTTGTCTCTTCGGCGCTGCCCTACTGTAATCCAGTAGCACACGTATTCTAAATCTTCATTGCCAAAATTATGTTTCTCAATCACTCCATTTTTATTTGTAACACATAACACATGTTCCTTCTCGGTCTCTCCGCTCGTCTGCAGATGAAAGGATGTTCCGTGTACCAGAATACCACAGGGTGAGACAGGGTGGTAAAGCCTTCAGTGTCTTCTCCGTTTAGACCTGGAACTCTCTACCTCGGTCCGTCCGTCACAGTCCTTCACTAGCGTCTTTTAAAAAGAACTTGAAGACGCATCTTTTTAGAGAGGCCTTTTCTTAGGCGCCATGATTGATCGTGAGTGTTGTTAGTTATTTTTGGTGTTGGGATGTGTATGTGGTTGCGTGTTATTGACCAATGTACGCATGTTGTGTTTACATTTGTTTGTGTAAAGCGCTTTGTGATTTTGGAAAGTGCTGTATAAATTGCCTGTTGTTATTATTATTATTTTATTATTATTATTATTATTATTATTATTATTATTATTATTATTATTATTATTATTATTATTATTATTATTATTATTGTTATTATTATTATTATTATATCCACTTCCTAATCACATACTGCCTTGATTAACTTAAATACGACTATTCTAGGTTTGGTCTTGGCCTACGTGCTGATGCGGCAGAGCAATGGATCGGTATTAGTGAAGATTCTAGTGTTTCTTTCTTTTTTGCCTGTTACTGTTCTCTGGTCTTAATTATCTTTATGCTTCTTAACAAAAACAACAACAACAAAACAACAAACAAACAACTTTGTATTACCTATTGTGTGAATGTGACTGTCAATGATTGTCCTTGCTGTGGAACAATAAAGAGTGTGATTGTGAACAGTATTGACAACAGCAATAACATCATCACCACACAAATATATTAACAACAACAACAACAACAGCAGCAGCAGCATCAACATCATCATCACCACCACAGTAATAATAACCACAAAACTGTATCACCATCGATCACCAACAGCAGCAACAACAACAATGGTGTCACTTGCCTGCCAAAACGCATATGACTACAGCAACAGTCCACATAGTTATGTCCCCTGCAGCCGATGTGGAAGTTAGGCAGGTAAGTCAGCTTAGTGTTCTGGCAAGAGTCCATCCGATGATCAGTGGGTAAATCCACCCGGTTTTGATTGGGTACATCAACCTTAAGTCCTGCAAGCGCCACGCACTTGAGCTACTGCAAAGAGTACGTACGACTGAGTTAAAGCTCTGTGCAGACATACAAAGCACAATAGTTTGGTCACTCTCGTCATTCTTTATGCAAATAAGTCTATAGCCACATCCTGTTCGTTCAGTGCAAACACGCGTCGCATAGGCATCTCTCCTTTTTTCCGACACGGTTGAAAAAATACGTTAGGATTTGTGCGTAGTAATAATAATAATCATAATCATAATAATAATAATAATAATAATAATAATAATAATAATAATAATAATAATAATAATAATAATGTCTTTCCTTGAGCGCCCACAATCATAATGTTGATCTCGTGGCACTTAATGGGTGTACGCACATGCGCGAGGCCGAATCGCAAGAAGATAAGATAAGATAAGATAAGATAAGATATTACTTTATTAATCCAAAAGCATGGAAATTAAATTGTCTGTCAATTAAACATGTCCATTCATTCTTCTTTTACACACACATAAATATTTATACATTATTAATGATCTTCAAACACATGGACATATTTTCATAATGCAGATATTTCAATTAAGCAGTAAAACGGATTAACGTAAGAACAGATAAATATGAGAATTTAAAACTTATTAGTGCGTAAACATATAAACTAACTAAGCTGCATGAGAGTTGTAGAGTATGTTTAGTAAGACCTACCGACTTGTTTGTTATGTGCTTGAATGGCAAGTGGTATGAATGAGTTCCTGTACCTATTTGATGTTCCCGCTGGTGCCCTAAAACGTCCACTCCTGTCTATCCGTCGAGAGTCAAATTCCAAGAAAAGTGGATGGTTACTGTCAGCCAAAATTGCAGTCAGCTTTTTTGTCACTTGTCTGCTATGTATCGTCGCTATGTCATCCTCTTCCCTCCCAACCACCCCACTAGCCCTTTTTATCTGTTTGTCCAATCTTCGTTTTTCTGTTTGTGATACGTTTCCTCCCCAACATGAGATTCCAAAAGAAATGATGCTTCCTATTACAGCTGTATAAAACAATTGTAAAATTTCCTGTTTTACATTAAAGGATCTCAGTTTTCTTAAACAAAACATTCTACTTTGCAGTCGCTTGTAAATGTATTTTGTGTTATCTTTCCAAGTGAATCTATCATCGATAACCACACCTAAATACTTATATGCATGCACTTTCTCTACTTCTTCTCCTTTCATAAAGATAGGATTAAAATCAAACTTGTTTCCCTTCCTAAAATCAATTATCATTTCTTTTGTTTTGCTTACATTAAGATCTAGAAAATTTGAATCACACCAGTTGACAAAGCTATCTATTTCATCTCTGTACATGTTGTCCATGTTGTTGGTAATAAGACCACAGAGTGCCGTGTCGTCTGCAAATTTTATCAGGGGACAGGATTCGTGCTTTTGTCTATGGTCTGCGGTGTACAAAGAAAACAAAAAAGGTGCTAGAACAGTTCCTTGAGGGGCTCCTGTATTAGTCAACACAATATTAGAATTGTATACTATAGAATTGGAATTGTTTTGAACTCTGACAAACTGAGGTCTATTTGTAAGATAGTCAAAAATCCATAGAATAGTTCTAATATCAACATTCATGCCTGCTAGTTTTTGAACAAGTGAATGGCATTGCATAGTATTAAAAGCACTACTAAAATCAAAGAACATAAGCCTGACACAAGAATTTGCATTTTCTAAATGTGAGTACATTTTGTTGAGGACAAAAAGAACAGCGTCTTCAACATTTCTCTTACTTCTATAGGCAAACTGCAGTGAGTCAATAAAATCTGATACTAAAACATATAACTTATTAAGAACAAATTTTTCAAAAACTTGATGAAGTTAAATTATACCATACTGTTTGTATCGCCATCACTGGGATGGGGGAGGGGGGGAGGGATGTAGGAAGAGTGAAGCTCTGACCTGAATAACTCGTATGGAGTAGACAATACGGGGGATGTGAGGGGTAGTGGGACGAAATAGGATGTTGGAGATTGAGGTGGTGGTGGTGGTGGTGGGGGGAGGAGGGGGCTAGTGGTCTGGAGTACTAGTGTGGCCTGGAAGAGGCCCTGGACCTCCGCATTCCTCAGAGACAGACGACAGGCAGTCGTTGTCAACGGCTGTCGCTCCTCCTTCATCCCGGTGCAGTCGGGCCATATAATAATAATAACGGATTTGTATATAGCGGGTACTCCAGCCTATGACCAGACTCACCACGCTTTACATAGTCATTACATTTAAATAATGCACTCGATAAAACATCGCTTTTGCTACAATACACCAAAAGACAGAACAGTAAAGGTACAAACTATTTACAACTATGTACACAAATTACAAAAAAAGACAGAAATAGACTATTTACAACTATGTACACAAATGACAAAAAAGACAGAAATAGAATAGCAAAAACCTATTCACAGCTATTTATATGCCCGGTTAGGCCCAGGAGGAAAAACAGTATAAATATTTACAGCCGTGTATACACTTACGGATCAGACAGAGACAAAAGAGGAGAGAATGGCAGTGGGATACAAATCAGTCTGAATAATTGTGACGAGGCGGACAATTGCACCTCTGAGGCCCGGCTGCAAGCATTCAACCACCCCCGCACAGCCAGCGGTGATCGCCTCAGCCAGCCATCATCTCTCCTTGACCAGCCATCACTAGCTAGCAGGCTCGCACAGTCGCTTAAGCCCCGCCCCCGGGGATACCCTGCTTAAAGTCTGCCACTAACCAAGACTTAGTGTCAGATGCCAACTTTCCTGCCTCGAAGCTACAACCTGTTCGAATCCACGTCGCCATCACCGAGTGACCTCTGAGTCTCGACAGTACCCTTGTGCTTCCACCCGTCTTAAACCAAGGTAAGAGAGGGAATTTACTCTTTGTCATCTAGCAAACCCATCACCCATCGTTCGCCATCATGTTCATGCGTCCTGTCAGTATGTATGTCCATGTTTATAGCTTTTTGCCTTGATGTGTTGCTGTGACTTGTATTTATCCCTTGCACATATTTTCTACCTTGTATATATCTCATGACATGTTTGAATTTATGCTTGTATACTCCGTGGCCCCATGTATAAATATCCCATGCCCTGCTAACCCCTCCATATAGATTAAAGTCTCAGTACAGCCCAGGCCTCAACCCATTTGTCCTGTACCCATCACACTTGCTTTTCCCCAGGCTCCCCATGTAGAAATATTTGCTCAGTTGCCAACCCCGTCCTACAAGCGCCGAACGTATCTTCTACTAGCGGCTGCCAATAACCTCCACTTTGGCCCAGTAAACCTAGTAGCACTGTTTTGACTGTTGGTATTTGCACTGGCTCAACTCGTGGCCGGTCAAGCCAATTTGAATTCTGAGTACGGGCGACTATGCCACAGGCCCTGAACCCACACTATCCCTATCCCCAGCTGATACAGTCTGTATTACATTACAGACGGGTTCCTGTACCGGGCGTATCACCCCGGCATTGTATCTACTCCCAGTCACTGACCCGCTGCAGGCCCCTGCCCCCACAGGAGGTCAATGAGACGCGAGACTTGGGACATCGCCATTTTCGAGACCGGCTAGCCACGTAAGCCGAGTTCAACGCCTGTGCCACAACAAGACTAGCACTCGTGATCCGTGAGTCATTATCGCGTGACCACTGACCTACATCTCCACACCCACGCGACGCCACCGCCTGATAAACAAGCCACCCAGAGTATCCTGGACAAATCGCCGCGCTGCATTCTAGAGCTAAGTGTTCTAGCCTGAGAGAATCTCCCCTCGCCAGATTATCACAGAAACTCTGGCCCCCATACAGATACATTCTCGCCCGGTGATGAGATCAGTCTACAGTCGCTCTAGTCCCCCCAATTACTGAATACCCAGAATATCACCGGACTACTCCGTACTAGAGACGCCACGCCAATGAATCACTATAGAACAATTTGACCTAGACTCTCCCTTTCAAATTATTAAAAGTAAATAGTTATAGAAATTGCAACTTCCTTGACTGGCCTTTGACTGTGAATTTCTTAACTAGTACTTTTATCTTCCATCTCGTCTTTACCCTGTCTATCACTTATTAAGTTGGCCCAGCATTAATCTCTCGAATGTCACCGCACCATTAATCTATCAAAGGAGATAATACAGCGCTAGAGATTAAGAGCTTATCCCCATCCCCCAACCCCTCTCTTCGTGACATTAACTTTGGCGACCCCGACGAGACTCAAGACTTAGGTTTCCCCTTCCAACCCGACGAGACTAAAGACTTAGGTTTCCCCTTCCAACCCAACGTGACGAAAGACTTAGGCTCCCATCCCAACTTGACGAGACTAGGACTTAGCTTAATTTCCGCCCCAGCCCAGTTAGGGTATAGCATAACCCCATAGGTCCCTTACTGGTTTTCCCGAGTGGTGATTTCTCAACAGGCTTTTTCTTGCACTCATTTTTGTATTTTTGATTGATTGCATTTTGTCTTTGTGGTTTGATTGCATTTTGTCTTTGTGGTTGTGTTGTATTCGCCCCTTTGCAGATTCATCGTAGCTCATCCAGCCCACCCCCTTGTTTTCCGTCAGTGTACCCCTTGTGTGCGCCCCTCATTCCGGTTAGGACCTTTTTCAGGGTAAGTTACCTCCCTTACCATGGCCGACCGGGGAGAGCTTGCTCTTAAGTACAAGAGTATTGGCGAGAGCTTAGGGCTCGCCGGCACCGAACTCAAAGACTACGTCTTGGCTAGCGTAGATGCTGACGTGGCAGAGGAAAAGTTGAAGAGGGAGGAGAGGGCTAAGGAGCGAGATGCGAAGAGGCAGGAGGAAGAAAGAGCAGCGGCACTGAGGAAAGAGGAGGAGAAAGAGCGCATCGCCGCGGAAGAACGGGCCGCCGCCCGGAAGCTCGCAGAGGAGGAGAAAGCCGCCGAGCGGAGAAGAGAGGAGGCGAAGGAGAGGCTCGCAGAGGAGGAGAGAGCCGCCGAGCGGAGAAGACAGGAGGCGAAGGATAGAATAGCAGAGGAGGAGAGGGCCGCCGCAAGGAGGAAGGAGGAGGACGAGAGGGTCGCGGCACTCGAAGAGAAGAGAAGGGACAAGGAGCTCGAACGGCGCCAAGCACTCCTCCAGCTTGAGCGCGACCGCCGCGAGTTAGGAATCGCATCGCCCGCTAGCGAAGACTACTCGCTCATCGCCCCCAGCTTCGCCACCAGCACCGGAATACCCGCACCCCCCCCCGCCGATTCCGGGGATGAACTTCCCCCTGGACCCATTCGTCGAACGAGACGAAACAATTGAAGTCTATCTCGGCCGATTCGAACGAGTCGCGAGAGAAAACGGTCTCGACACCCAGTACTGGTATCGCAAGCTCAGTCATGGCCTCAAGGGCAAGGCCTATGAGATTCTGGCCAAGACGCCGGCTTCCGAGGAAGGAGACTACCCCGCCCTCAAGAAAGCTCTACTGCATGGTTTTGAGCTCTCAGGCGAGCACTATCGCAAGAATTTCCGGAACACCCGGAGAGAGAGAGGGGAGAAGTTTACGCAGTTTGCCGACCGTCTAGCTACGCTACGGGACAAATGGATAGAGCAAACTGACGAACCGAGGACCTACGACGGACTACTAGAGTTGATGCTTGCCGAGCAACTCCGAGGCACAATGCCAGCGGAACTTCGGACATTCGCCGCCGAACAGGGCGCCGCTCGCCTTGAAGATCTGATTATCGTCGCGGACCGATACCTCACCGCCCATCCCGACGACAGACAGCCTCGCCGTGATCCCCCCGCACCCTCGTCGCCAGATACCCGCCACCAGCCTCGCCGGCCAGTCCCGCCCGCGAACCACCGTCCACAACCGCCCAAAGGACGCCCCAACCTCGGAGCAGAGCCAGGGAAGCGGAGCACAGAGCTCTACTGCGGCTACTGCCAACGCAGAGGACACACCCGGGAGAAATGTTTTCGACGCATCAGCGACCAGCGTCGCAAACAAGGTACCGTACTAGCCCTACGCCAAGTTACCCCCGACGGGACCCCTGTAACCCCCGTCGTCACTCCCGCGGATCGACCGGCCGTCACCGAGCAAGTGACAGTCAACGATCGCCCAGCCCACTGTCTTTACGACACTGGACTTACCTTCGACGCCGTCGTCCGCCGCTCGCTCATCAGGGAACAAGACCTGACCGGCGAGACTATCACCCTGAAGTTGGCCGACGCGTCCCAACCCAGCACCACGCTCCCTATAGCCCGGATTCAAGTCACCAGCCGATACGTAACGGGGACCATTCAAGCTGCAGTGATGGACCAGCCCCTGTACGACTTAATCCTAGGATGCCGATACGTGTTCTTGGGTACGCCGCCCCAGCCTGTGGAATCGATGGCCGCCGTTCAGACGCGCGCACAGGCGAAAACAGCCGCGACACCACCCCCGATACCCAACCAGATGCCGGAACAGATCCGGAAGGCCCAAGAAAACGACGTCACCCTCCGCAAGTGCTACGGAAAACTTCCCGCCGCACGCACTCCACCCAAGTCCGGGGACTTTTTCGTCGAAGACGGACTCCTCTTCCGTCAGAAGGACGACCATTCTCAACTAGTCGTGCCTGCGACACTTCGCCCCCAAGTCCTGGAACTTGGCCATAGCATGCCCCTAAGCGGACATATGGGCATAGGAGCGACCACTCTACGCATCAGCGCTCAATACCACTGGCCCGGGATGACCGAAGACGTGAAGCGCTACGTCAAGTCCTGTAGCCAGTGCCAACGATACTCGCCCCGCCATCACACCGTCCCGGTCACTATCAGCCCCACCGTCGTTGTCGGAACACCCTTCCAGCGAGTGGCTGTTGACATAGTAGGACCCCTCCCGCGGACCAAGAAGCGGAACCAGTACCTACTAACCCTTGTCGACGCCTGCTCGATGTGGTGTGAAGCCGTTCCTCTACCGAAGATCGACGCCGCCCGAGTCGCCGACGCGCTCGTCACCATATTCACTCGAGTCGGATTCCCGGACAACATCTTGACCGACAACGGATCCCAGTTCACCGGGAAACTCATGCAGGAAGTTTTTCAACTACTCCGCATTCGCCATATCCGGACTCCACCCTACCACCCCGCTAGCAACGGACAGGTCGAGCGCCTGAACGGGACTCTTATCTCGATTATCCGCAAGATCGCCGACGAACAGCCTGAAGCGTGGGACACATACGTCGCGTCAGCGCTCTTCGCGTATCGAGAGACCCCGCACACCTCCACCGGATACACGCCTTCCACGCTGCTTTTTGGAAGACCCCTTTCCGGACCACTAGCCGCCTTGCGACGTAGCTGGACCGACGCCAAACTGGACGAGGCACCGGTCGACGCCACAAAATACGTCACGAAGCTACAAGAAACCCTCAAGGCTACGTGGAAAGCCGCCTCCGCCAACCTGAAGAAGGCGAGAGAGCGACAAGCCCGCTACCATAATCGCCGCGCCCGGGACCGAGAGCTACAGGTAGGAGACCAAGTCCTACTGCTTCTCCCCAGCGGCACAAACAAGCTAGACATAGCTTGGCAGGGACCCTACCCGGTGCTTGAGAAGCTCTCCCGTACCACTTATCGCATCGAGGTAGGCGGAAAGCCCAGGACCCACCACATCAATCTGCTCAAGCGGTACCTGGGGCAACCTGCACCCGCCCCCGACTCCCACTCGCTACTCACGGTCGCGCTGGCCGTCGAAGTGGATGGCACAGAGACCGGCGTCGCCGAATTTCCACTAAAAGGGAAGGAATCCTTCCGGGACGTCTCTCTGGACCCCTCACTCCCCGCCGGCCAGCAACGCCAACTACGCGCCATCGTAGCAGAATACAGGGAAGTCCTCACCGACATTCCTGGGAGGACGGACCTGGAAGAAGTTCGACTGACCCTGACGGACCCCACTCCCGTCCGCCAGAAACCTTACCCCGTCCCACTTTCCCAGCAGCAAGTAGTAAGAACGGAAGTAGAGGCTCTGCTACAAGCCGGAGTCATCGCTCCCTCCCGTTCCCCCTACAGCGCAGGAATAGTTCTGTCACGGAAGCCCAGCGGAGGACATCGCCTCTGTATCGACTTCCGGCAGTTGAACCTTGTAACCCAGTTCGTGCCCGGACCCCTATCCGACCCCACAGACTTGTTTGCAAAGCTACAATCCGCCCGATACTTCTCCCGAGTGGATCTGAGCAAAGGCTTTTATCAGATTCCCGTGCACCCTTCATCCCGCCAGTACCTAGCCTTCAGCACGATGGACGGCCACTATGAGTTCAACGTTCTGCCGTTTGGTCTGCACAATGCCCCAAGTATTTTCAGCACGATGATGCGGAAGCTGTTGGACCCCCTCCACTGTCCGTTCATACACTCTTTTATGGACGACATACTCGTCGCAACGGAGACATGGGAGGAGCACCTACGAGTGGTGCGCCAACTCTTGCGCCGCCTCAGAGAAGCTGGCCTCACTGCCCGGCCGACCAAATGCCAGTTCGGCTATCAAGAGCTGGAATTCCTTGGCCACACCATCAGCCATGGACAGCTCCGGCCTCTAGAAAAGACCGTCCAGCGCCTTCGAGACGCGCCACGCCCCAAGACCAAGAAAGATGTTCAGTCCTTCCTAGGACTGAGTGGCTTCTATCAGAAGTTTGTACCCGGCTACAACGGGATCGCCGCGCCACTATCCAGCCTAACCCGGAAGACCGCACCTGACCGAGTCCTCTGGACCCCGCAATGTGAAGCCGCCTTCCAGGAGCTCAAGGACAAGCTGACGTCCCAGCCAGTCCTGCGACTCCCCAACCACGGACAGCCCTTCGTCCTGCGCACAGACGCCAGCGACGTAGGCATCGGAGCCGTTCTACTTCAACGGGACTCCGCGGACGCCCCGACGCTCTTCCCCGTCGCGTACGCCAGCCGGAAACTCAAGCCGGCCGAACAGAATTACGCCACGTCGGAGAAGGAGTGTCTCGCCCTCGTCTGGGCAGTCCAGAAGTTCCAACTGTATCTCTACGGCTCGCACTTTACCGTCCAAGTGGATCATCAGCCGCTTTCCTTCTTGGCGACATCCAAATCGCTCAACGCCCGGCTGATGAGGTGGGCTCTGCTGCTCCAAGCCTACTCTTTCCAGCTGGAGCACATCCCAGGGAAAGACAACCACGGCGCAGACTTCCTCAGCCGTCACCCCGCAACCGACTCCAGCGAGTCGCCCCTGAGGGCCGACGCCCCAGCCTTCATTCCTGCCGCCGCCCACTAACCGTAGCCGAAACCCGGCAGCTCCGCGGACCCCAGCCTTGGGCATCCGCCACCGTACCCGGAACCCTGCATCGCCCCGCATCACCCGGATCATCGCAAACCATCGCCTCACCCGGCAGCCGACCTCAGAGCTGATTGGCCGCGTCTTCGTCGAGTCCTACGTCCTCGCCTTTTTCCTTGGGGGGGCCTCTGTGACGAGGCGGACAATTGCACCTCTGAGGCCCGGCTGCAAGCATTCAACCACCCCCGCACAGCCAGCGGTGATCGCCTCAGCCAGCCATCATCTCTCCTTGACCAGCCATCACTAGCTAGCAGGCTCGCACAGTCGCTTAAGCCCCGCCCCCGGGGATACCCTGCTTAAAGTCTGCCACTAACCAAGACTTAGTGTCAGATGCCAACTTTCCTGCCTCGAAGCTACAACCTGTTCGAATCCACGTCGCCATCACCGAGTGACCTCTGAGTCTCGACAGTACCCTTGTGCTTCCACCCGTCTTAAACCAAGGTAAGAGAGGGAATTTACTCTTTGTCATCTAGCAAACCCATCACCCATCGTTCGCCATCATGTTCATGCGTCCTGTCAGTATGTATGTCCATGTTTATAGCTTTTTGCCTTGATGTGTTGCTGTGACTTGTATTTATCCCTTGCACATATTTTCTACCTTGTATATATCTCATGACATGTTTGAATTTATGCTTGTATACTCCGTGGCCCCATGTATAAATATCCCATGCCCTGCTAACCCCTCCATATAGATTAAAGTCTCAGTACAGCCCAGGCCTCAACCCATTTGTCCTGTACCCATCACACTTGCTTTTCCCCAGGCTCCCCATGTAGAAATATTTGCTCAGTTGCCAACCCCGTCCTACAAGCGCCGAACGTATCTTCTACTAGCGGCTGCCAATAACCTCCACTTTGGCCCAGTAAACCTAGTAGCACTGTTTTGACTGTTGGTATTTGCACTGGCTCAACTCGTGGCCGGTCAAGCCAATTTGAATTCTGAGTACGGGCGACTATGCCACAGGCCCTGAACCCACACTATCCCTATCCCCAGCTGATACAGTCTGTATTACATTACAGACGGGTTCCTGTACCGGGCGTATCACCCCGGCATTGTATCTACTCCCAGTCACTGACCCGCTGCAGGCCCCTGCCCCCACAGGAGGTCAATGAGACGCGAGACTTGGGACATCGCCATTTTCGAGACCGGCTAGCCACGTAAGCCGAGTTCAACGCCTGTGCCACAACAAGACTAGCACTCGTGATCCGTGAGTCATTATCGCGTGACCACTGACCTACATCTCCACACCCACGCGACGCCACCGCCTGATAAACAAGCCACCCAGAGTATCCTGGACAAATCGCCGCGCTGCATTCTAGAGCTAAGTGTTCTAGCCTGAGAGAATCTCCCCTCGCCAGATTATCACAGAAACTCTGGCCCCCATACAGATACATTCTCGCCCGGTGATGAGATCAGTCTACAGTCGCTCTAGTCCCCCCAATTACTGAATACCCAGAATATCACCGGACTACTCCGTACTAGAGACGCCACGCCAATGAATCACTATAGAACAATTTGACCTAGACTCTCCCTTTCAAATTATTAAAAGTAAATAGTTATAGAAATTGCAACTTCCTTGACTGGCCTTTGACTGTGAATTTCTTAACTAGTACTTTTATCTTCCATCTCGTCTTTACCCTGTCTATCACTTATTAAGTTGGCCCAGCATTAATCTCTCGAATGTCACCGCACCATTAATCTATCAAAGGAGATAATACAGCGCTAGAGATTAAGAGCTTATCCCCATCCCCCAACCCCTCTCTTCGTGACATTAACGCAGTTTGAAGAGGTGGGTTTTGGTGGCCTTTTTGAATGCTTGTATTGATTGTATGTTGCGGATATGGGAGGGAAGGGAATTCCACTGCTTAGGTGCGGAGTAAGCGAATGCACGTTGGCCGTATGTCTTAGTGCGGGTGACGGGCACCTTGAGTGTGCGATTGTCAGCAGAAGATCTTAACGTGCGTGAAGGGGAGTAGACAGACAGTAGATCAGCAAGGTAGGAAGGACAAGAATCTGTGAAGAAGTTGTGACAGAGAACAGAGAGTTTGTACTCTATGCGTGCTTGCACAGGAAGCCAGTGAAGGGAATGTAGTAGAGGTGTGATGTGATCGCGTTTCTTAGCTCAGAATACTAGTCTAGCTGCTGAGTTCTGAACCTTTTGTAGTTTGTCAATGATGTGTTTTGGGGAGCCAGCGAGGAGAGAGTTGCAATAGTCAAGACGAGAAAGGACGAGAGCGCAGACTAGGGTTTTGGTGGCAGTGACTGTAAGATAGTGGCGAAAGGAGCTGATTTGGCGTATGGCCATGTATGCAGAGCGACAGACGTTGGAGATGTGGTTGTTGAGGGACAGGTCATCGGAGAGAATGTAGTCGAGATTTCTTGCTGAGGATGAGAACTGAATGTTTGTTGTCCCTACTGTAAGCGATGTTGGGAGAGGCGAGAGTGAGGAGGAGGTGTTGTGCTTGAGAATGAGGAGGGCTTCGGTTTTATCGTCATTAAGCTTAAGCTTGTTGAGTGTCATCCATGACTTAATGTCTGTGATGCAGTTCTCCAAAGTCTGAACAGTGGAATTAATGAGAGAGGAGGCAGTGGATTTATAAAGTTGTGTGTCGTCTGCAAATGACTGACTCTCAACAGCATGGTTTCTAAGCAGGAGAAGCAGTGGCTTGGTGTACAGAGTGAATAACACCGGCCCTAAAACGGAACCCTGAGGCACGCCGCACACCAAGTCTGCTGTGCTGGGGAAACAGCCATCGACAGTGACGGCTTGTGATCTGTCAGAAAGATATGAGTGGAACCAAGCCAGGACCGAGCCGGAGATTCCAAAGTAGTGTTGAAGAGTGTTAAAGAGAATGTAGTGGTCGACTGTGTCAAAGGCGGCTGAGAGGTCTAGTAAGGTGAGAACGGAAACGGTACCATTATCTAAGGCAAGCAAAAGATCATTGGTTACCTTTAGGAGGGCTGTATCAGTGCTGTGGAAGGGTCGGTAGGCAGACTGGTTGGGGCAAAGTAAAGCGTTATCATATAGGTAGGCAAACAGTTGTTTGAGAACAATTTTTTCTATGACTTTGGACAGGAAGGAGAAGTTTGAAACAGGTCTATAGTTCTTTAGATTATTTTTGTCTAAACTTGGCTTTTCAAGGAGGGGTTTGATGACAGCAGTAGTGGTAGTAGTAGTAGTAGTAGTAGTAGTAGTAGTAGTAGTAGTAGTAGTAGTAGTAGTAGTAGTAGTATCTGCTGTGCATGTCAATCTGTCTATGTCTCTGTTTTTGTCTGTCTATCTGTCCGTCTGTCTGTATCTTCTGGCTCTCTGCGTGTCTTTCTCTTTTTCTCTTTCTGCCTGCCTGCCTCCCTTTGTGTGTCTGTCTCTCCGTCTCTGTCTCTGTCTGTCTGTCTCTCTGTCTGTCTGTCTGTCTCTCTCTCTCTCTCTCTCTCTCTCTCTCTCTCTCTCTCTCTCTCTCTCTCTCTCAACCATTTCTTCTATGGGCTGGTGGCCCGAAGAAGTTTGTGTTTGTAATGTGTAATTATGCTTTTTGGAAAAGTAAACGGACGATGTCCAAACGTCCCTCTCTCTCTCTCTCTCTCTCTCTCTCTCTCTCTCTCTCTCTCTCTCTCTCTCTCTCTCTCTCTCTCTCTCTCTCTCTCTCTCTCTCTCTAACTCTATCTCAATATGTTATTAAATTTAGATAACAATGGTAAAGAAACATGGGTGTGTAATATTCGGCAGGTACTAGGTAATAGTGGTTTCAACTATGTTTGGATGCAACAAGGTGTGGAGAACATTAATTCTTTTCTGAAGCAAATAAAATAACAGACTCCAAGACATTTATAAACAACAATGGTTTGCCGCGATCGGTGATGGAGAACGTTATGATGTTTTACGATCATTTAAAACTGAATTTGCAGAAGAAACTTAATTTGTTGACATAGATATTTACTACTTAAGAGTAGCCTTATCTCTGCTCCGTTTCAGAGTTCTGCCAATCAACAATAACCCAGAGATACGACGAAAACTTGGGAACAAAAAACTGTATTTTTTGTAAAATTGTTTTTCAAAATGAACACCATTTTTTAAATATGAATTTCCATTGTATGCCGACCTATAGAGATCAGTTTCTATCTAGTCGACCTCTCTCAGTAACCTGTTTACTTCGATGGAAATACCCAAGTGTAACAAACCGGATTTTTAGTTGGACAGTTACTTGTATCGCTTTGAACAGCAGTCACAAAGTGACATTTCAAATTAAGAAGTTATAATTGTTATTTCTAATGCCTGTACTTGTAGTTTGTATAATTTTGACGTCAGGGTTTTAAGTTTCGTCATGCATGACGAAAAGTTTTGATATGTTGTTTTAGTTCGTTGTTGGCAGTGACTGAGTCGTGTGTCTGTTTGTCCTACCGTCAATTGTTTTATTGTAGTTCGCAAAATAGGATAAACAATGTTGGTGGATTTCTACTTCACCATGCCAGAAGGGACAAGGGTGTTTTGACATCGGCAGGGCGTGCGACGCTGGTTTCCCAAACTCCACCAATCTATGTACATTGGACACCAAACAGTCGTTCAGCACCCGGACTCAGGACCTGCCGTCCCGAACTCACTTGCAACCCTTCCTTGCAACAAAAAGTGTTATTACAAAGCACGGCAGCTTTACGAGAGGACTGTGCGAGGACGGTTTTATCTGTTTTTTCGCATTTGGTAGATTACCGTCCCCGGACACAGTGCGTATAGGGGACTAACATTTCATCTGTGACCCCGGTGTCACATCCTTCAAGTTCCGGGTATCCTAGTTTATCCGAGCGCATTTGCGCATGCGCCAGGTCATGTCGGGCCGGCTTTTTCACGGAGTTCTTAGGCGTCATAACCCTAACCCTAACCCAAACCCTAACCCTAACCCTAAACTCTTAACTCTAACCCAAACTTTAACCCTAAACCTTACGAAGACGATGATAGCACTGTGCGCATGCGTCGAATTTTGTAACGCGTCGACCAATCAGAATGCTCCCATTCGCTCTCAGCCCAGCTAAGATACTAGGAACTGTGAGGATGTCACACCGGCACGCAATATATATATATGCCATCCGGGAGCGGAAGCACTATGTGCCGACGGGTTGAGCTGTTCTACTAAACATCCTTTTACTTATGCTAAAGGTTACTGGCTATTCTTGAAAGAAGGAATCTGTTTGCGCATAACATTATTAACTGATTTTCTGACCCACGTATGCTGCTTTTGGTTGGCCTGATCTACAGAAATGTGAAGACATCGTTTCCATTGGTCTTCTGTCTAACTAACAACTTCATTTCGACGATAGACGCCTGACCAGTGTGTATTAATCAGATACAAATAACATTTCATTTTGATTATACAGAACTATAACCTTTAAAATAATACTTAGTGTATTTTTCTGAAAAGTCATTGTTGTCAATGTTTGTGTGTGTATAGAAAGAATGAATATACAAACTAACATTTTATCACTTAGTTTCGTAAAGGATTATATGAATGCGTGCACGTGAATGTTTAGAACACCATCTTTGACAATTTGGCGAGCCTGTATAGTGCTATAGCTAATATATATACAAAATATAATATATATACAAATATATATATATATATATATATACAATATAATATATATACAAAATCTATAACTTTGAATCTTGACAATTTGGCGAGTCTGCCAGGATATATACAAATTTTAAAAAAAATATATATATATATATATATATTTTTTTTTTTAAATTTGTATATATCCTGGCAGACTCGCCAAATTGTCAAGATTCAAAGTTATAGATTTTGTATATATATTATATTGTATATATATATATATATATATTTGTATATATATTATATTTTGTATATATATTAGCTATATATATATATATATACTTATATCAGGTTGTTTATGGGGACTGTGTCACCAACCAGCTTTTCGGGAACTTGTATTTCTACTGCTTGTAGAAAGTTTATATTTGGAAATAAGATTAATTTGCCCACCTAGATGCCAAATATGCTAAAACATTCTTGAAAAATTTATTAACTTCTGATTTGAAAAATATATATAAAAACATGTTAAGGTCCCCATATCCACGTCCCCAAAAAGATTTTTGAGGACGTGGATACGGGGACCTTAATATGTTTATATATATAATATATATATATATATATATATTTTTTACATTATTTCTTTATTATTATTTTATTTCTTTTAAAATTATTTTTAACGTTTGTTTTATTCCTTCCTATCCTATCATATCCCGTAAATCGGAGGTCGTAGGGGCACCACAGATAATCGTTTAACCAGCATACTCCATCTGTCCTTTCCTCATCAACCCTGATTGTTTCACTCAGTGTCAAACCAGTCCATTCTCGAATGTTGTCCTCCCACCTCTTTTTCGGTCTTCCTCTTCTTCTACCTCCTTGCACTGTGCCTGGCAGGATGGTCTCTGCAAGACCTGATGATCTGTTGACGTGGCCATACCATCGGAGTTTCCGTTTCTTCACCACTGTGAGCAAATTTTCAGCTCCAATGAAACATTATCAATACAATACAATCTATCTATCTAACCTATCCCGTAACTCGGAGGTCGTAGGAGCACCGCAGATGATCGTTTAACCAACGTACTCCATCTTTCTCTGTCCTCAGCAACCCTGATGGTTTCGCTCAGTCAAACCAGTCCATTCTCGAATGTTGTCCTCCCACTTTTTTTTCGGTCTCCCTCTACTTCTACCTCCTTGCACTGTGCCTTGCAGGATGGTCTTTGCAAGAGCTGAGGATCTGGTTACGTGGCCATACCATCGGAGTTTCCGTTTCTTCACCACTGTGAGCATGTCATCGTGTTGTCCAATGGCTTGTGTGATGGTCTGTCGGACTTCGTCGTTGGTTATGTGTTGGGTTTAGGAAATGCCCAGACGTCTTCTGTAGCAACTCATCTCCACACTTTGTATTCTTCGTTGTAGATCTGCTATGAGGGTCCATGTTTCGCAAGTGTATAGGAAGATGGAGATGACAAGGGAGCGCAACAGTCTTACCTTGGAATGTAGACTGATGGTCCTGTCTTTCCAAATTGGCTTCAACCTCGCCAGGGCAGCAGTTGTTTGTGCGATCTTGGAGAGGACTTCCCGGTGGGGACCCATTGTCTGATACAATGGCTCCTAAATATTTAAAGCTATGAACTGTGTTGAGGGATTGGATTTGGACTTTGATGTCCGTGTTGATGCCATTGGTGTTGTTGGTCATCATTTTGGTCTTCTCTGCACTTATTTCCATTCCATAGACTCTGGAGGTGGTGTCAAGCCTCTGTACCAGCTGTTCAAGTTCTTGTTCCTCTCCAGCCAATCCATCAATGTCATCCGCAAAACGAAGGTTGAAGATTGCTCTTCCCCCTATGCTGACTGCGTTTTCGTGATCTGCAATGACATCTGACATCATGCGCTCTAGGAAGTTGTTGAAGAGTGTTGGAGAGAGTAGGCATCCCTGACGCACACCGATTGTTGTTCTGAACCAGTTTCCGATGGCGCTGTTGTGGAGGACTGCACTGGTAGCCTTGTCATACAGCCTTTTGATGACTTCAAGAATTTTAGGGCTGATGTTGTACACTGTCATAGTTGCCCACAGAGCTGCGTGCCAGACTCGGTCAAACGCCTATTTGAAGTCTACGAACAAATGATATAGATGTCGTTGGTGCTTTAAGTATTTTCGCAGATTATTCTGAGGTTGAAAATCTGTTAAGTGGTACTTCGCCCTGCCCTGAATGCTGCTTGTTCTTCAGCTATGATGTGTTCGGCTTGGGGTTTCAGTCTGTTGAGTATTAATTTGTTTAATTAATTTTTTTAACTTGTAAATATATTTTAAATTACTTTTTAATTATTATTTTTTTAATTTTAAATATTAATTTATTTATTTGTTTGCTACCAATATGCGCTGAACCTTCATAGGGTAATTGTTGTTTGGTATACATGGGATTAGGAACCTGCAAGGACCAGACCCACCTCCCTTTTTTTTAAGAGTAGTGAAGGTGGAGGGTGTAGCAGTGTGAGTACTAATCTCACACTTTAATTAATAATAATCGTCATTGTGTATGTCCATGTCTTTGACTGTTATGTGATGTAGCAGTGTGAGTACTAATCTCACACTTTAATTAATAATAATCGTCATTGTGTATGTCCATGTCTTTGACTGTTATGTGATGTAGCAGTGTGAGTACTAATCTCACACTTTAATTAATAATAATCGTCATTGTGTATGTCCATGTCTTTGACTGTTATGTGATGTAGCAGTGTGAGTACTAATCTCACACTTTAATTAATAATAATCGTCATTGTGTATGTCCATGTCTTTGACTGTTATGTGATGTAGCAGTGTGAGTACTAATCTCACACTTTAATTAATAATAATCGTCATTGTGTATGTCCATGTCTTTGACTGTTATGTGATGTAGCAGTGTGAGTACTAATCTCACACTTTAATTAATAATAATCGTCATTGTGTATGTCCATGTCTTTGACTGTTATGTGTTCACTATTACAATGCATTTACTTCTTAGTTTATTATTGGAGAATAAAATCAGAACATAATCTGCACTTGACGTGTGTGGTCTTGGTGTAACTGAATGGTGTAACTGAAAACAACTGTTTGAAAGACTGACTTCTACAGAGGGGCCCACTTGACTATTGGCCCCCACGTTACCTTTGGCCACCCCAATCCCACTCTTCCTTCTGTCTCTTTCTTCTCCCTCTGGCTGTAAAAGGTATAATCAGGAGGGGTCAAACACAGTACAATCCTGTAGTATTACCATTTCACAAGGGCTTTTTTTTTTCAACCTAACAACCTGAATGTAGGGATTTGAAATGACATTTTGGCATGATTTATCTCAAGGAGCAAATCTATCTGTGGAGACTTCATCTGAAGTTTGGGTTCAAGGGCTGCGTCCATCAGTGGTTCCAGTCGTATCTAGAGGATATGTTTCTGTACGTCAGTGTGAACAAAGCTACAAGACTGACCTGTGGGGTCCCCCAGGGGTCCGTTTTGGAACCTGTACTCTTTTCGCTTTATACCTTTGAATTTGGCCGTATCATCGAGATACACGAGCAAGGGAGGCAGCTTTTTTGGTGATGACTCTGACCTCTACGACTCTTTCCCTCCTGATGATGCCGCTGCAGTGGAGTCTGCTAAGAAGTTTGAGCTGTGTTCCTCTGACCTCAAGGTGTGGATGACGCACAGAAACTGAACGAGGACAAGACTGAGGCCATCATGTGTGGACCTCAGAGCAAAAGAGACTCTGTATCCCTGAGCTCCAACAGTTTTGGACAGTCAGCTATCCCCTTCTTGTCCACTGTCAGAGATCTGGACATCATGATTGATGCAAACCTCACAATAGAGGATCAAGCGAGTGCCGTGGTTAGAGGGTGCTTCTTCCATCTTCACTGTCTTGGTAAACTGCGAGATGCCCTCGGAAAACAAGACCATTGCCGTCGCCTTGGTGATATTCAGGATAGATTATGCAAACCGTTGTCCAGCTTGACCGTCTCCAGTGTGTTCTGAACACGGCCGCCAGGATTGTCACCCGCAGCAAGAAGACCAGACCACATCACTCCTGTTCACTGGCTGCCAGTCAAGAAGAAAGTCGACCACAAAGTCCTCGAGCTCCATATGCTACGAGTGTGTGCATGAACCCACCTCCCTCTATAGTACATGAGAGACATTGTCCCTACCCACAAACCCTCAAGGCGCCTTCACTCCTCTTCCCAGTTTATGTTGTCCGTTCCAAGTGTGGATGGACACAGAAAGAAGGGTTTGGGTCACCGCTCCTTCTCCCACTTCTTCTAGCCTTGCAAAGACCATCCTGCAAGGCACGGTACAAGGAGGCAGAAGAAGAGGTAGACAAAAAAGAGGTGGGAAGACAACATTCGAGAATGGACTGGCTTGACACTGAGTGAAGCTATGACGGTTGCAGATTACAGATAAAGATGGAGTAACTCTGGTTTAAGCGATCATCTGTGCTGCCCCAACAACTTTCGAGTTACGTGATAAGATAGGATAGGATAGGATAGGATATTGATATATAGATATATAAAATGTGTTTATTAAGTATTTAACATATATCATTTATTTATTGAAATCCTTACCTTGTTAATTACTATGGCTTTTACTGTAATAGGGTATGGCCACGTCACCAGAGCATCAGGCCTTGCAAAGACCATCCTGCAAGGCACGGTACAAGGAGGCAGAAGAAGAGGTAGACAGAAAAAGAGGTGGGAAGACAACATTCGAGAATGGACTGGCTTGACACTGAGTGAAACCATGAGGGCTGCTGAGGACAGAGAAAGAGGGAGTACACTGGTTAAACAATCGTCTGTGGTTCCCTAACGACTTCTAAGTTACGGGACAGGATAGGATAATGGTGGGCGTGGACGTTAAACTTCAATGTTCACCTCCCTTTTTTGAGAGTTTTTGGAGAGAGCTTGTATGCAGTTGTTGATGCTGCTTGCTGAATAAAGTTGGAAAAAACACATAGTAACGACTCCTGCCTTGTTGCTGGGAGAACGGGTTACGTACATAACAAATTCGAGTTACACAAGATTCAAGCATCGGGACTGAATCGGCTATTGCAGTGTAACACTGTCTGACAAAGTATTTAAGGAAAAGATAAAGAAAAGGTTGCAAGATCAGTATGCACAAAACTGGCACTCTGAAATTGACTCAAATAGCATATAATATAATAAAAAAATGTTTAAAGATAATTTTGCTTTTGAAAAGTATTTGACTGTTCTTCCCTCCAATCTAGCCGCCAGTATAACAAAAATTAGAACATCACCTCCTAAACTACCAGTACAAAAGGGACGCTTTTTAAAATTAAAAAATGTGACAGAACTTCTAATAATTAATCTGGCATCTTGTGATGCCTATGGAACAGCTTTTTTTGTACCGTTCATTGTTTTTTAATGTAATTCACCATCCCCCCTTTTTTGGCTAAAATGCCCCCTGGGCTATGAGCCTTGTTTCATGCTTTAATTATATGTGATTTTGTTAATAAAAGGACAAAGGACAAAAGGGAAATAATTTTCACTTTATTTTTTTTTGGGTCCAATTTGCTGAGGTCAGGAAATAGTTGCACAAAAGGTTGTATTATGCTTGTCCAAATGCAAATAAATTGTGTACTTTGTTAATGCACTGTGAAATTTGACTTCGAGGAAAATATTTTCATCATTTTGTCATTCTACATGTTCTTAAAAAATAAAAAAAAATAAAAAAAAAGTATTTCGCTTGATTTTTTTGTTTTTTTGTTATTTGAAGAAAGGACTCTTTATTAAATTAAACACACTCCAGGCAATACCAAAGAAACAAAAGACGAAAAAAAATTCAAAGTTGAACCTTTGTTTTGCAAGCAGCTGCATCAGTCGAACAGACAAAAAAACCATAATCAGCAGCAAAAATACATTCTGTGTTTATTATTATTTAGAAGAACAAAATGGTTCTGCTGCTCCTAATCATAATGATAATGAGAAAGAAGAACAAGGAGATTTTTTTTTAAATAAAAGAGTAAAAAAAAGATAAAAGCAACAAAGAAGAACAAAATGAAGCAGAAGAGGTAGAAAAAAAGCCTATGCATGCTTAATGTGTAGTCCACTTGCAGGTGGGATGCAGCTATCCAGGTATAAACTAGCACAACAAAATATTTACAGACACTTTTGAATGTTTGGTTTAAACAAAATTTTTATTCAGGTAAACACATATATATTTATACAGATTTAGTTAGTTAATCATTGCTTATAGGGTCCAGGGGACTGCAAAGAGCCGAATCAGGACCACAAAATCAAGACCACAACTTGGTTGAAAGAGGTTAGTTATTTATTCATTGCTTACAGGGCCCAGCAGACTGCTAAGAGCCGAATCAGGACTGCAAAATCAAGACCACAACTTGGCTGAAAGAGGACTCACCCCTCATCCGCATAAAAGATCTGCCAAAACAACCCCAGTGGCAGTGGTAACACTGAAGGCACTCCACCAGCCGGTCACTTTACAATAATGGTATCCCACACAGGGTTAGTAAGTTAGTTATTAATTGCTTACAGGGTCCAGCGGACTACAGAGATCCGAATCAGGACCACAAAATCAAGACCACAACTTCTCTGAAAGAGGACTCACACCTGATCCGCACAAAAGATCTGCCGAAACAACCCTAGTGGTAACACTAAAGGCACTACACCAGCCGGTCACTTTACAATAAAGACATCCCACGCAGGGGACGCAGAGGCTATATTCTAATTTATCGAACCCCCGTTTATAAAATCAAAATAGAATACAAACATCATTATAAAATATCAACAAAACACATACATACAAAATGCCTATATTGCCAAATAATAACATCATAGGAAGCCCAAATGTCCATTTGGCAGAAAGCGTCCAATATTCTCAAGATGATTACATTACATTACATGATTATTGCTTTAGGTCCAGCGGACTCTTCCGAGCCAAATCAGGACCGGACAACCCCTGATCCGCATCAAAGACCTGCTGAAACAACCCTAGTGGTAAAACTGAAAGCTCTCCATCAGCCAGTCACTTTACAATAAAGACATCCCACGCAGGGGACGCTGAGGCTGTACTCTAATTTATCGAACCCCCGTTTACAAAAATAAAATAGATTACAAACATCATTATAAATTATCAACGAAACACATACATATAAAATGCCTACATTGCTAAATAATAACATCATAGGAAGCCCTAGTGACCACCTGGCAGAAAGCGTCCAATATTCCCAAGCTGATCCAACAGACCTCATACACAAATAAGGAGTCTTGTCCCGGAAGAGTTTTCAAGAAAAAAGATTGGTGACTGGTCTAGCGAAGAAGAAGATAGTATAGCAGATTGATAGAACAGAGCAGGAATGAGAAAGAGCAAATGAGAATGACAGCGACAGTGGGAATTTAAAGCACTAAATTTCCAGAAAGTGGGGATATTATTTATACTGAAACCCCAGGCACCCCAATGGGGGAGGTGACTGGTCTAGTAAAGAAGAAGATAGTATAGTAGATTTAATAGAACAGATTAGGAATGAGAAAGAACAAAGGAGAAAGACAGTGACAGTGGGAATTTAACACACTAAATTTCCAGAAAGTGGGGATACTATTTATACTAAAAAAAACGGCACCCCACAGGGGGTCTGCTGAAACAACCTTAGTGGTAACACTGAAGGCACTCCACCAGCCGGACACTTTACAATACATGTAAAGGCATCCCATGCAGGGGACGCTGAGGCTATACTCTAATATATCGAATCCCCGTTTACAAAAACTGAATATAAACATCTTTATAAAATATCAATAAAACACATACATAGAAAATGTCTACATAGTACACTGCTAAATAACATCATAAGAAGCCCTAGTCACCATTTGGCAGAAAGCATCCAATATTTACAAGCTGACCCAAAAGACCCCATTCACAAATAAGGAGTTTTTGAAGAGTTTTCAAGAAAAAAGGCAGGTGACTGGCTTAGCGAAGAAAATAATATAGCAGATTGATAGAACAGAGTAGGAATGAGAAAGAACAAAGGAGAAAGACAGCGACAGTATAAATTTAAACTTAAAGCACTAAATTTCCAGAACTTGGGAATACTATTTATACAGTAACAAACGGCTCCCACACTGTGGGGATAATACTAATAGACTGTACATAAATATATAGGTAATACACAGAGAAAGTGTAGGTAAATAACATCTAACTCCGGCGTAACATAACACTGTGGTTATACAGTAGGCTTAGTGAGGGAGAAAATCCACCAACAGTGTCATAGGTAATAGGCATATTAGCACAAACATCAGTCATAGACACAGCCGAACATAATAAAAGCATACGAGTGCTGAATGTTTGGTGGGGGAAAAGAAATGTAAGCAACAACAACAAAAAGGCACAAAGATGTATTATTGATTTTTATGAGCATACTAAAATTGAGTATCAAACATAAGTACAACCCAACATGATACAACAAGTGGCTGTAGACTGTAGTATGCTTCTAAGTCTACAAGGACAAACATCCGTCACATTGTCGTACACATAAGCTCAGAAGAAAAAATACTTCAAACTACATAATTAAGCAAAGTTCATGTTTTCTAAAACAAAGGCCAAGTGTCCAATTGGTTGATTCGATTCTATGGAGCGATGGGCTGGCGATGAGCAGATGAAATGAGACTGAAGCTATGAAATGCGATGATTAAAATTGACCGATTTTATTTCATGAATCCCGGCACAAGATCTTAAAAAGACTCAATTATTTCAGTCCGTGTCACACAATAAACATCCAGACAACTTTGTGTGATTAAAACTATCTATTTCACGGACGAACAGCTTCAATACATTTATTTCACTGAAGTTCATAGCACACAGAGTGTGTGATCCAAACGTCACTTATAACGTAGAGTTCCAACGAGCGTCAAAAGACTCCAAAATAAAATGGTAGATAGGACGAAGTCAGTGTCATAAATTCAATGTCGTGTCACTGTCACTATCACATGAAGCAGCTTCAAGAAGTTTATTTCACTGAAGTTCATATCACACAGAGTGTGTGATCCAAACATCACTTATAACGTAGAGTTCCAACGAGCGTGAAAAGACTCCAAAATAAAATGGCAGATAGGACGAAGTCAGTGTCATAAATTCAGTGTCGTGTCACTGTCACTATGATATGAAGCAGCAAAACTTTTTCCAGCCCGCCTTCTTAGGACTGGAGGAGCCTTTGGACGTGGAAGTAGCGAGGGCATAGGAGATGGCGGCGCTGTTTTTGCTCTTGGAGCTCTTGGACCTGCGCAGCAGGCTTTTGGACCTGCCCAGCGCGAGCTCTTCCTGTTCGCCCCAGTTAAGCGACGTCAGGATGCAGGTGTCGAACACCTCCTTCAAGTTCTTCTGCATCAGCGCCGAGCACTCCACGTACTGAGCACCCAACTGCGATGCCAGCCGCGTGGCCTCTTCTTCAGACAGCACTTTCTCTTTGTATATGGCCAACTCGATCAGGATCTTCATGTCGTTCCGCAGGTCAGACTGGGTGCCCACCAGCACAAGGGGTGCCCGCGGGCAGTGTTTTAGAATTTCGGGCACCCACTTCTCCAGCACATTGTGGAAGAATGTGGGCGAGACCGCACTGAAGCAGAGCAGAAAAACGTTGGTGTTGGGGTAGAACAGCGGTCGGAGGGTGTCGAAGTCATCCTGAAATACATACAAAAGGAAGGCATTAATGTGAATGGGCACGCTCATGTGTGGGTGTGTGTGTGTGTGGGGGGGGGGGGGGGGGTGTGGGTGTGTGTGTGTGTGTGTGTGTGCATTACATCCAAACATTTATAGAACTTTGTTTTATTTTGTGGGCATGCAAGCGTTAATGTTAGAGAGAGGGGTGGGGGAGGGGGAGGAGAGGGGAGAGAGAGAGAGAAAGAGAAAAGGGTCAAGGGAGCGAATTATTATCATTATTATTATTATTACTTATGCGCCTAATACGCCAGACTTAGCTCTAGGTACTTATATGAATACAAAACAACTAAATTATATAACAAAATTAATGATGAAAACTCGTGAACTAATAATAAAACTGGAGACTTTAGACGTTTTGGCATGTCTTCGCAACACAGTTAATTTATCTTATAAATAATTTTATATTTATTTATTTATTTATTTATAAAATTTCTATAATAAGTTATAAGTACAACTTATGTTAATCTGATGAATAAAATTGGATACAACAACAACAACAACAGTTAATTTGTTTTTGTGCTGTATTTATTACTAGGCTACTCATAGGTAGGTCTACATACTATGAGCGATGTGTGGACACACGCTGTGCACAGTGGAATTCACCCATTTTCAAAACGCAATTTCTTCAACCACAATGCACAGATTTGTTTAAAATATTAAATTTCTAAAAGTACAATAGTTTCATTTGCCTTCCGTGTATTTCTGATCACTGCAATAACTACAATCCCTACACTAAAACGCAATGAATGCAGTGCGTTGAAGCGGAAAATTTTCGCGTGGCCACTTAATTCAATAAGCCGTGTTTATTCTTACCTTTTGTCTTTCTCAAAGTCAAAGCAGCAATGACCATTTGTTGCCCTCTGCTTAAATGAATTTGGGGCTGAAAAGTGAAAAAAAAACAACAAATAAGTACTACTCATAAATCTCTCCCAAATCTCCCAACAAATATATATGATGTAGGCCTATAAATTATATAAAACCTGATGCAAAAGTGATAAAATATATTTGTAGGCCTAAAATATTTTCTACACTTTGGTTTGCTTCTTCTAGGCTTTTTGTAGCTGTTTCTGTTACACCTTACTAGCAAGCTGGCCCAGTATGTTTAAACTTGACAAAAGTTTGCCAAATCAACCATTGATAACAACATAACATTATTAATAACTTGAACAACTTAAAATAATATGGATCCATTTGATTAATTTCACTTCAGCTGTTATTGATAAAGAAACTGTTCAGTTGTCGATTTGTTTATTACAAATCTTTTTTTAAAGTTACACTTTGTATGCTACATATTGCTAAAACTAGTTCTAACAAGTAGAATACTACTAGTACTACATGAAACTCGAAATCAAATCTATTCTTTTTACTTGTGTTAGTCGTGAATTCTGCTCACAGATGCAGCTTACTTACTAAATAAAAGCATTTGATGTTGAACGAAACGTTGTCGATAATAATCCTTACTGAATATAACCCACATCAATGTTGAATGTATCAGAGTGACAAGAACTAAGAAGCTATGGTATAGTAGTATTAGCCTTTTGCCCTCTAATCAGACATGCATAAAATTTATGAGCAACTAATAAACTTATAAATTCATATTTTCACGCCGGCAGGCTTTCAGGCATCAGTTGTTTGATTAATTTTGCCTACAAAAGGGAGGAAGGTGGGGTAAGGAAATCACCCAAATCAGTGAAGTAGATCTAGACCATTTTTAACTGCATTTGTCACATTTGTGGTACTAACTATGACATCCCTTGTCAGACTGTTCAAATGAATCAAGATTCTTCAATTTTAAGCTGTCTCCGGCTCTAGTCTTTCTTCTTCTTGGTACTGGACTGGGCTTTCTTCAGCATAATGAATCTAGATCTTACCGAAGGCAGCATGTGCTCTTTCAGTCTTTGGCTTTGCTGTGTTGTCGGTTGTTTTATTTATTTATGTTTTTATGAGCGGAAAACTGAAAATCTTCAACTTACAACTATGATATACCACAAGCTGGGAAGTCTCGTCTTTCGTAGGCATCAATTACATACTATACTACGTACGTATGTAGGAGCAGGAGGCCCACGAGTTTACAAAGACGAAAGAAAAGACTTCAGAGCCTACGGATAGAGTCTTGTCTTGGAGCTCGATTATGCTACATTATTTCTTAAAAATATGATTACAAAGATTAACACTACAACAGAACACAAAAGAAAATTCTAAATAAAACAAATAAAACCACTTACAGAAGACGAAGTCAAAAATTTCGGCATGTCGCCAACACTCAGCTATCACGTCATAGAGCATGATAGCCTCCAAACGAAAACCATATTCAAATTGGTTTCTAAATGTTCATCAATTTTATTTTATTTAAATATTGTTGACAGTTATAACGTTTACAAATATTAACATTTTGACGTACATTGTCTTAGATTATGACGTACATTGCCGGAGATCAATGAACATATGCCAAAATAAGGTTCGGTTGGAGGTTAGTGGAGGCCTACGGATAGGATACGGAAAAGTCCCAATGTTCGCAAAAAAAGTTACAGTGAAGGAAGGGGAATAACTCGTACCATCATCACATGGTTTTTGGGAACTCGAGTTAATTTGCCTTTCTGCGTTGAAATGAAAAGATATTCCTACAAATAAACCCCACATTGGATTTGAGGACATGGGCATGTACCCAGATCCGGACGAAGTACCTAGATCCCCGGTGTAAAAACATATGGTTGTACCCAGAAGCAAGGGTTTATAAGAGTATATATATATATATATATATATATATATATATATATATATATATATATATATATATATATATATATATATATATATATATATATATATATATAAGAAAAATAAATATCCTGCTCTCAAAGGTGGACAAAAGTGAGACATAGTGACTTATATATATATACAAAACATATAACCTTGAATCTTGACACCAAGCAAGGTTAGTTTATTAAGTAAATATATCTTTTTTTTCTGCGTCGCAAGAAACTGTCAGGATAGGAAAATATATACTTGTTTTATATTTAGCTTATTATTATGCGTATTTTGCACGTAGCCAAAGTCTCTCTCTCTCGCTCGCTCGCTCTCTCTCTCTCTCTCTCTCTCTCTCTCTCTCTCTCTCGGCTCAGAAATATGGGGTTTAGATAAAGCTGCAGAACATTGTGAAAAAGTACATTTATATGCGTTGAAAAAAATTTTGTCTGTAGATTTACGAACGCCTAATGATCTTGTATATAACGAATTAAACAGGCATCCAATTACTATTAACTCTATTATAAGTTGCATTCGATATTGGTTTAAGTTGTTAGAAATGGAGGATAATAGATTGCCCAAAAAAGCGTATGTAATGTTACGTAATTTGGATGATAGAGGTAAATTCTACATGGGTGACTAATGTACGCTTGTGTTTGTATCAGTATGGTTTTAGCTTTGTGTGGCTGAATCAAGGTGTGGGAGAAAAGAAAGACTTTTTGCATGTTGTTCTGAAACAGCGGATGATTGATTGTAGATGGCAAAACTGGGATGAACATGTAAATAACAGTGAACGTTTTTGTATGTATAAGACATTTTGTGATTCTTTGCACAGTGTTCCTCTGTATCTGAAATTAGACTTAGATAAACATTTAAAATTTATTATGACAAAGTTTCGTTTTGGTGTGTCGGATTTAGCAGTTCATCATTTTAGATATAAACAGCACGCACCAAGAGACCTTACATGTCCTGTGTGCAACAAATGTGAAGAAAATGAATTACAATTTATGTTTTGCTGTCCATTGTATGAAGAGTTAAGAAAAATGTTTATCGCTGCTAAATTTTATAGAAACCCTAGCTCTTTTCATTTATCTATTTTATTATCATCAACAAATAATAGGACAGTAAGAAATTTATGTGTGTTTTTATATAAAGCGTTTAAACAGCGTGAAATTTTCCTTTCATGATAAAATATTTTCTTTACCTTGTATGATTTCATTTATTGTGAATATACAGCGGACCCCATTGTTAGGGGCATAGGCCTAAACAATAAATTGACATGTCTTTGGCATGTCCAAATGTCAAAAATCTCTCTCTCTCTCTCTCTCTCTCTCTCTCTCTCTCTCTCTCTCTCTCTCTCTCTCTCTCTCTCTCTCTCTCTCTCTAGTGCAATGGTCTATAATGGTAGTAAATTATCCCCCAAATAAAACATCTCTTCGCAATATTGCAATCCTATCCTATCCTATCCCGTAACTCCAATGTCGCTGAGGCAATGTTGCTATTTATTGAGAACTCCCATCTGGCTTGACAACACATTTGTTTACAAATATGATTATGTTAAAGATACAGCACGCGTTTGGCAAGAAGGGCCAGCAACATTACTGGCGACCCATCCCATCCAGCCAACCATCTGTTCGAGCTCCTCCCGTCAGGCAAACGCTTCACAGCACTAAAAGTTAGAACTAGCCGGTTTAGACGCAGCTTCTTCCCCGAGGCTGCCCTCTCGGTACCAGTGTCCACAGTTATCCACATAGCATGAGGTGTTATACTTAAACGCCAATTTATTAGTTGCGATAATGTGTTAGTGGTGCAATTCTGATTCTTTAATGTATTTTATCTCATTACGTTATAAGTTAGATACCCATGCGGGTATGTGTGAGTATGCGTGTGCGTGTGGGGGTTGCGAGTGGGCGTGCGCCTGTGCTTTACTCCTTAAAATAACTTTCTCTATTAGAGTATTTTAATGTTTTAATGTCCAGTGGAAGGTTGTTTGTTGTTGCAGAGGGACTGAATGTTTTACCGCATCACCAAAACGAAATCCTATGTATTTTGAATTCATTGGGTAATAAAGTGTCTTGAACTTGAACTTGAAGGAACATGATTTTGGTATACCATACTTAAGAGTTAACAACCAACATAAACAGTACAATTAAAATAAATCTACATACATTAGTATCACCGATACTTTACGGCAAAAAAATAAGAATATATACTTTGTTCAATAGCACAGCTTTAATATAAACCGATACATCCATTATGTCTATGTTTCTTTTAATAGAACACATCAAGGTTGATTTTTAAAAAAAAATAATCAATTTTTACAAATCTTTGTTATATTGATCTATTTTTTACAAATAAGAATTTGGTTGATTGGTTGCTACGTGGATGTTTTTTTTTTTTTTAAAATTAACTTGTTCTTCGTCGATATGATTTGACAGGGAGTGCTTTCCCCTGTACAGCAATAGGCTGTACGATGTTTTATATGTAGATATTTTAGCGCAAGAAAGGAGGAACAACGAAGCTTAACGTCCTATTGCATCAGCGTTAAGGACGATCACCACGTCGCCACCCTGACAATAATGATCATCATCATCATATCAAAGATGAGATCCTACGGATCTTACAAGAGTCTATAAGCGCAAGAAAGGCAGCTACGAGTTGCTAGAAATAGTCACCAAAACTACGGGAGTTGTTGATTACACTTTCCAAACAGTTGGTTTTTGTTGCAAGCTTATAGTTTCCAGTTGGGCAACATTCACAGTCAATGTTAAACGGATCTGGTTAAAGCGGGTCACTTAACTCCTATCTTCGTTTCGGTTTCAATTATTTACCCCCCTCCAAAAAACAACAAAACAAAAAGAAAAGAAAAAAAAAATTCAATGTCTAAAAATAGAACACACGTGGAAAAGTGACGTATTTCGCGCGAAATATCACGTGACCTAAAGTGGCGCGAACCTCCATTGTTAGTCTGAGAGTGGATTACTTTGTGTGTGGAAGTGTCGAAAACTCAACATGGATGTTACAGAACAAGCTACAGGATCAAACCAAGTGAGAGATCAAGTTGGTGACAGATGTCTAAAACTTTTTCAAGACTTTCTGGAAGAGTAAGTATTCGGCGATCATTTTGTAAAGATGCAAAACTGTCGGCTACCAATCATTCATCATGATCATTTAATTTCATGATTCTGGTTCATCGTCTGCTCAGTGCTTGAGCCTGAGTTCTGTGTCGATGATTTGATTGTAGCGTTCTTTCAGTTTGCCAATCTTTGTGCGTTATTATTTATATTAGTTATTGTTTAATAAATGATAATGTTGTGGTTTAGCGAGTGGTAACTGAGGTATAACTGTAACACATATTGCTTCACCCAAATGCCCACAGCGCTTGCTCAGGACTAGTACAATGCTCTCCTATCTCACTACAAGTACAACACTCTCACTTTTTGAGAGTATTGTAGTGAGGCCTACGATTAAGTGCTCTGGACCCGTGCTTCAGTATCGTGATCGTTGGCATTGTAATGATTGTGAATTGTTCGTTGATTGAATATTGCATCATTTTACAGCCGCTGTGATAAGTTTACATTACATAATTGTTGCTTTAGGTCCAGCGGACTCTTCCGAGCCAAATCAGGACCGGACAACCCCCAATCCGCATAAAAGATGTGCTGAAACAACCCTAGTGGGAAAACTGAACGCCCTCCACCAGCCAGTCACTTTACAATAAAGACATCCCACGCAGGGGACAGCTGAGGCTTCACCCCAACTTATCGAACCCCCATATACAAAAACAAAATAGAATACAAACTTCATTATAAATTATCAACAAAACATATATAAAATGCCTACATTGCTAAATAATAACATCATAGGAAGCCCTAGTGACCACCTGGCAGAAAGTGTCCAATATTCCCTAGCTGATCCAACAGACCCCATACACAAACAGGGTTTATTCTTGGCGTCGGTCATCGGTCATTGACGCATAAAAATCTGAAATGACCGATTGGTTTGCCAGCCAGCTGGTCAAGTGACCTATTGATTTTACGATCGGGCGGTCAAACTTTGCGAAGATTTGTCATTTAAAAAGTTCTATACAAACTGCGAACTCAATAAAACTTAGCACAACCATTACCGAAACGAAATTATTTACCCTTTCAGTATAATACAAACTTTTCCGATCCATAGTTTTCATTGCTGACATGCAACGCGCCAGCGCATTGACAGTCACAGTATAGATCTAGTTTGCGATTCCATTTTGTCAGCAAACAAAAAAATGCCTACGAAAAAAAACACATGGTGTTTAGGCCTATATAGTAATACTATAGCCTAGTTTGTTTTGTTTTTTCATTTAAAGATGCACATTATTAAATTATTAGTAATGTCATTATTATTATTATCTAACTAATAATTTACGGATCTATTTACATGTATGTACTTTGGCACTGTTGGATTGTCTCCCTCTTTTGGCAGTGCACAGATTGTGTAGTGTGTACTAATGATGTCACACATGACGTAGATTATTTTTTTGTGGGTTATTTTAAACTAATGTATTTTTTATTTAATTATTTATTTTATTTAATTTATTTGTGTTCATTTCTTTATTCATTAGTAAGTATTATTTTTATAATTATTTCTTTTTTATTTTATTTTGTGGAGGTAATTAAATAAGGTTTAAGAATGGATGCGGACCTGTACTTTTCCATAGAAACATAAAAAATGTCGGCAGCATCATGAAATGTCTTGATAAAGGTCTTTGAGACCGAAACCGGTCGACACTTGTCTTCTGTTGTTTTTGTTTGCTTTCCTTCTTTTATATGGCGTACGAACAGGGTCAAACGCGCGATGAAAAGTAGCGATTTGCATCGATAGGCCCTACTATTCTCATAAGGATCCATCCGTTTAGGAAAGTATCGCTACTTTTCTCAAAAGGATCGCACATTTTCTCAAATGGAACGATACTTTGCATCGATATTTTAGCTCGAGCAGTTTCATCGCGCAGTTCCGAAGTTTACCGAGGCGAAACACACTGTTTCTGCAAAACTGAAATCGGTCAAGCTAATGAAATAATATACATGTATTATGTAACATTCCGCAGTTCCAATTGTCCTTTTCAGATCAAATTAATTAATAAATATAATTTTTCCAAATAGCTAAATATAAGAATTACTATTAGTTAATAAATAATATCTACATCCATCTTTCCGCCTCAAGTAATGCAAAACGAAAGGAAAGCAAGCAGATTGGCGCGATTGCCTGTTTTGTGTTCCGCTGTAGTTCCGATCAAACCTTTGGAAAATTTGCATACTGTGTATTCGGAAGAACTCGGAAATGCGCGATGAAAAGGATCGATCCTTTCGTAACGGAGCGATGCAAAGTAGCGGTACTTTTCAAAACCCTGTTCGTACGCCATACTTTTATAGTTAAATTGTACCATGTTTAATACTCAAACAGGGTAAAAATAACTCTTCCTGCAGTATGTGCTTCAGCCGCAGGCTCCATTACTTTAGTTTATAGGCCAATTCTTCATTTGGTAGTAGTATAACTATTAGTGTATAATATTTATTTATTATTTTCTCGATCTCTTACTCTTAGTGTTACTACAACTGTACTAGTATCTGTATCTTTATCGCTCGATTTATCATGTTTATTGCTGTTTTAAACGGAATTCAGATTTGTCACTGATGCCTGAATTTTAAATAGAGAGAGAGAGAGACTCGGGGAGTTATTTTGTACCATTTGTACTCATAAGCTATCGAATGATACTGTGTGACATTGCTTTCCAAAATGACCTATTGTTTTTCCTGTGAACTGGTCAAATGACCTATCATGGTCACTTTCAAGATTAATCCCTGCACAAACATGGAGTCTTGTCCCGAAGAGTTTTCAAGAAAAAAGGTAGGAGACTGGTCTAGCGAAGAAGACGATAGTATAGCAGATTGATAGAACAGAGCACGAATGAGAAAGAGCAAATGAGAAAGCGACAGTGGGAATTTAAAGCACTAAATTTCCAGAAAGTGGGGATACTATTTATACTGAAACCCCCGGCACCCCAACGGGGGTGCTGTGATAAATAATACTGACATACATGTAGTCATGATTGCTTTAGTCTACTGTAGAAAATTTGCTTTTAATTTAGTTTTCCTGTGCCGCATGCAGTTGATACATAACCATAGCTGCACCTGTGCATACTCCTGTTTACATTTTGATGTGTAACTGTTGAATTTCTTTTGAGTTAGTTGTGATGCATCAATTTATTAATCTCAGCTTTGATAGTTCTATAGATGTTTTTTTTTTCTAGATAAGCAAAAATAATAATACACACTTTTTTTCCCCAAATCACCAATCAAGCTCAGAGCATGGCGATCTGTTCCAACATACATGTTCACGCACACACACACATCTATCAGTCCTACATATTGTGTGACAGCTGGGAGATTGATAATTCTTAAGTATTAAAGTAACAATTGCTATGTGGACAGCAGATTGAAAAGCTTCTGAAGGTGCTGCATGTTATAGGGTTGGATTATAGATATTAATATTTGTGTATACTATAATTGATGGCAAACGTGTTGCAGATTCCGTGTGGATGGGGAGGCAAAGTACCTTCAGATGGTGCAGGAGTTGGTTCGACCAGAGCGTAACACGTTGAAGGTCAGCTTCGGTGACCTTGAAACGTTCAACCAGCAGCTGTCCACCACCATTCTTGAGGAGTACTACAGGTGAGGTTGCTACCACAAGGTATTTGGACATTTTGCTACAGTAAATAGAATATATTTTGTCAATTATTTTACATCCCACATCATCTCTTAAGATCCCAAAACATGCAAATGAGTGAGAAGTAACTTCACAGCAGTAGTTTTTCCAACATACAGAGCAGAACTCTTGATATTATTATTATTACTATTATTATTGTTATTGTTATTACTTATTAGATTAATTTTGTTTGAAAAGACTTGTTGAAAATCGTTTTTGTAAAAAAAAAAAAAAAAAATCTTTTTACGGTTTTTGTAACTTTTTATTTTTATTTTAATGAGTTTTGCAATGTAACATTTTACTACATGTGCAGAAGAAAAAAGATACGATAATCAAATAAAGTAGGTACCGGCAGCCATTGGCCTAGGGGACGGGAAAGAAGCCTACAGCTCTAAAAAAGCTGTTTTTCACATCGTTGTTTATATGGCTAAATGCAACCTTTTCTTGAAAAAAATGTTTGTAAAATAAAGTTTTGTTCTTCATCTTTTTATCTGTATGGGTTTTTAATTTAATTATGGGCTGTAGTAGCTGTGTGAAACCGTCAAAAACACTAACCGACGCTCAAACTCGCGTTCGTCGTCATGCGCAAATGGCGTACTTTTCCCAGTGCGATTACGGTCTGTTTAAAACAGCCGCCGCTGTGCTATCGCAGAACCAGATATAGCTATGCAAATTACAAGGTCAGCAAGAAGAAGCTACACAGTTTATTCACGTATGTTTCTTTTCCTGAATTATACCAGCGAAAAATGACAAAAATCAGCTTGAAAATTTGGCTATATTCAAGAGAATGTATCTCTTGAATTAAGAAATTGATCAAACATAAAAAAGATGCGCTGGAAAGTTCGTTTTTCGAAGAATTCATCGGTATACGGAACTACCGTGTAGCACTAATGCTGGAGCTTCGCAAGCCAATTGTAAACGAGTACCGTCTAGGTCACGTTCATCACTCATGCACACACACATCATGGCGGACTGTGAAAATGTATCGGCGACACGTGTTGGCGAATCTGCTTCATTTGTTTGCTGCATCAAGCCCAGGCTTGGTAAGTAGTCATATTCCAAGTTTAGACATATAAATTATTTGTTGTGTAAGTTCTGTAACTTCTTTTTCGTTATTTATACCAAATGTTGACGCGATTGCAAGGCGTGCTTATCACATGGCCAGATAAAATGGTGCAGACAATAGGCACGCAAATCGAAGTGAATTCTATTTTTGTTCACGCTGATTGATGGATTTAAAACATAATGAATGAGAAGAAGAATATCTGCACAACCAGAAACAATAATAGTTTTGTCATTAATTACACAATGGATGAGGTATTTTTGGAAAAAATTGACAACATTCGTTGACCGGAAGTGCGATCTGCCATGAACGGTATCTGGACGTTTCGGCGGTGGGCACTTTCGGCGACACCGCCGAAACGTCCAATCTATTTTTCCGCCGAATCGTCCATATGATTTCTGAAGAAAGTTCCCGTCGAAAGCGCATTGGATATTAGCCGCGCTAAAATAAACTTTTTTGGGGTATGTTTTTGTATTATTTTGTATACGGAAGCACGTTTCGTTTCACTTGGCTAAATATTTTAGAAAAACCGCATCTATTAAAAGAAAAAAGGAGAAGCCAAATCTCGCATGATGTGTTTCTGCTCGTGACTTGGCGGCCTTTAGCATTCTTCTCACTCAGTTGTATTGCGTCTGTTCAACAGCTTCAGTACGACAATCGCTGATTTTTACGACTTTATACAGTAAGTATCTAACATTTTAGTGGTTTTTTTTTCAATCTTCTTTCGCTGATAACGATGGTTTCATGATATATCTTTCGATCGAGTCACAGTAAACTGTCAGTGTCAGTCTTAAGTTTAGTCCGTGATCGACTCATCGAGTGTGTTTAGTTTAGTCTTTTCAGTTTTATTTTCTCTTTGTAAACTCGTGGGCCTCCTACATACGTACGTAGTATGTATAGCATGTAATTGAGCCCTACGAAAGATGAGATTTCCCAGCCTGTGGTCTAATCTGATGATATGGCAATGAATCGTTTTAATCAATGAAATTAGTTCTTTATTTTGATTATATTTCATCATTCGTCATTTTCATCTCGGGAATAAACTGTTCAAGTTCACCAAAACATGGGAACAGGCTTAATCTGCCGTAATGAAGAACAATGTTGATGATCATTGCTATTTCAGTTCAGAGTAGCCTGTTAGTATTTCAATTGTAAACTAAACTTTGTAATTATTACTAGTATGATATTATAATCAATCAATGATTACAAAAAGTTCTATTTAAGTTTTTAACATGACGAGTATTCCAGTAAACTTCTAAATAAAAGAATGCTTAAAATATACTGAAAAAGGGGAATTGCATTGGAAAGAGACAAAAGATGAGATCTGCTTTAAGCGTAAGAGTTTACACTGATTGTTTGCATATTTTGCGTTGTTTAATTTTAATTGTGTATTGTATGATTGACGTATCAGTTCTATAATTTAATTAATATTCCTTTTTTATATGTTCTTCATGCCATGGGTCACAATGATTAAACACAGGAGTATGACCACAGAAAATTCCTAATTATATTATTTGTGTTTCACAGATGGCAACTTATCCCTGCATTGATTGCACAAAAGTCGTGCGTCCATGACAGCATGCTAAATGTGATGTGTGTGAGAAATGGCAACATAGGCTTTGCCGCACAGGTATTTCGCACAAAAATATGCAGGGGAGGAAGGAGGGCTTCATAAGCTGGACTTGCAGATTCTGTTTGCCAGCAGCTACAGCAAGACCATCATTGACCTATGAAGAGATTCATTTCAGATCTGCCTGAGATGCAGCAGTTTGAAGCTGTGCATTCAACTGCACAATATTCTGCTGAAGCACCACTCTTGCTGTTACAGGAATCTACTATTCATTCCAGTTCCTGTTCTGAGCAGGTACATAGCAATCTATATTTTGTCCTTGTAAGCAGTGTTTTATACGTAACAAATAATATAAATAATCTTAATTGAATGTGTATATTTACCCAAAAATATGCTTATATCATTTAGTTGCTTCATATTGAGTAATATACTTTTTGCTGTGTGTGTGTGTATATATATATATATATATATATATATATATATATATATATATATATATATATATATATATATATATATATATATTACTAGCATTTCTTAAATTGATCCATCGATTCATGATTTTCTGTTGTTCAGGTGGCTGACTGTTTAGCAAGTCTGCTGTCACCAAGCTGTGTACACCAATAATGATGTTGAGGGATGGCATAATGGTTTGAACAGGATGGTATCAAGAAAAGACAATGAGAACGTAAATCTGAGCATGTATGAGTTGGTCGAGGTTCTCTATGAATCTTCCAAGCAGGTTGAAACTGATGTTCAGCTTGTGACTGAAGAGAAGCTCATGAAGCACCAGCGCAAGGACTTCCTTCATTATCAGGCCAGGATCTTTTCCTTCTGGGATCAGTATTCAAAAAGAGAACTTAGGCCAGCTCAGCTAATTCATAAAGTTGCAGAGCTTCAACTTGTAGTTGAGTTCAAGCATTACAATCCAGTGATGACTAACTAGTTTTGTGTTTCAGTACATTTTATATTTAAGTGGAGTTAAAAAAATATATATCTTTTATTTTGCTAATATTTGAATTTATTTTTTTCAGTATCACTAATTATTATCTGTGCATGTATTTTCTTCTTTTACATGTTAATACTATTCTGTTTACCAGATTGAATAATATTTATGAACATCATAATACACTTTTTGCATTAGCTTTTTTATCTGTTGTATTAGTCACTGTATATTACTATTATTAGCCAAATCTTTGCCAGTTACATTTATTATTAATATTCAAATAAAATAAACCATGTCTGAGATATACCCCGATGTGTATTTACATGATAGATATGTAACACAAATGGGTGAAAACGAAGAGCATTTCTTTGAATATTGGATTGATATAAATGTACTTTAAATCAAGTCGTAATTATGTGTGCAAGTGTACATGCATACGAGTGCGTGTGTGAACGCGCAGGTGGGTGTGTACTGTGGAAAGTGTTTTTAAGAGAATGCAGAAGAAGCTGAAGTATTGCATTGATATGTTATATGTGTGAGTGCATACTCAAGTCAACATGATGTACTGTGATGCTTAACCTAGTAATCTGTTAGAGTCTTTGAATGTTTGTGTTGACTGCATGTGTTAGTCATTTGATATTGACACTTTGTGTGAATTATATGCGTGATGGTGTGTGTGCAGTTGATTTCTTTGCATACTCTAGTCAACATGATGTACTGTGATGCTTAACCTAGTAATCTGTTAGCGTCTATGAATGTTGTGTTTGCTGCATGTTTTAGTCATTTGATCGCCTGATATTGACAATGTGTGTAGTTTATTTCTTTGCATACTCTAGTCAACATGATGTTCTATGATGCCTAACCTAGTCATCTGTTAGAGTCTATGAATGTTTGCGTTGACTGCATGTGTTAGTCATTTGATCGCCTGATATTGACAATTTGTGTGAATTATATGTGTGATGGTGTGTGTGCGTTTGATTTCTTTGCATACTCTAGTCAACATGATGTACTGTGATGCTTAACCTAGTAATATGTTAGCGTCTATGAATGTTACCATGCAACCTCATATTCTGATTCAAAGATTGATTGATGATTTTGAATTACCTCACCAGCTTGTACTGTGCATTTTGGAATTCTTGACTTTTAGAGAACGAGTTTTTGTTAATGAATTGTACTCTGATAAAAAGGTTACATGTACAGATGATTCGGCTTTGTTGTCCTTGAGTGGTTCGGAGAATGGCCACAGTGATTCTTTGCCTACTTTTGTAGACTGGTGTGATGACAATTATTTGGAAATGAATGTTTCTAAGACCAAAGAACTTATTGTTGATTTTAGAAGAGACAGAGATGATGTTGCTGCAAGCACAATCCATGGTGAAAATATTGAAATGGTAGAGACCTACAAATACCTTGGTACAATTTTTGATAATAAGCTAAAATGGTATGCCAATACTGAAGCAATTGTCAAGCGGGGGCAGCAGAGAGTATACCTTCTCAGAACTCTTTTTCGGTAGACAAAAAAAATACTTAGTCTGTTTTACCAGTCTTTCATTGAGAGTCTTTTGACTTTTTCATTCATATGCTGGTTTCCTAGTCTGTCGGTTAGGGATAGAAATAGTCTCTTCAGCATTGTGAAAACGTGTTCCAAAATTACCGGTGAGGAGCAGAGGAACCTATCTGCCTTCTGCAATCAGCAAATCACAAGGAAAGCTAAACAGATTGTCAGTAAACTGGAACATATTTTGGCCGATGAGTTTGTACTTCTGCCTTCAAAACGTCGTTTTGCTCAACCCATTTCGAAAACTAAAAGATATTCAAACTCATTTGTACCCTCTGTTGTCTGCCTTCTCAAAGCCTATACAATGTAATACAAGGGACTGTTTTTTTGTTGTTTTTTTTACGATTGATTTTATTGATTCTTTGTCACTATAGACAATAGATATAAGCTGCTGTGTGAGTGTGGGTATAATTCCAGAGAGAGTGAGGAGATTTTTGCTGGTAGAAACTATTATCTGTGATATTTATTTTATAGTTTATATTTTATAGTTTACTTACGCATTTAACAGCACATTTACTTATTGATTGGGAGTACTCTCCGTGTGTACGTATGGTCATTTTTAATTTTTATTCTTATTCTTACTGGTTATTTCTGCGCCAACGCTGCCTTTGTAATTGTAATTGCCCAGCTTGAGAGGAATGAAGTTGTGTGGCATTGTGTTGTGCTGTATTGTGTTGTATTGTGTGGTATTGTATTGTTGGGATGTACATTTTGTATTGTAGCTTTCTGCGGATAAACTATTATCTGTGATATACCGGGGCAGTTTACTTTTTATGACATTCACCTCTAGTTTATTGTATGTATTTAACCGTATATTTTGTTATTTATTTGTTTTATTTATTATTTATTGATTGGATTACTTCTCATGTGTATGTAATATTTTTAATTCTTGTGTATTCTGTTAATTGCGCTGATGCTGCCATTGTAATTGCTCAGTTTAAGATGACTAAAGTTGTATTGTGTTGTATTGTATTGTTGTGTTTGCTGCATGTGTTAGTCATTTGATCGCCTGATATTGACAATGTGTGTAGTTGATTTCTTTGCATACTCTAGTCAATATGTTCTGTGATGCCTAACCTAGCCATCTGTTAGTGTCTATGAATGTTTGTGTTTGCTGCAAGTGTTAGTTATTTGATCGCCTGATATTGACAATTTGTGTGCATTATGTGTGTGATGCCTAACATAGTCTTTCAAGTCCTAGTAGTCCTAGTCATTTTTGTTTTACTATATCTTTCTGTTTATCTGTTATTGTTGGGTATGCTTGTGCGAGTGTGTGTGTGTGCATACATGTGTGTATTTGTGTATGTAGGTATGTGTGCGTGTGTGTAAGTGAGAGAGAGAAAGATGTTAAATCTAAAACAATTTGTGTGTGTGCAGTTGATTCCTTAGGAGTTTGATAGCATTGTTTCTGTTTGTATAAGTTATGGATGTGTGTATGCGTTCCAGATGGTTGAAAGAATTTCTAATGTTAAACAGATTCATTATTATCTTCCTTGCTGTACTTCTGCATGCCATTTGTCAAATTAATTAACTGTTTTAATTCTAATTTTGGAAAAAATATTTTGGGATAAGAGTTGTCAAAAATAAATGTTGCAGGCTCTAAACACCATTAAACCATTGTTTTTGTTGCCTAATTATGTGTGAGTATGCGTGTGTTTGATGTCTATGTTGTGATTACTTTCACAGGCACATAAACACGTCTTATCAGCTAATAGTACATACTCTCACAAACATGGAAATTTGCATAACACCGGTACAGGTCCCATTCTTCAACAGTATCTTGCGGCAAGATTTTGGACACTACATCCCTTATCAGCCAATATAGTCTCTGGGTTCTCACTTTTGTGGCAGATCAGATTTTTCCACGATCTGTTGATCGGATGTTGAACCTCCATTCGTGTGTAACTTATACATGTATGCTAAATGTGGCCCTCTGTGCACTTTCATTGGAAGGTTTTTCTACTGGTATCTCTGTACCATTTAAAAAAAACAAAATGCAGAAAACACTTTCAGTGCGTAAATAAGTCAAACAATTTAGATCTACCGCAGGCCCTAACAGTCCTGTATAGTAATGCAGGAGAGATTTATCAAACTCTAGAGCTTAGACAAACAGAAAAAAAAGGTCAGCTCCAAGCATCTTTGACTTCGGAAATTTATGACCTGTGCTCCTAGCCATGTAGCAATGTATAAATGGCACCGCCTAAACGTCCAGCCATCTAGCAATGTATAAAAATAGAGTACCGCCGAAACGTCCAGACATGTTAAAATGTATAAAATATAGTACCGCCGAAATGTCCAGACAATGTGGCAGTTTATCAAATATAGTACTGCCGAAAGATCCAGTCATCTAGCAATGTATAAAATAGCGTACCGCCGAAATGTCAAGACATGTTAAAATGTATAAAATATAGTACCGCCGAAATGTCCAGACATGTGGCAGTTTATCAAATATAGTACTGCCGAAAGATCCAGTCATCTAGCAATGTATAAAATAGAGTACCGCCGAAATGTCCAGACATGTTACAATGTATAAAATATAGTACCGCCGAAATGTCCAGACATGTGACAATTTATAAAATATAGTACCGCCGAAACATCCAGTCAACTAGCAATGTATAAAATAGAGTGCCGCCGAAACGTCCAGACATATAATAATGTATAAAATATAGTACCGCCGAAACGTCCAGACATGTTAAAATATAGCCTAGTACCGCCGAAACATCCAGCCATATAACAATGTATAAAATAGAGTACCGTCCGAAACGTCTAGCCTTCCATCAATGTATAAAATATATAGTAGTACCACCGAAACGTCCAGCTATATAGCAATGTAAAAAAATATATGACCTATGCTCCTAGCCATGTAGCAATGTATAAATTACGGCACCGCCGAAACGTCCAGCCTAGCAGTGTATAAAAATATAGTACCGCCGAAACGTCCAGACATGTTACAATGTATAAAATATAGTACCGCCGAAATGTCCAGACATGTGACAATTTATAAAATATAGTACCGCCGAAACATCCAGTCAACTGGCAATGTATAAAATAGAGTACCGCCGAAACGTCCAGACATGTTACAATGTATAAAATATAGTACCGCCGAAACATCCAGTCATCTAGCAATGTATAAAATAGAGTACCGCCGAAACGTCCAGACATGTTACAATGTATAAAATATAGTACCGCCGAAACATCCAGTCATCTATATAGCAATGTATAAAATAGAGTAGGCCTACCGCCGAAACGTCCAGACTTGTTACAATGTATGAAATAGAGTACCGCCGAAACGTCCAGACTTGTTACAATGTATAAAATATAGTACCGCCGAAACGTCCAAACATGTGACAATTTGTAAAATATAGTACCGCCGAAACATCCAGTCAACTAGCAATGTATAAAATAGAGTACCGCCGAAACGTCCAGACATGTTACAATGTATAAATTATAGTACCGCCGAAACATCCAGTCATCTAACAATGTATAAAATATAGTACCGCCGAAACGTCCAGACATATAATAATGTATAAAATATAGTACCGCCGAAACGTCCAGACATGTTACAATGTATAAAATATAGCCTAGTACCGCCGAAACATCCAGCCATATAACAATGTATACAATAGAGTACCGTCCGAAACGTCTAGCCTTCCATCAATGTATAAAATATATAGTAGTACCGCCGAAACGTCCAGCTATATAGCAATGTATAAAAAATATGTGACCTATGCTCCTAGCCATGTAGCCATGTATAAATTACGGCACCGCCGAAACGTCCAGCCATCTAGCAATGTATAAAAATATAGTACCGCCGAAACGTCCAGATATGTTACAATGTATAAAATATAGTACCGCCGAAACATCCAGCCATATAACAATGTATAAAATAGAGTACCGTCCGAAACGTCCAGCCTTCCAGCAATGTATAAAATATATAGTACCGCCGAAACGTCCATCTAAATAGCAATGTATAAAATACAGCGCCGCCGAAACGACTATCCATGTACAATATGTGTATTACCCACACTTACTGTGTATCATTTATAGTACACGTTATAACTTTTATATTTACAAAAATCTCGACCAACGTTCTCTATTATTAAATACAAGAGGCAAAAATTTACCCAGCTTATGAAAATATTTTCTAGGCAAAAATTTACCCAGCTTATGAAAATATTTTCTGCAGTAGAAACGGACACTCCGCACACACGGGACAAAGGCAGATAATCGTATCTTGCCACAGTTCAGTTCAGTGGATAGATTTACGTCCCCGGACACAGTGCGTATAGGGGACAATCTTGCCGACATCAATAAGAATTGATTGCGTAACCATTGGAACTTAAAACAGTAATAACACTTATTTATAAATAAGCCTAAAGACGGCACCGCCGAAAGGTCCAGACTAGCGCCGAACCGTCCCGCCGCCGAAACGTCCACCGCCGAAACGTCCAGGGTGTGACGCCGAATCGTCCCGCCGCCGAAACGTCCATAATTCCCATGAACGTAGCGTGTTTGTTTACATTGGAAACTTCGCAAACGAAGTTAATTTGCTGTACTTTTTACCTGTTTTCCGTCTCTCTCTCTCTTTCTCTCTGTTTTCAAGTATTTTTATTACCAATAGTGCGAATCAATGGTTGAGAAAGTTGAATACAGAAGATCTCTGGCTCTTTGATTCAATACATTTTGCGTTCCTTGAGTTTTATCTTTTCAAGAAAATCCACTGCTTCATTTATTTATTATTTTTAAAATTTATATTTCAGATGATGCACACTTCCAGAAAATGAAATCTGCTTTCAAGACTGGAAGAGGTGCACCACCAAAGATTGTTCGTGGACCACTGACAAACAGGCTTGCCTTACAGCTGGAACTTTTGCGCATTGAAACAGGCATATCGTGGAGTCAACTGGAGGCTTTTTTTCCAAAGACTGTGGATGTGAATCCATTGCAAGGACTAAGTTTCAAAGCAGAAATTGAAGCCACAGTAAAGGAAGCAGCCAAATGGAAAGACGATGCAACTTTTGATGAATTTTTGAGTGTGGACTTAGGTCAGTCCATTTTGGGAAGGAATGTTGGCTTTCACCTGTTGAAACACAGAATTTCAAGGCACCATCTCCTCAATCCAGATCTTCTGAAGGAAGTACAGCCCCCGTCTGAACTTGTGAATGACCTGGTGATTGATTTGGTGGCTTTCTCAAACAAAGAATCTGAAATGACATTGTCTAAAACCCGCACAGTCCTCCACTTTCTTGGTGCAGATGTATCGCACCTGAATGATCAGCAGCTGAGCTCCAAACTGAAAACTTTGTACAAACAATACCAGTCTCACAACAAGAGCATCAAGCGCCCTGGGGGAGAAGATAAGATGAATTTATTTCTTTCTTCAGCACCTGACTTCACTAACAAGAGCTTGTGCACACAGTCATCATCTGCTTGGCATTCGCCAGAAAATATAAAATTAGCTGGAGCAGAAAGAAACCAAGCAAAACTGAGACGTCAACTCGAAGAAACTGAGTCTGAGCTTGCGCAACAAAGAAACACCATTGCTGTTTTGAAGGAAGAAATTAGCTCTCACAATCACCGGTTCCAGAAGCTTCTTGAGCAAGCTAACCAACATCAAACTGAGTTGATTAATTGCCAAGAAAAGATCAGGCAACTGCAGGCTGAGAAGCAAGAAATGAGAGGACAGTTGCAAAATGCACGGGATACAGTAAGAGCTACCAGGGTAAGCAGTTACTACAAGCGGCTTCAGAGACGAGAGAGAGAAATTATGAAAAAGCAGGCTGCACTTCAGGCTCATGAAAAATGTTCTGCAGCATCTAGAGCTCTACGGAGAAAGATTAAGCTCCTCCAAACAAGTCACTCCAATGCCAAGGCAGAACTCGCAAAGCTTCGTCCACTTAAAACACAAGTGCTTGAACTGCTGAGTGAAAATGACCACCAAGCTGAGCAACTGCAAGAAGAAAGGGTCATCAGACTGAAAGACCCAGTAACAGGTCACTTCACAGAAGAAGCCAAATTATTAATTATGGAGCTTGTCGGTCAACAGGAGGTATCCTCGGAGAGATGCGGGCAGGTGATTGCAGCAGTATGCCGACACATTTTGAACGCTGCGGTTCCCCTGAATGATCTGCCATCAGCTCGCAGTGCTATTCGCTTTGCTGATGTAGGACATGTCTTGAGCAAAATGCAAGTGACTGATGCTATCCTAAAATCGGACCACTTCGACCTTCATTCAGATGGCACAACCAAATCTGGCAAGAAAGTGGTAGGCCATCAAGTGACCCTGAGCACCGGTGAAAGCCTTGCCTGTGGATTTACTGTTGTAGCTGCTGAAAATGCCACCTGCCTGGTTGACATTGCCATAGGTCTACTTGAAGAGTTGTCTGCTGTTTTTGAAGATGATGAAGAAAAACAACATGAAGTTTTTATTGAACTTCTTCAGCGACTCAGTGCGTTGATGTCTGACAGGGCAGCAGTAATGAAGGCATATGGCAGGCAGCTGAACATCACAAAAAGAGATCTGCTTCAATCAGATGACAATCTTTCATTTCTACACTGCAATGCTCATTTTTTGTTGGGCCTCGTTAATGCTGTCAGCAAGGCCTTCAAAGACGTGCAGAAACCAGACCAACCACTGGGAAGAGAAAGCCATGCAAAGTTTGCTGGAGGCAGGTCCAAGAGTGAACATGCAGTCTCACGGTGCATCCGTGAAGCCTGCGCTTGCCTCGGGCCAAGGGGAGATGAACGCTACAGCTGCAGAGAACACTGGCTAGCATTCTGCATGATGAACAACATGCAGTCTCTAGTGACTTCTTTTAAAGGCAATAGGTAAGAGCATTTTTTCCCCATGTTCCACCAGTGTGTGCGTTTGTCAGAAACAGTCATATACATGTGCAATATCCTCTCTCACTACACACAGAACTTTAATTTTGGAGACAACCAATGAACCATTCTTACACACGTCATGTGGCATATCAATACACCAACCACTGCTGTTTTCCACATTGTATACAACATCAATGAATACACCAACCAACCAAACACTAATTAGTAATCAATCAATAATTTTCTGGTTTAAGGTTCAACAACCTCTTTCAAGCCGCCGCAGCTCTTCACTTTCACAGGCAGGATATCTTGGAATTCCTGCCAAACTACATGGATGCCTTGAACTGGAAGCAGGATGGGATATTGGCTGATCTGCAGTGTGATGTCGTGGACAATCATCTCATTGCGCTGGGTCTCATATACTTCCGCCTGACTGGACCATACTGGCAACTACTAGGCCAAGGTGTTCTGTACCTGGACTTCTACGCATACGTTGTCTTGATGAAGCAGTTCCTGGAGAGGTATGTTTTTATTTTTTTTCCCCACAACTGTTATTTATGTTTATTTATTTATTTACTGTTCATCAAAATAGTCAAACGCACACACAAATACTGATGCATCTTTGTTTATTTGTATGTTTTCAGGTGGTCTGTCAGTCCTGCAGATGCGTTCACATTGGACTTCGAGCCGCTGTTTGACATCAGGATGATGCATGAAAATAATAGGATCTACCTGTCACTGCTGGCCATCAGTGAAGAGCGCAAAGAGGCGGTGCAGACCATCCTGAAACACCTGTCTGCTGCTTTCCTGGAGGTTGTTAAATGCCAGCTGGGTGACTTCCTGCCACCTGAACCGGGCAAGGAGGGGGGAAAGTACTTTGCTGTGGATGATGAGGACTTACGCCAAAGGCTCCAATCATCAAAGCTCACCAATCTTGTGGGAGAGCAATGCTTTGGGGATCTTGATTTCAGTGTGTTTAAACGTCGAAATGCTTCCTCACATCATCATTCCACCGTGAACCTTATGCAGCGAAACAGGACAATCTCAGGTTGGTTTGTTACACTGCCTGAAGATGAACAACGAACCATGTTGACCCAAGCCACATCAAGAGCAGCCAGTCTGAGATGCAAACACCATGAAGAGGAGATCCAGGCAGTACTGACACGACAGCAACTGTTGCAAGAAGTGCAGCGAAAGAAAGCAGCTGCAGCAGACAAGCGTAGACAGCGTGTTGCTGGCATTATGGACCGCCTTCGACCACATCATGGGCCTTGTAGAACTGCAGCAGACATTGCCCACCTCATGCAGACTTACAACACCAACGGAAGAAAGGAAGATGCCCTGAAAGCTGAGATAATGTATCACAAGCTTGTCTTGAAGGAGACCTCACCATTCCTGAAAGCGTCCGTAAAGCTTGCAGACCTTGCTCAGAACCTGCAACTGTTCCTTCAAGGGGCTGAAGGAGCAGACCTGCAAGTTAGCGAGGAGGACATGGAAGAACCTCAGCTTGACAGAGACATGGAAGTTGACACAGACACAGAGGAGGAGCTCGGACCAGAAGAACAAGAGGCCGTGATTAACCTGGTAGAGCTGACCTATGACAACATACATCCTGGGTCTTGCGTCCTTGTTGGGTACGAAGAGGACTACCATATTGGGGAGGTGGAATCTGTCTTGGACAAGAACCTTGCCTGCATAAATTTCTTTGAAAGATGCACAGTCAAGCAGGACATGTTCAAATGGCCAACCAGACCTGATCGGACCCAAGTACATTCAAAATTTGTCCTTGCAGCAGACCTGCCCATGACGTCCACCAATGGCAGAATATGGACCCTCCAAAATTCTGCATATTATAATAGACTGTTTATGACTTACCACAGAGCCTATTTTCAGTAGCCACACTAAGGCCACCAAGAGAACAGTCAGTCTATATTTCTCCATGTTGACTATTGCTGATCGGAAGTGCATATTTTGATCGGTTTATGTTCAGCTGAAGAGAATAAACAGAATGATAACCTTAAAATAATCCTTCTTATCCATTTCTGTTATGTCCATAGTTAGCCCTGCCAATGTAGCATAAGCCTTCAAAATTTCTTGGTAATCCTTCAATTGGTTCTTGAGATATGTGCATGCAAATTACACCACCCCCCATCATAGCCCGTTTTTCCGCTTGGCAAATTGATGAATTTGTCAACTTTGGTACATAACTATTCAAAAACTAAAGCAAGGATACACCCCAAAATAATTAGTTTTGGAGGATGTAATAAAAACTAAACACAAAACACATTTGTAAGCTTATCTCTGTCTCCATGCTGACATAGCAGCCTGTCAAAAATGCACTTTTATTCAATTTGTACGGGTTGAAATTTTTATTTTTGCAATTTTTGACAAGCCAGCTCTCACTCATTATTCTTGCTATCAGGATCATTTCTTCTAAAATCTCATTTGTAGTATATACAGAGTTGGATAATACCTTTCATGTATTTTTATTTATTTTGCAGACTGTTCTGTAGGTCTCTGAAGTTGCAAGAATTTAAGTATAAACGTACGCGGACACAGCAAAGTACATATAAACGAGCATATCTTGAGAACTAATAGACCTAGACACTTACTTTTTGTTTTGTTTTGTTTCTTTCAATATACTAAATTTAATCATAATATTTTTTTTATACTTGTTTAAAGATAAAATTTTGGCTGCCGGTACCTAAATAAAGTCAAGTACTAAAAATCTGTATACAAACAAACTTACAAAACCTGAGCATTTGCTGTTGTGCTTCATACATAAAAAGATATTGTATAACATGAGTAATATGTTATTAAAGAAATAATATGCATGATAATTAATATATTATAAAAACTACAAACTATAATATGCACGTTATATCATAAAAACTATAATTTCTAAATGGCATCATGTATATGAGTTATTCTTTGCTAGTCGTAAATGTTGGGGTACATTTTGTTCAAGGCCCATAAAAAAAATGTAAGCTAGTTTTGAAACAAAATAAAATTAAATTTGTGCTCTAATAAGGTAAATGCAACTGGAAAAACAGCACCATGGCAGATAGTTAATTATTAGTATGGTAAATATTGATTTAAATGCAATTTGTTGGCTAAAAATGGCGTCTGACAAGAGCCCTTCACACCCCTTGCGTTTTAAACTCCCCATAAAAAAACGATAAAGATTACTATATCTAACTGATTAATGAAATGTGATTGTCCATGGTTTGAAGAAAGTAGCAGCACAGTCAGTTGCTTAAATTTGCTTGATTTTAGCCGTAAATTTGGGGTTTAAAAAAGAGGGTTACTTGCATACTCATGACGTCACAAAAATCAGAATCTCAAAGCAAGGTCAAGCAGACGACACAAGAATTTAATTATCAAAATCTAATAGGAATTAAACAAACAAGCAAAAAACACGCACATTGGTATGGTCACAACATCATGCAAGTAACCGGCGTGGTGACCCCTAACAAGAATCGATTTTTTGTCAAAGGTGGTATAGCTGCTGTTTTAGTGTTTACATATTCAGATAATTGAAAGACTTCCCTACAAAATGGCACTGGTTGATTGATTCTATTAGCAAGTTTTATTTTTGGGTAAAAGGCCCATTTTGTTTACGATTAGCAAAGAATGACTCATATATATTAACATACCTGTGTGCAAAACTCGTTATTGAAATTGTTGCTGTGGTCAACACAGAGTGTACCCGTATCTGTGTCGTGCCGTGAGGAACTACGCCAGGGACTGGGGGCACATTCCAACGTCCAAAGAATTCTACATCAGCTTCACCGACGTCCCCTCACAGCTCAAGTAAGTTTGGATGCTGCTGCTTATTGTGGGATGCAGCCTGGGATGTATGTACTATAATGTAGAGATGACCCAACACCGTACTGAGAGGTAGTGGAGTTGGCACAGCCTGGGATGTATGTACTATAATGTAGAGATGACCCATCACCATACGGAGAGGTAGTGGAGTTGGCACTCCAAGGATCCAGTATTGAATCCCGTAATGGGCAAGATAAAAGTGGCCATTTTTAGAGCCTGTCTGAGCAGTATGATTGCTTTGGTGGTTCAGTGTTGATTTAGATCCCTACTTCTCTCGGTCTGCCGTATTTGCCGATGGTTGTGGATGTTAATACTTTTATTAATTACTGTAGACTGGCAGAATGGAGAGCCAATTAACTGCTGGAGCCTTGGGAGGAAATGGTGTTTCCATCAAAATCAGCCTAGGGACCTAAGGGCAAAAGAAGTAGACATTCTCCACACGGCGGTGTGTTTGTAGGCGTTGACAGGAGGACCATATCTTCAGGCATGGTAAAAGTACGCCCATTCACGTATATACGCCCCAACCAAAATCCAGATGCGCTCCAAAATGTTTTGGTACGCCCCTGGAAAAACGTAAGCAAATAAAATGATCGCGCATCTTTTAGTCGATTGCCGTTCACTCAGAGAGTTATCGTTCTTGCACGCTAGCGATTGCCGCCATCTTGGCTTTTCACTGCATGTAGTGAAAGCATTTCCAAATCAAAATGAGTCGGTTCGTCACGAGAGGTGAATTTTTCTGTGATGAAAGTTCACGATACAAATGGAATTTGTCGTGGATGGATTCGGAAGGTAGCAAGGGAAGCAACATTGATTACAGATATGGACTGTATCTGGGCAAGGCTCTGAAATGGCGTCGGACTCGATTTTCGCCGGTACTGTTACTTTGCGAGGAAGCGGACTCGCTGCATATCATCATTTGAAACAAAATAAAATGTGAATCTGACAGAGAAAAGATCGTTCTTCATTTTGACGTCAAGGACGGATCGATAAACCACGTCAAAGAAAAAAAAACTGACGATGAACGACGTAACGATCGGCGGTTTCCGTTACACTTTTTGTGACATCGTAAACAGTGTGTTCGGTATTTGCCGACCGGCATAAAACTGCTTCATAGAATATTAATAAAAATTTAATTTCCGAAATTAAAAATGTATAAAGGGTACGAAACAATTTTACATTTAAAAATCGGTTCGTATTTTTTGGAGATATGCGTCGAAATCGGCGACTCCCGCGTACGTCACGTATTTTCGTGATTCAGCTTCAGGGCTTATTAATCCGCGCTGGTGTTGTAATTCACTTTATTTCTTATGCTAATAAATTATGAAACATGAGTCCAAAACTTAATACAAGCAATACAATAATCAGAATAATGATATAATTAATCGAACGAATAATATAGGCAAACAAATTGCTGCCAACTTTTGGGTCATGAAAACCAAACGTGACGTACTGTTTTTTTTGAGGTTCCAAATTTTCTAAATAATGCGGTTAGCGTCAATTTTAACACGTGAAACAATTGGCCTTTGTTAACATTCAACGTGCGATGGCTGAAGAAGAAAGAAGTGCGGCGGATTCGTCCAAAAATGAAGGTAAGTCGAGTGTCATGAATTTTTCATCTAAGTTATGCACGCATATTTTTGGTGGCTTGGTCAGTGTTTTTCGACTTTTCTGTCAACATTGATGGAGTAAATCTCGTGTTTTTGTGATAAAAATGTATGTTTGTTTCAAGTCAACAGCATCGCTACAAAGGTGTTTGAGTAAACGTTCTTGTTTGTAGATATTTTGCATTATTTTTGGCACCCGTTTTTGACAATTTGTCATGAAGCAACGTACACGATTTTTTAACAGGTATTATTGTCAAATCAATTTTAAACGTTTATATTTTTATACGAATTATATTTTCGTTGCGGACAAATACACCGCTAATAACAGACAATAAAGTGGCACGTTTTGTTAGTCTAATTCGTTTGTGTGCGTAACTTCACAATCCGAAACATCTCGGTCTTATAGGTGTTTTGTTATTTTGTTTAAATGATGGGATATTTAGTTCCATAGGCTAATAATTATGCATCACAAATGTTTTTATAACATTATTTTTGATTTCTTTCTTGTTGTGGTCACTATAGGCTTCATTTTTTGTAATACCGACCACGTGCATAACGTCACACAGCTAGTGAAAAATTGTGCTTGCTCAAAGTTGTGTAAAGTGATGAACTCAACCATTCTTGAAAGAAATTAGAGTAATTTAGTTTTTCCCAGTGTAGGATTATTCTGAAGCTCAATATGTGAAAACGTATCCCACTTACTTGTTTCTTCTATTAATTATGAGACCATTTCTCTTAGTACATAACTTCACTACTAACTTCCAAAACCAGAAAGTAAGTGGATTTTGTGAAATGATGAACACAATTCGTTTTTTATTTTTATTTAAAAATTTGAAGTGATACTTTTTCTTTTAAAAGATACATACATTATTTACACTCAAAAGATTATTAAAAATTATCAACACAGCTCACCAACAAACACAGCCTTGTTCCACTCTTTATGCATAACTTCACATTCTTTGTCAAAACAAGCCTGCATCAAAATGGTGAAGTTACATACACCAAAATTTTATCAACCAGAGCTCTTCGATTAATGTATTTCATATTATAATAATTTAATGAAATAAGTTTTGTTCCATACATGTGATTGTTAACTACTGGGCTTTAGTCTGATTTATTTTGCCATTCCTATGCGACTGTACATAACTTCATGACCAGACCAATTGCATATCATTGCGTAAAATTATGACCACACATTTCGAGCCCTTGAGCTTCACTATTGTGCCAAGGTATCTTTTTAATGCAGTTTAAATTGATTCCTTTAAAAACATAGCTAATTTTAAGGTAAAATGCCCTTTTGTTCCACTCTTTGTGCATAACTTCACGTTGTCTCTGTCAAAGGTAGCTTACCTCAAAATGGTGAAGTTACTTACACCTTTACTTTTCAACCACAGCTCTTGACTGTACTTGACATTTTAATCAGTTTATTGTCTGACAGGAAAAAGTACAAGCAGATTAATCCCCAGAAGTGATCAATCTCAAGTGTGAACTGTCATGTGATCATATCCATCATGGAAGCATTGCATAAAGTTATGTACACACACAATTGTTGACATAAAGGGAATATTTGGCAAAGCATGTATTTAATGCAGATTAGAATTCTTCCTTACCTACCGGGCACTTCATATTGGTAAATGTGGAATCAAAGGAGGAACTTCTCAATTTGTAGCACAAGAAGTATTTATTTGTGAGGCATTTTCAAGTTGTGGGGATTGTGTGGTGAAGCTGAATCAGAGATGGCCAGTTATTTTCCCCACAGCTGCATTTAGTTTCGACAACCACCATGTAAATTAAGAATAAAAAGCACCATTAGCTTCATTTGAAAGGGTAGCATGTAGGTTTTTTTCTGATTTATCATGATTTGCTGATTACAGGTCACAAGAGTAACCCACAATACTTGGGGTCAATACTTGATGTACGGAGAAGGCTGGAAGTTGCCAGAGAGTGGTCAGGAATACTTGCTTCCTGAATCAGCCGTCGTCAAAGTGCTGGCCGAGTATACTACATGCCAGGATCGAAAAACATTGTACTTCATAATTTGGGGTGTAAACTGCTCGTAAATGAACTTCGTATATTATTGCTTGGAAATGAAATTTTGTATTTTGATCAGTCGATACTGAAAGACTGCTTTCTGCTAGTTGTATGCTTTGCTCTTGTTTTGACTTGGCAATGTATCCTCTTTTTAAAAGATTTCTTCATCTGTGTATATAATGACAGTGTAAAGTTATGTTGTAATGCTCTGGTGATGTTTTTTTTAAATCACTTCTTAGGTAATACATTTATGATTTCAGGAGTACTCCTTGATTTTACTTCAAATTTCTGCATCACTATTTTTGGTTTCATTATCAGTTTGTTTCTATAAAGGAAAAAAACAACAAAACATGTCACGGCTTGAAGTTATGTACTCTTAGCATTTAGCAGAGATTTCTGCTTGTTGTTTTTAGTAGCATTGTGCTTTTCCAACATTGTTGAATAGGTCAATATTAACCAGTGATGACCATTTTCCTTTTTTTTTCTTTACATTTTGGATAGGGGATCCTTGTATTTTGAAAAAAATATTAATTCCCTCTCCACATGTACCCGCTTGAATTTTTAATTTAGGTCTCGGTTGTGAAGTCTGACAACTGTCCATTTATTTTTACTCTGTACTACTTTCATTTATGTGTACTTGTATAAATGAATGCAATTACTACTTTAGATAAGTTTTCTTTAACTGCTTGTCTTCTCTTAAGGAATCACTGTGTGAGGTTATGTCCATAATTATTTGGCCTATCAACTGTTCGATAGGACAGGTTGCTCATTGGCAATTGTAGTTCAAGTTATGTCAACTGTTGATGCCCTGGCTAGTTTTGGGCAGCATAACTAAATTTATTCAAAGCAAACTGTCACTTAACAACATTCGCCACTCCATTCGTGTAATGAAGTTATGTACTCCACCACTAAAATGTTTATATTTAAAACCAGTTAACACCATGGTTGATTCAAGTTTGTCATAGTGTCTAGTCTTGTTAGAATTTGTTAATCCGACAAGTCAGCTACTGTCTTTCATAGACGATTAAGTTTTTATCCACACAAAAATGTTATGTCACGGCATGAAGTTATGACCTCTTGAATCCTTGACAAGCATTGTATGCTTTCTAATGGTTTTTTTTAAAGATCTTTTTGTTTTTATCCCAAGACAAATGAACTTTATGATTGTATCTAACTGTATTGCTTCATTTTTGTTTAAATTATGTTTGTTATGGCTGTGTTCACATATTGTGTTTATAGATGTTTGACTAGTCTCAAAGTTAATGGCAAAATACTCATGTCCATGTAAGACACATTTTACTCTGCACTACTTTCATTTATGTGTACTTGTATAAATCAATGCAATTTATACTTTAGATCAACTTTCTTTTACTGTTTGTCTTCACTTAAGGATTCACTGTGTGAGGTTATGTCCACAATTATTTGGCCTATAAACCATTCTATACACGACATGTTGGTCATTGGCAATTGTAGTTCATGTTATGTCAACTGTTGATGTCATGGATAGTTTTGGGCAGCATAACTAATTTTATTCAATGCAAACTATCACTTAACAACATTCACCACTCCATTCTTGTAATGAAGTTATGTACTCCACCACTAAAATGTTTATATTTAAAACCGATTAACACCGTGGTTGATTGGCATTTGTCAGAATGTCTAGCCTAGTTAGCTTTGTTAATCCAACAAGTCAGCAACTGTTTTTCATAAACGATTAAGTTTTTATCCACACAAAAATGCTATGTGACGGCGTGAAGTTATGACCTGTTGAGTCCTTGACAAGCATTTCATGCTTTCTAATGTTGTTGTTTTGATCTTTTTGTGTTTACCCGAAGACAAATGAACTAAAATGATAGCATCTAACTGTATTGCTTCATTTCTGCATAAATTATATTTGTTATGGCTGTGTTTACATTTTTTAAATAGATGTTTGGCTAGTCTTGAAGTTAACTGCATAATATTATCGTGATGTTTTCATGTTAGAAATTTCCCTCAGGATCTGTAGAAGTAGTTTGTTGCATTTCAGGTTAAATGTTTGATGACTTGACTGTCTGAAAAGATGTAATGCAAACGTCCCATTCTTATCAGACATGGGACTGATCCGTATTTATACTGATTTCCGTATTTTTTTAAAGTCAATGGGTCATTTCTGAGATAGACCCAAATCCGAAGAGAAAATTGGGGGGTGTGGGGGTGGTAGGGTGAGCTTTGGCGCCTTCGCGAGTTCGGTTGTCGGGTCGTTCCGTCATGTTTCACGAAGTACTGCGACGTCATTTATCCAAACTTTGCACGCGTTTTGATTGGTCACGATCAGTGCCGATCTTTGCCGAAGCTGAAAATACTCGTTTTCGGATTCAGAACATGAGAGGTGCTAGAGGAAAGCGCAAGATAGAGCAGGAAGCAGAACAAGACAGGATTGAAAAGGAGAGAATCGCTTTGTCTCTGAAGAAGCAGAAGCTGGTCAGCAAGCAGGAAGCCAAGGCAAAACTTGCAGAAGCAGAAAAGACTGCCAGGATTGCCCACTGGAGAGCTGTCTGTTCACGCAACAATGCAAGACTCCAAGCTCTCTCTGAAGCCCTCAGCCTGAAAGAGAAACCCAAAGATTCGGCAGCCACTGGAACTCCCTGGAGATCAACCAGTGTTGTACCTCATCATGCTGCAGTTCCAGTTGATGGCCGAAGTCGTAGACCATCCCACATTGCTTTAGCTCGGATATCATGGAGCCGCAAGGTAGTTCTTCTTCTAAAAAGAAGCTGCAGACTCCCACACCCTCCAGATCAGCTGTGGTCACTGCTTCGAGACGGGAAACTGTACCTCCAGTCACTGCTAATGGTGTGTCTCCGGGGTTTTGTATTCACAAGGTGGCCTGTTCTTCCGCCATGAAGGTGGTGCAGACTCCCACCAACAAAAGATCGTCATCTGTGCCCGTGAGTGAAGCTAATGTGGTGCCGGCCCCAGCAAAGAAAAGGCAGGTTTCCAGTGGTGACCTGAGGGATTTCTTCAGCAAACTTCCCAGAGTGTCAATGAAATGAAGAATTAACAGTCACAAAATGAACACTTTTCTATGTACAATTTATTTGGTATTTGCACACCCAGCACACAACTATTAATGGCAGAGATCAATCTAAAACAGACATGTGATTTTGGACGAGTACTTGAATTGAAATGAAGAATAAACAGTCACAAAATGAACAGACTTTTCTATGTACAATTTATTTGTATTTGCACACCCAGCACACAACTATTGATGGCAGAGATCAATCTAAAACAGACATGTGATTTTGGGTGAGTACTTCAAAAAATGTAACTTTTGTTTTGTACTGTAGCTGTTTCAGTGAACAGCCTAGAAAGTTAATTATCCTGCTCAGATTGCATCAGATTGCACCATTTGGCTTCCCCTTTTAAAAAAAATTTTCCGGGGGGGGGGGGGGGGGGGGGGGGGGCATGCCCCCGAACCCCCCTAGCTTGCTTGGCGCTTGGCGCCATCAACTCGGCGCTTCGTGCCTTCACTTTCAGTATTTTTCACAATTCCCTTGTCCCATGTCTGTCTTATGTGTAATGTTATGTACACTTTTTTCTCCAGCTCTTCTAATAAACTGATTTGAAATGAAAATTTGCTTCCAAGTGTTTGTAGATAACTAACAGGACTTGCTTCATTGTTTCCATGCATTGAGGTTTTAAATTTCAGTATTCATGCTGATATGGCAGTTGATTTAGTTTGTGACATGAGGTGATGTTATGCACACAAGTTCAGATCTACTTAACAAAATTTTGGTGCTTTATAAATGTCTTGTTTGCTCAAATACCCTTTGTGCTTTTGTGTTTATGTGTTATTTTGATTTTTCATACTCTGCATTCTCTTTTCTTTAGACCAAGTCTTTTTATATATGTCACAATTTCTCAACTCCTTTTCTGAACCTTGCCCATCTACGAAAGTTGCACGACAACCGCTGCACCACGCCAGACAACTGGATGCAAGTAGTGTAGTTTACAGAAAACAGATACTAGATAGATTTGGTGAGTTTTTGTAATAGTACAAGAATGCATCTTTACTACAGAAAAGAGTCTTGGTCGCATGTTTGTGTAATTAAAAAAGTATGTTTTTTATGAGCCAAAAGTAAAGTGACTAAATGTTTTTTTAATTCCATTTGTTCACTTATTTCTCTGCGGAGAAGTGGTAAAAATTGCGTTAAAAACTGCAAAATCTCTCAGCTTCAGGAGGTTTCGCCCCCTGACCCCCACAAGGGGCATCGCCCCTTTGACCCTACCAGGGGGCTCCCTGGATCCCCGGCCATTCGTACTCCTCTCCAAATGTTGGTCATTCCCATCCCTGATCTCTTATTTCTTGCCAGTGCCTGCAGTTTATAATAATAATAATAATAATGGGATTTATATTGCGCACATTTCCAACAAAGTTCATGGCGCGAAGAAAAAGATCTAAAAGAGCACACAAAGCTCTAAAAGAGCACACACAGAACAAACGACAGTACATCAACTGGGACACACGTTAATAGTCTACAGAGCGCTCTTGGAAGTAGGGAGTAACATTTGCGAAAAATGTGTGTCTTAAGCTGTCTGTTTTGTTGTTGGGCTCCAGTTTGAAGTTAGACCGTTTTCTTGGTTGTAATTGCAGGGTTCGAGAACTGACCACAGCTAAGATTGGGACGCTGCTGCGCATCACTGGTCAAGTGGTCCGAACACACCCTGTGCACCCTGAGCTGGTCAGTGGCACCTTCCTGTGTCTGGACTGCCGCACAGTCATCAAGGATGTGGAACAGCAGTTCAAATACACACAGGTAAGGTCTAAAATAGAAGTAAAAATGGGTTTTCCAAAATGTTCAGGTACATTTATAATCAAGGGCGGAGCTAGACACAGATCTTAAGTGATAATTCACGAGCAAAGGGTCAACTTAGCCACTTGCCTGTGTTGGGTTTTAGCGTTGATAGGAAGATGATCCGCCCAAAAGTCGCTCGATATTGGCCGACTTCCTATTCCTATCCCATCCTAACTCAAAAGTCCTTGGGGCACCACAGATGATTGTTTAACCAGCGTACTCCATCATGTAGGTGTGGTTTTGTGTACTTTTTTAACGATTTTGTTTGAGGTTTGAGTTTGCGAAATTTTCGGCCATGATGGCAGGGGGTAGCTCCGACAGTGATAGTGACTTGGTGTAGACAACCAGAGTGCGTTTTCTTGTCTGTGTTGAATGTGCACACATTCACATGCAATCCACACGGTCTTGATGTTGTTTTCTTAACATCTGTAATTATGAATTAATTACAAGATTCCAACAGGTAAAAATAGTACTAAAGTCAAAATGGTTCTTTGGGTACATAGAATAACCATTTTGTAAACATATTCTAAAATATGAAGTCAATGAGACAATAAATAAATATTTCACATTTTTTTCAAATTCATAACCCAATTTATTGCAATAAACTTGAAATCCTTAAAGGTTATAGGCACAAATGTACAGAAAACCTTATAGGTCACCAAGATTTAAGCTATAATTTAAAATGCGAGGCATTTTGGTGGAGTGTTTAGAGTAATGCTCTTGTAGTTGAAAGCCTATCTCTACATTTTTGTAAACGGGGGTTCTATAAATTATATAGCCTCATCGTCCCCTGCGTGGGATGTATTTATTGTAAAGGGACCTGCTAACCATCACACAAGCCATTGGACAACACGGTGACCTACTCACAGTGGCGAGGGAGGCCGAAAAAAAGGTGGGAGGACAACATTCGAGAATGGACTGGTTTGACACTGAGCGAAGCCATGAGGGTTGCTGAGGACAGAGAAAGATGGAGTACGCTGGTTAAACGATCATCTGTAGTGCCCTATGAACTCCGAGTTACAGGATAGGATAGAGTTTTGAATTTCTTTAAAAGACTACCTTCTGTATCGTTATTGTTTGAGAATTAATGTTTGAAGCACCACATATGCAGAGCGATCAACCCAATCATTATAAAGGAATCCATAAATATAATCTGAAGCATTGAAGGAAAAATGCAGCACTAAAAGTGTTTGTGTGGCAGAGACTTGTCTCCCCTTCTGATGTCATTGTTGGGCAGTCCCCTTATTCATTTGTTGTATTATTTTGTCTTGCCCTTTTCAGCCATCGGTATGCCGAAACCCAGTGTGCAACAACAGGTCACGGTTTATGTTGGATGTCAACAAGTCACGCTTCGTTGATTTCCAGAAAGTTCGTATCCAAGAAACGCAAGCAGAGCTTCCCAGAGGCAGCATCCCCAGAAGGTGAGAGGTTTGGAGTTGCAATTTTTCTCAAACACAATACAGTCAAATACATCTTTATTGTCCAACTTTCACATTTTATAAATAACGGTGCAAAATTGCCTGTAGAGGGTGGGCACAAAACTTGAAGTAAAAGGAATAAAAAATGAAATTGTATGTGCATTCATATACAGCACAGATCTAACTGAGACTCTCTCTCTCTTTCTCTCTCTCTCTCTCTCTCTCTCTCTCTCTCTCTCTCTCTCTCTCTCTCTCTCTCTCTCTCTCTCTCTCTCTCTCTCTCTCTCTCTCTCTCTCTCTCTCTCTCTCTCTCTCTTTCTTCAGATTCCATGGAATAAATTTCCAGAAGTTCTCCGCAGTCCAGTCACTAAATACACCTCCTTTAGAAACCATATTTTACAGCTACTTAGCAAGAGTTCTACAGACATAACTTTAATTCGATTGTTTTAAACAAGTGGTGTGCGTGTGTGCACGCTCTTGCTCATATCTTCATTATATTGTTATTGTTACAAGTCCCAAGGGCAGGATGTAAAGAAAGCACACCCAGTGCTTAATCTTTTACCCTTGTTAAATAAAATTGTTATCTTACCTCTCTGTGCATAACATGAAAGTCTAGCAGGATGTGATGGCTGACAGAAAAATGTTAAGAAGACAAACGCGTGGATATGTATTAATAATTTTTTCTTAACAGTTAAATTTATGAGAACTTGTCGCATACCTCCACTGGTTTGAATGTATAGATATATTTATTTACAGGTAAAGATGTGCTCGTAACCTTTCGGTTGCTGGGGAGGGAGGCGTTTGGGACCTGGCTTTTCTCTAATTTGGGCTGTGTCTGTCCTCTTCTCCCTTGCTTTACTTGCCCCGGTTCTAAACAGATCCAGGTACCCATTCACAGCTGGGTGGTTGCCTTCCAAGCAAGGCCACGCATCCAAGTACTAACCCCTCCTGACATTGCTTAGCATGAAACATCCAAATACTAACCCCTCCTGACATTGCTTAGCATGAAACATCCAAGTACTAACCTCTCCTGACGTTGCTTAGCATGAAACATCCAAGTACTAACCCCTCCTGACATTGCTTAGCATGAAACATCCAAGCACTAACCCCTCCTGACGTTGCTTAGCATGAAACATCCAAGTACTAACCCCTCCTGACGTTGCTTAGCATGAAACATCCAAGCACTAACCCCTCCTGACGTTGCTTAGCATGAAACATCCAAGTGCTAACCCCTCCTGACGTTGCTTAGCATGAAACGTTAGGTACTAACCCCTTCTGACGTTGCTTAGCATGAAACATCCAAGCACTAACCCCTCCTGACGTTGCTTAGCATGAAACATCCAAGCACTAACCCCTCCTGACGTTGCTTAGCATGAAACATCCAAGCACTAACCCCTCCTGACGTTGCTTAGCATGAAACATCCAAGTACTAACCCCTCCTGACGTTGCTTAACATGAAACATCCAAGTACTAACCCCTTCTGACGTTGCTTAGCATGAAACGTTAGGTACTAACCCCTTCTGACGTTGCTTAGCATGAAACATCCAAGCACTAACCCCTCCTGACGTTGCTTAGCATGAGACATTCAAGTACTAACCCCTTCTGACGTTGCTTAGCATGAAACGTTAGGTACTAACCCCTTCTGACGTTGCTTAGCATGAAACATGGCTAGCGTGTGCCCAAACCATTTCCACTATTGTGCCACCCCCCACAGATATAAAGATTTAATGACTGTATTTTTATGGATTTATTTGTGTATTTTGCGTTGGCTAGTGTGGAGGTGGTGTTGAGGGCCGAGGCAGTGGAGACGGCACAGGCAGGAGACAAGTGCGACTTCACTGGAACGCTCATCGTTGTCCCTGATGTCGGCAGTCTGGCTTCTGCAGGTTAGACCAATGGATATTTGTCAATGAAAATATATACAAAGTAGTAGATGATAGCCATTGGAATTTATTGCGGGGGTTGATTGTTCGGTTCGCCGCTAACGCTCATGCTGTAGGACTTTAAACCTTGTTATTATCAGAGGATGATAATGTGTACTGATATTCTTGGCGCCATGAACTTTTAGGACTTGATGTTCATCAGACAATTATTCATTTAAAACAATACAATTTGTTTAAATTTAATTTTTGTTGTAAAAGATTTTGTCTTTTTAATGTAAGGCCTCATTTGAATAACGTTTAAGTTCCCCTGTTTAGGTTCCAGCACAGTAATGCCATATGTACATGATACATGCTTAAAATTGCATGCATACTTTTTGGAGGAGTGCTTTATAGTGGTTCTGGTAGGGTGAAGGTATGCTTGAGGCAGCAAACTGGTGTTGATTGTTTATTCCTGCTCACCTTCAGCAGCTCTTTGGGGTGGTAAGTGCACTGTACAAAAACATTCACTTCACGGTATTGCTGTTTCTTCGTCTTCAGGTACTAGGGCCGAGAGTTCCACGAGGATGAAGGGAGGCAGCGAGGGTTACGAGTCTGAGGGCGTGCGCGGTTTGAAGGCGTTGGGTGTCCGAGACCTCACTTACCGCATGGCATTCCTGGCTTGTACCGTTACTCCCACCACCATCCGCTCTGTAAGTGAGGCATAGGAGACGTTTGTGAAGATGCACAGAATTTTGAGTGTTGACTACTTTCATTCACAATATGGAAGTATGTCGGCGATGCTTAATTTTCACCTATCCTTTGTTCAACACTGAAGAAGGGGATTCTACTAGGGACCTTTCGGTAACGAACGAATGTCATTGTGAAAGAGATTCGGACTACTTTCGTGAGTGACGCCAGCAAGTTGTGCAGTCATGAGTACGCAAAGGTGGACTTTCACGATTTGTTTTGATGGAGTTTGTGAAAAACAGACATAACTATTTTGTTTATAACATCCAAAATGACAATTTTTTAATCCACAATTTTAGATGTCAAAACAGGGATCTAGGGATTTTGAAATACTGGAAATAGGTCAAGTCTGTCTGCTATGGCCAATCCAGTAGCATAAGCTTTATCGGCACCACGCCCTGTTTGAAATACTGGAAATGGGTCAAGTCTGTCTGCTATGGCCAATCCAGTAGCATAAGCTTTATCGGCATCACGCCCTGTTTGAAATACTGGAAATAGGTCAAGTCTGTCTGCTATGGCCAATCCAGTTGCATAAGCTTTATCGGCACCACGCCCTGTTTGAAATACTGGAAATGGGTCAAGTCTGTCTGCTATGGCCAATCCAGTTGCATAAGCTTTATCGGCATCACGCCTTTTTGAAAAGAAACTCAAGATGCACTTTATGAAAGCTTCCTAGTATTACTAAAAAAAAAAAAAAAAAAAATCAGTTATTTGCTTTCTTAAAAATTTGTTGTGCATCATTTTTTGTCAGTGTAATACAAATTATGGCCTTTGGGCCGGCCAAGAATGGCAAATTCCCCCTGAAATAAATGTAACCCCATCCACCTTCAATTTGTCAAGATGTCACAATTCTGTTTTCTCTGTTCATTTGTCACATTTTTGTGCTTACTTTCGCTTTTATAATAATAGTGTTATATAACGTACACATTTTCCACCAAAAATAGTGAAACTGCCAAGAAGAAAAGGACAAACTTATAACCTAATCAGATATCATTGGAAATTACCCTGTGATACCTTTTCCTTGCTTGCTGTCCAGATGACGCATTTGATTGAAAATAGTCTATATTTGTTGACGTTACATGGTTAAAACGTGTATTATTGCGTTTATAGAGTTTGTTACGATGGAGACGCGCACAATAGTTCTGATCATTTTATTGCGTGTATTTACGTTTGATTTGATTCTGCACTGTTGCTAGCAAAAGCTTTGTATAATGTTGATAATCTTCGTCAGTCGATATTGAGAATTTTCTGGAATTGTTTATTATCGATTGACGTTTCCAGATCTGCCTCACAATAGCTAAGCAATTCTTCTAACCGACAGAATGTTCTGTGATGTAAGACAGTGCGTAGAATTCTGGTGACGAGATTTATTTTGCTTGGGTGTTATTGCGTCATGCTGGTATCTTCTAATTTTTTCTCGATTGCAGAGAGGCTACATAAGTAATGCACTGTCTGCTTGTAAAAATGATCTTTGTAGTTATTTTCGGAAAGCGTTCTGGTATGATGACTCCTGCCTTGTTGCTGAGTGAACAGCCTGCGTGGATAAACGAATTTGAATTACACTTATCAAGATTCAAGCATCGGGGCTGAATCAACTATTGATAACTACTTTGTAACGAGAGTTGTATTGGACAATAAAGTTGTATTGTATTGACGCATATATATTAAATGCAGAAGAATAGTGAAGCATCGATTTTACAGGTGGGAGGTCGGGACATGCGAGAGGAGGACCTGACAGCGGAGATGATCAAACAGAAGATGACGGAGGATGAATGGCAAACTGTGTACGACATGAGTCAGAATAAGAACCTCTACAACGCCCTCTGCTCCAGTCTCTTTCCAACTATCCATGGTACATCCGTTGTTTACTTTGTGAATTACAATTTATAATGTTTATGAATTGAATGTTTTTAATGCAGTTTCAAAATAATGCGGAATGTAATGAGATTCTGTTTTTGAAATACCATTTGTGTCCCATCTTTACAGTGGATGCAAGCTTTTGTGGCGGTCGACACGATAATCCTGTAATCCCCATAATGGGACACAACTTGGTATCGGTTGCAGTCGATCTAAATTCCAAAATTAAATTGTACTTTTTATTTTCTTTCAAGTCTTCTACAATAACAATAGTGGAAGTAAGTGTACATACAGTACAGCATCCTGTTTTTGACTGGGGTGTGCACAATGTTTATTATGATATGTTATTCACCTCAAATTGTCAGCACAGCCTCTGGCTATATTTGAAATCGAATTTATTGAAGTAGGTTCTAGAGCCCCGACTGCCTGAAGTAACCTGATCTTGGCACTATGGTGTGGTTGATTGCAGGCAATGACGAAGTGAAACGCGGGATCTTGCTGATGTTGTTTGGAGGGGTGCCTAAAGTGACCACAGAGAGGACACATTTGCGTGGCGACATCAACGTGTGTGTTGTTGGAGATCCGTCAACGGCCAAGTCGCAGCTGTTGAAACAGGTTGAGGACTTCAGTCCTCGCTGCGTCTACACGAGCGGCAAAGCAAGCACTGCTGCCGGTCTTACTGCTGCTGTTGTCAGGGTGAGTGTTGTCCTATCCTATCCTATCCTGTCCCATAACCCGAAGGTCGTAGGGGCACCACAGATGATCGCTTAACCAGCATACTCCATCTTTCTCTGTCCTCAGCAGCCCTCATGGCTTCGCTCAGTGTCAAACCAGTCCATTCTCGAATGTTGTCCTCCCACCTCTTTTTCGGTCTCCCCCTTCTTCTACCTCCTTGCACTGTGCCTTGCAGAATGGTCTTTGCAAGGCCTGATGATCTGGTGACGTGGCCATACCATCGGAGTTTCCGTTTCTTCACCACTGTGAGCAGGTCATCGTGTTGTCCAATGGCTTGTGTGATGGTCTGTCGGACTTCAACGTTGGTGATGTGTTGGGTATAGGAAATGCACAGAAGTCTTCTGTAGCACCTCATCTCCATGCTTTGTATTCTTCGTTGGAGATCTGCTGTGAGGGTCCATGCTTCGCAAGCATATAGGAAGATGGAGATGACCAGAGAGCGCAGCAGTCTTACTTTGGAATGTAGACTGATGGTTCTGTCTTTCCAAATGGGCTTCAACCTTGTCAGGGCAGCAGTTGTTTGTGCGATCCTGGAGAGGACTTCCTGTCGAGACCCATTGTCTGACACAATGGCTCCTAAATATTTGAAGCTGTGCACTGTGTTGAGGGATTGGCCTTGTACTTTGATGTCCGTGTTGATGCCATTGGTGTTGTTGGTCATCATTTTGGTCTTCTCTGCACTTATTTCCATTCCATAAGCTCTGGAGGTGGTGTCAAGCCTCTGTACAAGCTGTTCAAGTTCTTGTTCCTCTCCAGCCAATCCATCAATATCATCCGCAAAACGAAGATTGGAGATTGCTCTGCCCCCTATGCTGACTGTGCCTTCGTGATCTGCAAGAGCATCTGACATGATGCGCTCTAGGAAGATGCTGAAGAGTGTTGGGGAGAGTAGGCATCCTTGACGCACACCGATTGTTGTTCTGAACCAGTTCCCGATGACGCTGTTATGGAGGACTGCACTGGTAGCCTTGTCATACAGGCTTTTGATGACTTCTATAATTTTAGGGCTGATGTTGTACACTTTCATGGTTGCCCATAGAGCCGCATGCCAGACTCGGTCAAATGCCTTCTTGAAGTCTATGAACACATAATATAGATGTTGTTGGTGCTGTAGGTATTTCTCACAGATTATTCTGAGGTTGAAAATCTGTTCAGTGGTACTTCGCCCTGCCATGAATCCTGCTTGTTCTTCAGCTATGATTTGTTCAGCTTGTGGTTTCAACCTGTTGAGTATTATTTTCAGGAGGACCTTGCTGGGATGGCTGATGAGGCTGATGGTGCGGTAATTTTCACACTCCTGAAGGTTACCTTTTTTGGGAAGAGTGATGACAAGCGACTGGGTCCATGGTGTAGGCCATTCCCCACTCTGCCAGATCTTGTTACAGATAATGGTGAGAGCATCAGTCATCGCTTCTCCTCCTGCTTGTAGCAGTTCCGCTGGTATGTTGTCCACTCCCACTGACTTCCCTTTCTTCAGCGATTGCACTGCTGCCTCAACTTCTTCCCGGAGAATTGGGAGGATTTCTTCTTCTTCTCTGCTCTCGGGACATGCTAGAACTGATGGGTCTCCATTTGGTGTATGGTTGTAAAGGTCAGAGCAGTACTCTGTCCATCTGTCCAAGACTTCTTGTTCTTCTGTAAGGCAATTGCCAGACTTGCTTTGGATAGTGGAGACTTTGGGCTGTTTAACACTTGTCAGCCGCTTCACAGTCTGGTAGGCCTTCTTGCTGTTGTTCTTGTTCAGATTGTTCTCTATTTCCTGGCATTGATCTTCTATCCAGTTCTCCTTTGCTGTGCGCATGCCTTTTCGGATGTCATTGTTGATTTTTCGGTAGACATCAGCTCCCTGTGAGGTGTTCTTTTTCTTTTTTAACTCTCTTCGTTTATCACACAGATCCAAAAGTTCAGGTGTGATCCACGGCTTCTTCTTTGGTCGGTGCTTGCCAAGGATCTCAGTGGCGGCATCTGTTACAGCTGAGTTGAAGGTATTGGTCATGGTGTTGACATCTACTTCGCCTGCCCCAAAAATAAGCAGTGATGCAATTTTCCCTCCAATTGTGGCCTGAAATATTTTTGCCACCTCCGGGTCTTGCAGTTTGTCCAGGTCGAACTTCAGCCTAGTGCACTTTGCTGTATTTACTCTCTTCAAATGGAGCCGGAAAGACATCATCACGAGATCGTGGTCACTTCCAATGTCTGCTCCTGGAAAAGTGCGTGTCCTGCCAATGTTGATGCTTGATCTGAAGCGTTTCTTGACCATGATGTAGTCGATCTGGTTGTGATGTTCCCCGCCGGGACTGTGCCATGTCCATCGTCTGGATTTTTTGTGGAGACCAAGCGTGTTTGCCAGTACCAGATTGTTGTATCTGGCAAACTCCAATAGCCTCAGACCCCTGTCATTTGTCTCGTTGTTGCAGTGGGGTCCGCATGTGTCTCCCCAGTTGTGGTGCGCATCTTGGCCAACCTTGGCATTCCAGTCGCCTTGCACTATGACTATGTCCTTCTTCGGCACTTGGTCAAGGGCTGCCTGTATATTTTCATAAAAATCCTCCACTTCGCTGTCTTCACAGTCTGATGTTGGAGCATAGGCCTGGATGATGGTAATGTTGAAAGGGGTTGCTCTCAGACGGATGGTAATGAGTCTACTGGAGACTGGGCGGCAACCCATGACAGTGGCTAGAATGTTCTTGTGGACCAAGAATCCAACGCCGTGTTCGTGCCTGTCATCTCTACCGCTGAAATAGAGCTTGTGGCCTTTGTCAGTCGTTGTTTCACCTAGACCTTTCCAGCGCAGTTCGCTGATACCTAGAACGTTCCATCGATAGTGGTCCAGCTCGTGGGCCAGTTCTTCTAATTTTCCTTCCGCAGTTAGGTTCCTGACATTCCAGGTTCCTATGACGATGTTGTTTCTCGTGCGGATCTTGCTAATTTGTCCATCAGTAGCATACTTTTCACCTCCGTCCTGGTGGCCAACGGAAGGCGCGGTCCTTGTGTAGCCGGGCGACGACCGATCCGGCATGGAATTAGTGGATAGCCTCATCATGTGTTGTGTCTTGGGCAAAAAAAGACCTGGCAGGGCCCAATCCTCTCCAGGCTGTTGGCCACAGCCGAAATCCACGAATACAGTGTGGCTCGCCTTGGCCCTGAGCACGTGGTCATTGAACCTGTAGTAACGTGAGGTTCCTCCGCCCTGGCCGGTGACTTCTGTGTAGAAGACTTTCGCCCAGTGATGCCGTGCTAACATCACTCCTGTTAGTCGCCTCTTACGACACGCCGGGAAACGTTGGGTCTATTCTATTTGCCCGAACCCACAGAGCCACCACAGTGTTGTATGCAGGACAAATACAGTTGATGCGTTTACCTCCAGTTTCTTACCACTGAAGTAACTAGACTAGAAAAATTTTACCCATGTTAAGAACATCAGGAATAGCAGTATTTCAATTTATTATTTTTGACAGTACATAGTGTGACCTAGTAGAGAAATCTAATATTCATTTTAATTTATTATATTTGGGTTATTGCTTCAAACTACTTAGTGTAGCATAATACAATAATAAAGTGTTTTCGGTATTAGGCTACACTATATAGTTTCAAAAATCCCAATATCTCAAGTATAATTAGTTCAAATACTGCTGTTCCTGGCACAAAAGGTCATGTTCAGTGTGAAATTGTAAGTGTGTATGTGGTGGTTTTTTTTTAATGATTGACACAAAATGTTAGCTGAATGAAGGACACACATTTCTGGTAAACTGCAATTTTTAATAGATAAATTAATAAATATATCATGAATATTTTTTTTTGGTATTCTCTATTTTCCCTTTGGAGGATTGATTTAATTCCTTTTTGATTTCTCTTTTTCACCAGGATGAAGAGTCGCATGAGTTTGTGATAGAAGCTGGAGCCCTGATGTTGGCCGACAACGGTGTGTGCTGCATTGATGAGTTTGATAAAATGGACCCCAAGGACCAGGTTGCTATTCACGAAGCCATGGAACAGCAAACCATCTCCATTACAAAAGCTGGTGTCAAGGTACTTTTTTAATGTTGTTGTTTATGTTGAGGTAAAAGTTGATCTTTTTTTTTGTTTGACCACATTGGTGGTAATAGGTGTCAGGTTTGCACTAACATTGGCCTTCCCTTAGCTTCCATCAACCCAGTATTTCTCTATAAGCTGGGTGTAGGTATATTCCTCAAACAGTCTGGCACTAAGTCATGCTGTTTGCATTCCATCTACCTGATTTGGGGTGCCGGATAGCGCAGTTGTTGGAGCACTCGCTACTGTGTTGCAAGTTAGCACTTGGATAGGTGACCGCAATACGTGAAGCGACAAATAACAACGCCCCCATTTGACTCAACTGTGACTGAGAACCTACTCTCTTAAGGGTGGGGAAGGTAAAGCAGCGAGGGAGAGAGATGGGCATCACCCTCATTACGCTGGCCCAAGATAAGTGTGATCTCCAACATCACGCTCCCCTATGGCCACAAGGCTGTGGGACCACCTTTACCTTTTTTTACCTACCTGATTCGAGTGGCGAATGATCTATTTAGTTTTGTAACCAAAAACATTTGTCAAAATAAAACAATTGCATCAAAATTATAATCAATTGTCTTTGCATAAAGTTCTCAAAATGTGACTAGTTTATCACTTTTTTATTTTTATTTTTTAAATTATGAATTGCAGTTTCTGTAGAATTGTAGAGTTTGCTTTTTGACATGCATGTGTGCTCCAGGGTATATATTCCACCCAAATCAGGTTCCCCTATACGCAATGTGTCCGGGGACGTTAATCTACCCACTGAACTGAACTGCTTAATTTTATATATATATATATATATATATATATATATATATGTATATATATATATATATATATATATATATATATATATATATATATATATATATATATATATATATATATATATAAAATTAAGCAGTTCAGTTATATATATATATATTAAAATTAATTCATTTTTTTACATTTATTTTTGATTGATGTGGGTTTTTTTTTAAATTTAAATTTAACATATACTGATGTTAAAAATAGTTCATGGTCGGTGTCACAGAGACTCTTACAAGATGTTCTGTAGTATTTATTGATGTAAACTGCAAGTTAGTGTAGCACAGAATTACATGGTTGATCATTTCTGGGTCTCTATGTAATTTTTATTCAGTGCATGATGGGACTGTAGGATTGCCATCAGTTGTAAATGGGCGTACATTGGAGTGGAGCTGTGTTGCTCAGTAATAATCAGCGTGCAGTTGTGTCCCTTTGCCCTTTTTTTTTGACCTTGCAGCTACATTAGGTCAGACTGTGACAGGGTTTTCTCCTGCCAGGATGTCGCTTGCCACTCTCAATGTTGATACTGTTCATTTTTTTAATCTCCAGGCTACTCTCAATGCCAGGACCTCCATTCTTGCTGCTGCCAACCCTGTCGGAGGGCGCTATGACAGGTCAAGGTCACTGAAGCAGAACCTTTCCATGTCCGCTCCGATCATGTCTCGCTTTGACCTGTTCTTCGTGCTGGTGGACGAGTGCAATGAGGTATTTCTGTCGTTTTTTTGCTTTTAACCCAGGGGAGATGATGGAAAATGATGATGTGGTCTTTCCCCTCACTCCCCTCCCCATTTTCCCCCTCCTCAAAGAAGAACATCTCCATAACCTGCACTTTGATCCCCATGGATTATTTGAAGATGGACAGGACATCATTTGTTGACAAACCGACAGACCGCAATGTCACTTCACCAAACCCTTCTCTCCAGGTAGCATGAGGAACCTTCTTTTCTTTTTTTAAGAGAGTGGAAGAGATTTCCTAGTTGAAGGACCAAGCACTGAGAAGGATCGACAGCCTGCAGAGGAGGGTTTGTAGTGTGGTATTTGTAGCTTGAGGGTGTCGAAGGAAGAACAAAGATTTCTAGATGGCTTGTAGAAGTGAATGTTCTGGGTGATGTAGGAAGGGGCTAATCCATGGAAGCACTTGTAACAGAAAATAAGATTTTGTTGCTCTCCTATTTACATGACTCGATACTGCAAATGAACATAGTTTCTAGGTTGACGAAGTCCAGTTATGTGTGAGGGTAGGTCATTTTCATGCCTAAAATGAGACTTTCTGTTTTTTTTGTTCGTTTTTTTTTTTCCCCTCAAGCATTAGAGGTGGAATGCCCTGCTATGTTTCAGTCCACAAAACTCCGTTTCCTCCCTCCGATTTTAAATATTCATTTTGGCTAGCTCAATTAAAATTAAAAGTTGACACAGGGGTATTGGTCAGAATACCTGCTATCTGCATTACGAGTGCTCCAACTACAGCGTTTTGACATGCTGTCTAGCTTGAAAGAACTTGCTGCTAACGCATGGTTTTCAGTGGCAGAAATGACCACAAACCTTAAAGTCTATCTGCAGTGTGGAAACCATAACTCTTGCAGGATTATCTTCTCTTCTTTTTGGGAATAACTCCTATTGTGAAGTGGTTTATGATATTTTTAATCATGGTATGTTGTACTGTCCTGTGATCTGTTTCATATTTATAAGGTGGCCCACGTGTCAGATTTCCTTACAATAATAAATCATCTTGTACATGGCAAAGGAGAGCGAACAGTTAGTTAGTTTTGGGATGTTCATTTTTATTAAACCCTTTTTGTAGGTGACAGATTATGCCATTGCTCGTCGCATCGTTGACCTTCACAGTCGGCTGGCAAAGTCGGTGGAAAGGATCTACTCTGTGGATGACATCAGCAGATACATCCTATTTGCCAGGCAGTTCAAACCTAAAGTAGGCTTTAAATTTATTATCAATTTGTTTTATTTTATTTATGTTTATTGGATGAGAAGCTACACATGGGCACACGTGGCTATGCAGGATATTGATCTCAAGCTACACATGGGCACATATGGTCATGCAGGATATTGATGTCGCTGTGGTCCTGATTCGGCTCTTTGCAGTCCGCTGGACACAGTAAGCAATGAATAATAATTAACTCCTTGATGTGGCTTGCATTGGAATATGTGCCATTGACCTGATAGAACAGGTACATGCTGGTCATAGTGTGTCAGAGTCTCGTGCTCGTCAAAGAAAATTCTAGCAGTGGCTAAAGTCTGGAATGACTTTGTATCTTCAATGTGAATAACCTTGCTCAAGTTCTCTCAGATTTTTTCACAGCTTCAATGAATTCTTTAAAAAAAATATAAATTATGTTCTGTTTGTGACAGATCACGAAAGAATCACGAGAGTACATGGTTGAAGAGTACAAGCATTTGCGACAGCGAGATTGCACAGGGGCAGGAAAATCTTCATGGAGAATCACAGTGCGACAGTTGGAGAGTATGATCCGTCTGTCTGAAGCCATGGCACGCCTGCACTGTCAGGATGAGGTCAGTAGTTGTTGTTGAGATTATGATGATCATAGACAGTAAGTCAAGCACTATTGTCAAGATGAGGTCAGTAGTTGTTGTTGAGATTATGATGATCATAGACAGTCAAGCACTATTGTCAAGATGAGGTCAGTAGTTGTTGTTGAGATTATGATGATCATAGACAGTCAAGCACTATTGTCAAGATGAGGTCAGTAGTATAGTTGTTTAGATTATGATGATCATAGACAGTAAGTCAAGCACTATTGTCAAGATGAGGTCAGTAGTATAGTTGTTTAGATTATGATGATCATAGACAGTAAGTCAAGCACTATTGTCAAGATGAGGTCAGTAGTTGTTACGATGAATGAATTACTAATTTATAAAGCGCGTAAATATCTCTACGCCGACGGGCATGATCGCAGCGCTGGTTGGAATAATACTAATTAAAAAATAGTGCAATCATTGTAGCAGCGTGGTTTAAGGTGGGACTATTTTGCCTTGTCCATAGGCCACAAAGCAATGGCTCCAGACAGGCCAGGGAAGCTATAGTTCACATGGGTGTGTGTGCATGTTACACTTGCAGATTAATTTTTATATATAAGTAAATTGTTCATTAAATAGCTTGATTTTTTCTCGTTTAGTTTTATAAATTTGCGATTAGATGGATAACCATTGCTAGTAATAATAACTTGTATTAAAATGCTACGTGTTATTGTCAGGTCCAACCCAAGCATGTGAAAGAAGCGTTCAGATTGCTGAACAAGTCCATCATTCGTGTAGAACAACCCGATATCCATTTGGATGATGAGGCGCCAGAAGAAGAGCAGGAAGTCGCCATGGAAACTGGTAATTGTACAAATATGTCGTGTAACACGTTACTCAGAAATTTGTTCAAGCACTTGATTAGAAAATTCCACTTAAAATCCTGTTGTGCAGGAATTCAAGGAAATTGTGTTTGCTAGCGTAAAACTTAGTTTGAAGAAAATGGGTGTAGTGAAAAGAATGCGTAAAAAGGATGCTTATAGAAAGAAAATTGATCACAGTGTGGAACTGTTTATCTGCTTTTACATCTTACCTCAAATGGAGGCTTTATTAAAAAAAAAAAAACTAATTTCTTTATCATTATTGTTATTTCTGTGTAACAGACACCTTAGCATCGGCGTCACAAGAGTCGGTGGGAGTTAGCAGTGAGGGGGCAAGTCAAGAAGAAGGGGCACAACCCACGCCCACCCCACAACCCAGACGCTCACTGAAACTGTCGTATGAGGAATACAAGCAGTTGGGCAACCTGCTGGCACTGCACATGCGACGACAGGAAGAGGAAACCCTGGAAGGTACATTTGTTATTTTTAAAATATATATGCAAATTTATATATACGGTGTTTCAGATGTAGCACAACTTTAGCCCCCAAATTCTTCGCTTCCAATCTGTGGAGACTAATTCTATAAGTTCTCGATATAAAATGCTGTAAATTATTTTTGTACTTCAATAAGTGGCATATACCACATCACATTGTATATATTTGAGGGCAAAAGAAAGAAAACCCTAAACTTCTGTGTGTGCATGTGTGCGAGTTTATATGATACGAGTCTGTCAACACACCAACTCAACCACAGCTTTTTAGTTTTGAGGTTAGGTCAGCCAGGCTAGCTATAAATAGCTTGGCCGATGCTTCCTTTCCTTTCACTGGAAGGGAGGATGCAGGCAAGCTATAAATAGCCTGCAGCCAGCAAAATGTGGAGGCACTAAACAGTGCTGCTCACATAGGCATTGAGCTGGTGTGTCAAGCCAAGTTGTCTATACATTTGTTGTGCGTTCACATAGGTATTGAGCTGGTATGTCAAGCCAAGTTGTCAATACATTTGTTGTGCGTTCATGTGTGCCCGTGTTTTTTTTTAGTGAGAATGGAAGAGACTGTTTTGTGTGTAGATGTTAACATTTGAAAGTGTGATTGTTGGGAAACTGTATCTTTATTAGCGCTTACCTTCTGATTTTATGTATTATTTTTTATTTAACCCATTTCCTTACTTGATGAGAGATAGTGTGCGGGGTGAATGAATTCTCTCCACTGTGGGCGATACACGTGACTTGACTTGGCTGTACTATTTGTTGATGGCTTTATTTCCTTGCTTTGTTCAGAGGGTGATGCAGGGCTGCACAAGTCCGACCTGATCGCGTGGTATTTGAAAGAGATTGAAAGCGAGATTGAGTCTGAGGAAGAGCTTCTGGAGAAGAAAGCCATCATTGAGAAAGTCATCGACAGACTGGTGCATGTGGTAGGTGGCAGTCCCTTTCATAACAATAGAAAGTCATTGACAGACTGGTGCATGTGGTAGGTGGCAGTCCCTTTCATAACAATAGAAAGTCATCGACAGACTGGTGCATGTGGTAGGTGGCAGTCCCTTTCATAACAATAGAAAGTCATTGACAGACTGGTGCATGTGGTAGGTGGCAGTCCCTTTCATAACAATAGAAAGTCATCGACAGACTGGTGCATGTGGTAGGTGGCAGTCCCTTTCATAACAATAGATAGATAGGTTGATTGATTGACTTCGAGGTAAACAGTGTTGAGTCTGCTTTAAAATAAAATATTTCACTGGGAAATTGGTCCGGCACTTGTTAAGAGATTTCCACGTAGGTTTAAGTCATGTATTTTTAGTTTATCCCTCGGGTTTATATCTTTATTGTTGTCTTTGTCTCCAGGACAACGTGTTGATTGAGCTGAAGCAAACGGGATTGAAGCCAGCGTCAAAAGGTGATGCGGACACGCTGGTCAGAGAGGATGATCCCATCTTGGTCGTCCATCCCAACTTCGTGCCTGATCAGTGATTTCTTTTTTCTGATACCGACACTGTTGAATACAGCTAAATACCAACTGTGACAGTCTTGGATAATGCGAAATTGGCTGTTTCACAAACCTAAAGCGTGACAGAGTACCTATACTGTTTTAGGGGACCCGATTTATGATACAAATGGAAATTTTGTTATTCTCTAGTAATAAAAGGTGCATTTGGCAAGAAGTATTCACACTTTTCTGCTATCCTATGCACCAACGCGAATCCCCTCAATGAAACATACTTCCGGTTTCTTTCTCCGCGTGTTTTAGTGAGTTATTTCCAAATATTCAAGAATAATAACATGTGTCACTGGCCACCAGTATCGTACCCTCACATATTTGTTTGTTTTTTTTTTGCTGCAGTTTATTATCCCTTTCTATCGCCAGTGGCGCGCCTAAACCCTACCTACCTAACATTATTTGTGAATTTTTGAAAAATATTCGGAAAAACATAACTCCCAGATGCTGGCTCGAATTCACACCTGTCAGCCGCCATTGATTTCTGGCTTGTGGACAAGGCAAGTTAGTCCCGCCTTTGCCCACTTGGCCACAACGCTCGCCTAACATAGTCAACTACTTCGTGTTTTGTGAAGGTTGCGACGGCGAAGCTATGAAAAACTACAAGAGTCTTCAGGTCCTGTTTCACTTTCTGTCGATGATCGACGCACCTCCGAAGTCGCCACAAATACAGATTGTTTTTTCCATCCTTTCACTGAGCATGTACTTCCTCCACCGTTTTTATACTTATCCCACTCGTTTTCTGGCTCTAACAATCGTCGTTTTCGGCAATTTGCCATATTTAAAAGTCACGCATCAAGCTTTGATGAAAGCAAAACAAGCCAGACCGGAACTTGGTTTCATTCTATTCTTGTTTTAATTTATAATGGCGATACCCACGAGTTTTTATGAGAGGTGCCGAAAAGTTGTGAATACACTGTACCATTTTAGCCACCCAACTCAATTTTGTGTCTTGGAGACTGGGAAAGTGGAATGGTGAGCATGAAATTGTGTGGATGTGTATTCAAAGAATTTGAATATGTTTTAAAAAAAACACAATTTTCTTGTCAGCTGATGACATGTTGGTTATGCATCTGTGCATAGACTTTGTGTCCTTACAGGGAACAGAAAATTGCAAGTGTTTGTGTATAGACAAAATGTACATATTGTGTAGTACCATGGCTGTCAGATTTGTTCTACAAATTGTTGAAAGTTTGTACAGATCATTTGAAGTACTTTTGACCCCCACCTCCCCCGCAGTTACAAAGTTATTGAAGCAAGTGGGCATAGAGCGATTCTGACCCCAATTTCAGTGTATGATTGATTGATTGTTGCTTTAGGTCCAGCGGACTCTTCCGAGCCAAATCAGGACCGGACAACCCCCAATCCGCATAAAAGATCTGCCGAAACAACCCTAGTGAGAAAATTGAACGCCCTCCACCGGCCAGTCACTTTACAATAAAGACATCCCACGCAGGGGACGGCTGAGGCTTTACCCCAACTACTCAAACCCCTGGTTACAAAAACGAAATAGAATACAAACATCATTATAAATCATCAACAAACATATAAAATGCCTATAGTGCTAAATAATACAATCATAGGAAGCCCTAGTGACCACCTGACAGAAAGCGTCCAACACTCCCAAGCTGATCCAACAGACCTCATACACAAACAAGGAGTCTTGTCCAGGAAGAGTTTTCAAGAAAAAAGGTAGGTCATTGATCTAGCGAAGAAGAAGATAGTATAGCAGAGTGATAGGACAGAGCAGGAATAGGAAAGAGTAAATGAGAATTTCAGGGTAAGGGACTGTCGTGGGCATAGACCTACCCTACACACAGACCAGCTTTAGGTAGATCCTCTATATGCCAGCACCTCCACCTGTAAAAGCACTACAGATATATATAGGTACTCCAAGCCCTTCATTAGCTCTTGTCCGGTCGGCAGTTTTGACTCAGTTTTCACTTCACTTTCAACACTTATTATTAATGTAAAACTGCATCAAAACGAACAGTGGCTGTATTCAAATAAAAATTGAAAGCTTTATCTTTACATCTGTGTTGTTTTTAATGCATGTTTATGCGAAAGATTCCGAGAAAACAGCTTTTGAATACGCCCCTATCCGAGCGCTGAATGGCGGTGCGGAAAAAGTTGTCAGCGTCGTTTGCTGAGAGGGGCTCGTTTCAAAGTCTAAGTGCTTTGCGATACTTCATTGGATGGCCTAAAAATAAGAACCAATGAGAAGTTCTGATACTTAGCTTCATTTACATATAGGTATTGTGGGACTCTCGTGTGTAAAAGTTTTGTTACGAGCCGAACAAAGTGGATAAAGCGGTTTTGATGTAAGTTTGATTTTAACTAGAAGTTTAAAACTTAGCAAGAAATAAAGAGCAGACTTTCCTTTATAAAACTAGGGTATTTATTAATTTGTGCATTACTGTATCGCGGAGCGCTTTGCCGTAGAAAAGCCTACCCAAACGGTGTTCGGGAATTCTTGCGGTCATTGCGTACTCGTAGGCCTGTTAAGCGACACGCGTGCTGAGCGTAGTAGCACACCAGTAGGCCTATAATTTGCCGGCGCGCACTGCGAATTTGATGATTTCCCAACTTTGAAGCACCAAAACGGCTGAACATTACATGGGAGAGGCCTGAAGAAAATTGGGCTTGGAGTATAACATATGAAGGGGTTACCTGTCAAAAATCAGCTTCCTGGTATCAATATTGGCTTCACTTTGAGACTCCAAAGTTGTCAATTTCTTCAATTCCAAAACGTTGCCAAAAAAACACCAACATTCGGCATTTTCAAACATTAATAACTTTTTACCTATTTGTCCTATGGGGAAAAAAAATATACCACTGTGTTCAGAATGAAAAGCTCTTTAAATCTATGTCAGTTTTGTGATGAGGAAATCATTTTTTAAAAATGGCTTTTGACTACCTAATATATATATATATATATAAAGATGACAAAGTAAAATAAATGTTAAAATGTGTATATACACGGCTATTACGTGGAAGAATTTTATTATTTTTTAATGTGTTTTGAAATGACTTGATCCTTGTGGAATTTGATATGTATTTTTCATTCGTTAAAGTGACGTGGCTTTTCAATAATAATAAAGGTATTTATATAGCCCATTTTTCATAATGATAGTCTAAATATAGTGCCGTTTCATAACAAGAATATTTATAATTTATTGACCAGTTATGTCAATTTGTGTGTGTGGTCTAGATCTTGTATGTTCGCAATGTGCAAGTTGTTGATGACTACAAATAGATGTGATAGTGCCACATACAACGCAAAATATAAAATATTAACATTTTTCTTCAACGTCCCTCCCATCTGGCCACCATCCCAGACTCTCAATGCCTGTGCACCATTAACCCTATAAGGCACACATTTATCCAGGGGCTTTGAAAATTACTTTGTCCATGTTTTTTATATTTAAAACATGTCCAAGATTACATTTTAGGTAAACATTTTGCATGAAATTTTGTAATTATAATTTTATCAATATGTTGCCATTTGGCAACATTGTGCATGAGTGGCTCTGAACCAACTATGTTGCCAAAAGGCAACAAAGCATTAGGTTAATGCAGTTGACGTGAAAATGAAGAAATAAAGATAGCCAGACAGGCAGAATGATAGAGTTAGTGAAAGATTATATTTTGTTCTATCTGTCAACACATCTTTATATAGAGAAATCATGAAGCAAGTAAATATTTTTTAAATTTTATTTATAAATTGTATTCATTTCTTGGGAAATTAAAAAAAAAATATTGTCAGAAATCTGAAATTAAAATAAAAGTTCATGGCATGTGAAATTTTCTGAAACAGTTTGACTTTTGCGTCAAACATAGGCTGACCATGCACTTTTCACAAACAATTCTTGAAAAAACCCTTGCACCCCGGAAACTTGCAGCGCCCCTTGTTGTTCAATGGCAATGGAAAATGCCCAACATTGTCCGTTCGGACTGGAAGCAAGGGCACTACGGCAGTGTTCATGGCATGTGAAATTTTCTGAAACAGTTTGACTTTTGCGTCAAACATAGGCTGACCATGCACTTTTCACAAACAATTCTTGAAAAACCCTTGCACCCCGGAAACTTGCAGCGCCCCTTGTTGTTCAATGGCAATGGAAAATGCCCAACATTGTCCGTTCGGACTGGAAGCGAGGGCACTACGGCAGTGGGACCTTTCGTCTGTTTTGCTTGCAACTGAGTTTCAACCAGTTGAGACTGTCGCCCTCTCTTTCTTGAGGCTGTGCTGAGCTTCTTTTGTTTCACAAGGCATTGAGCTATCTCTAGCTTGAATTTCTGAAGTGGAAGTTGTTTTGTATTACCCTCATGCTTGCAGTCCTGAATATACAACAGCCAAGACTGAACCACAGCAAGATCCATCAAGTGAAATGCAAGCCTGTGGTACCACTTTTTAGATCTTATAGGATTTCGGTAGAGAGCAATGAGTGCATCAAGCAAATCGACGCCTCCCATGAATGAATTGTAAAGTGCAATGATGGACGGGCAATCAATAAGAACTTCTTTCTTTTGTTTCTTGTCAAATCTTTTGACTTGTTTCTTGGGTTCAATTGCAGCATAGGTGCTCAACATTGTGACTGATTTGTTGTCCACCCATTTTACCACATTAACCTGAGTGCCATTCACCATCGCTGTCTTCATTACCGTTGAACCTCTGCCCATCTTTGCCAGATCTTTGTCGGGTGGAAATGTACACCCCTTCAATCGGTTCAGCCTGACAGTCCCAACACATGCAATTCCCTGATCCCAAAGAGTAGTTTGCAAAGGCAGAGAATTGAACCAGTTGTCTATGTACAACTTGTGCCAAATGCCTCGCGGTACATCCTGCAGCAGTCTGAGCACAATGTTGCTGCTGGCACCAATGTCAGGCTGGCCTGGACACGACTCAATCTTGCCTGTGTATACTTCAAGATCATGAATCAGGCCATTTACACCTGAACAAACAAAAATTTTATAGCCCCATTTTTTGGTTTTTTTGGGGTTGTACTGTTTCAGTGAAGACTTTCCCTTGAAAGGTACAATCTGTTCATCAATGCTCAATCGCTCTGACTTAGGCACTGCATTTACCTTTGACCTAAAAGCATCAAAGAAAGGTCTTATCTTTCCTAATTTATCCCCACCAACAGTTTCATTGTTGGCAAAATGCAGCTTGCTTTTGATTTCTTCAAACCTTCTCAAAGACATTACATCTGCAATCTGACTGCACCTTGTTTCTGTACCCCAATACAAACGAGCCCTTGACATTCTCACAATGCTCATGTAGAACACAATTCCTATGAACTGTTCCAGTTCATGTGTATTTAACTGCAGTGGTTTTGTGATGTCACACTGCAAGCTATATGTGTTTGACTCTTGAACTATCATATCAAGGATGTCACTGTCAATAAGTTCCTTGAAATACCGGATAGAATCTCCCGGAGGCTGCCCTTGTCTCTCAGCTCCAAGGAACTGTGGCTCCTGTGTAGTTGTCTCTGTCGGTAATTGTCTGGTGCGCCAAACAATGCCTCTGGCACTACTGGAAGAAGGACTTTCTTCATCTCCACTGTCCTCATCTGAAGAGCCTGAAACAATTGGATAGGTACACATACCAGTAATTGTTGTGCCAGTATGTACAGTGTTTCTGAAATGGCAATGGACATTATATTTTATTTATTTTCACAACCTATGTCTCTCCACATAACATTTCAAATAAGGCTACCCTTCTGCACTTACAAAAGCAATGCAATAAAAACAAAGAAAAAACCTGCATTTTTTCAAATAAAATTCATAAGGACTAATCATCCTTACATGAATTGGAAGCATCCCTATCGGTGTCAACAGCCCGGACGTTGTCCTCTGCTTCTTCATCTGTGGATGACAGCTCGCTGTCATCAGACACATCTGGTATGCTGCGCACGGCTGCTTGATGCTTGATGTGTTTGCCATAAAATCTCTGTGTATCCATTGCAGCATGTAACTGTAAAATAAAATGTATTTATTTGTTTATGCATTATGTAAAATGTAGTAGGCCTACAGTGTATACAGTCTAAGTAAAAGGTTGACAACCATGATAATGATTATGTAGTACAGGCATCAGGAAATTATATATTATATAAAATTAGTTGCCTGCATCTGCTAGTACAATAAATATAAATGGAACTAAGATAATTACTGAAAAAGGCCTATATACTGCAAACACAACAGCAACAGTGTTGTCAGAGGTGAATTTCCCAAACATGTCTATATTCATGAGAGTGAAAGTAAAATCAAGCTCTGGAAATGTGTTGTTATTATCCAATTATGTTACAAATAAATAAATTCAGATGCTAGTGTGTCAGTATAAAATTATAGCTAACATAGCTAATGCAAAAGAACTTGGTTGTCACAAGTATTCTTACACAATCTTACAAGCAAGATGACTAATACTTGTAAATGGAAACACGTGGGTCATGCTAGTACTGTATACACAGGTGCACAGTGTTGCCATTTGGCAACAGTGAAATAATTATCGACAAAGTGAATAACATGCTACACATACATGATTCCAACATGTAACAATAATAATCATAATAATTTCATCCTGGTTTCTAAATTAGAACATTTAGTTTGCTGTATAAAGTTTATAAAAAGAGAAATTGCAACTTACCGTAACACACTGCTTGCTTCCGGATGAACATGACCGCTTCAATTGAAAAGAATTGACTAAAAATAACTTCTTTCACAAAGAACTCTAGTCAAGAGAGTCTAAATACATATAATAAAGGGAAGCAAATCGGCATGTCTTTCATATAGGGGAAAAACGGTGTAGTTGTTTCCCTTCGACTGCTATGTTGCCAAATGGCAACATTGTGCCATATAGGGTTAATACCCCAAACCATCCCAGACTCAATGTCTGTACACCATTAATACCCCATACCATCCCTTACTCTCAATGTCTGTACACCATTAATACCCCAAACCATCCCATACTCTCAATGTCTGTACACCATTAATACCCCAAACCATCCCATACTCTCAATGTCTGTACACCATTAATACCCCAAACCATCCCATACTCTCAATGTCTGTACACCATTAATACCCCAAACCATCTCATACTCTCAATGTCTGCACCATTAATACCCCAAACCATCCCATACTCTCAATGTCTGCACCATTAATACCCCAAACCATCCCATACTCTCAATGTCTGTGCACCATTAATACCCCAAACCATCCCATACTCTCAATGTCTGTACACCATTAATACCCCAAACCATCCCATACTCTCAATGTCTGTGCACCATTAATACCCCAAACCATCCCATACTCTCAATGTCTGTACACCATTAATACCCCAAACCATCCCATACTCTCAATGTCTGTACACCATTAATACCCCAAACCATCCCATACTCAATGTCTGTACACCATTAATACCCCAAACCATCCCTTACTCTCAATGTCTGTACACCATTAATACCCCAAACCATCCCATACTCAATGTCTGTACACCATTAATACCCCAAACCATCCCATACTCAATGTCTGTACACCATTAATACCCCAAACCATCCCTTACTCTCAATGTCTGTACACCATTAATACCCCAAACCATCCCATACTCTCAATGTCTGTACACCATTAATACCCCAAACCATCCCTTACTCTCAATGTCTGTACACCATTAATACCCCAAACCATCCCTTACTCTCAATGTCTGTACACCATTAATACCCCAAACCATCTCATACTCTCAATGTCTGTACACCATTAATACCCCAAACCATCCCAGATTCTCAATGTCTGTACACCATTAATACCCCAAACCATCCCTTACTCTCAATGTCTGTACACCATTAATACCCCAAACCATCCCAGACTCTCAATGTCTGCACCATTAATACCCCAAACCATCCCAGACTCTCAATGTCTGCACCATTAATACCCCAAACCATCCCATACTCTCAATGTCTGTACACCATTAATACCCCAAACCATCCCTTACTCTCAATGTCTGCACCATTAATACCCCAAACCATCCAATACTCTCAATGTCTGTACACCATTAATACCCCAAACCATCCCAGATTCTCAATGTCTGTACACCATTAATACCCCAAACCATCCCATACTCAAATGTCTGTACACCATTAATACCCCAAACCATCCCAGACTCTCAATGTCTGTACACCATTAATACCCCAAACCATCCCAGACTCTCAATGTCTGCACCATTAATACCCCAAACCATCCCAGACTCTCAATGTCTGCACCATTAATACCCCAAACCATCCCAGACTCTCAATGTCTGCACCATTAATACCCCAAACCATCCCATACTCTCAATGTCTGCACCATTAATACCCCAAACCATCCCATACTCTCAATGTCTGTACACCATTAATACCCCAAACCATCCCTTACTCTCAATGTCTGTACACCATTAATATCCCAAACCATCCCATACTCTCAATGTCTGTACACCATTAATACCCCAAACCATCCCATACTCTCAATGTCTGTACACCATTAATACCCCAAACCATCCCATACTCTCAATGTCTGTACACCATTAATACCCCAAACCATCCTATACTCTCAATGTCTGTACACCATTAATACCCCAAATCATCCCTTACTCTCAATGTCTGTACACCATTAATACCCCAAACCATCCCTTACTCTCAATGTCTGTACACCATTAATACCCCAAACCATCCCATACTCTCAATGTCTGTACACCATTAATACCCCAAATCATCCCATACTCTCAATGTCTGTACACCATTAATACCCCAAACCATCCCTTACTCTCAATGTCTGTACACCATTAATACCCCAAACCATCCCAGACTCTCAATGTCTGTGCACCATTAAGTCCCCAACTCCGCATCCTCACATGCACCTAAAAACTCCAATATATTTTTAAAACAAAGGGGAAGAAAAACCTTGCATTTGCAATACTTTGTTAAACATTCTTTTGTGGGTGTGTGTATCACAATGACATTTTTACTTTAATATGGAAAATTGTAATTAAAACGTGTTTATGTGTACATCGTAAAATAAATGGAATTGATCTTGAAACTGGTCTTTCTCCTTGACTTTGCCACTTTGTTTCCTTTGTGTGTGTGTCGCCTGTCTTTTATTTGTTAATAAATCGGTGGTTTTAATGTTTAGGAAGGAAATACAAATGTAGACAGTTGTATGGGATCAATTAACATCAGCTGATTAATACATTTGGTACAGACAACCAATGGCCACAAGGCACATTGTATATCTGTTAAACATATTAAGCATTTTTAAAAAAAATCTATGTATTCACTAAAATGGTCCACTCTGGCGACACCTACATTTGGATAACCGCGCTTGCAAAACAAGAATAACTTGAATGGAAATTTGGGAAGTATTTAAAAATGCGCCCGGCCTTCAGATTAAAATTGCCACATTTGTGATAACTTTATTACAACCCAAGCGTTAACACGGACATCAAAGTCCAAGGCCAATCCCTCAACACAGTGTATAAAGGTAAAAAAAAAAGGTAAAGGTAGTCCCATAGCCTTGTGGCCGTAGGGGAGCGTGATGTTGGAGATCACACTTATCTTGGGCCAGCGTAATGAGGGTGATGCCCAACTCTCTCCCTCGCTGCTTTACCTTCCCCACCCTCAAGAGAGTAGGTACTCAATCACAGTTGAGTCAACTGGGGGCGTTGTTTGTCGCTTCACACCTTAGCGGTCACCCATCCAAGTGCTAACCGCACCGGACGGTGCTTCACTTTCGACACAGTAGCGAGTGCTCCAACCACTGCACTATCCGACACCCCACAGTGTATCCCACACAGTGTATAGCTTCAAATATTTAGGAGCCATTGTATCAGACAATGGGTACCGACAGGAAGTCCTCTCCAGGATCGCACGAACAACTGCTGCCCTGACAAGGTTGAAGCCCATTTGGAAAGACAGGACCATCAGTCTACATTCCAAAGTAAGACTGCTGTGCTCCCTTGTCATCTCCATCTTCCTATATGCTTGCGAAGCATGGACCCTCACAGCAGATCTCCAACGAAGAATACAAAGCATGGAGATGAGGTGCTACAGAAGACTTCTGTGCATTTCCTATACCCAACACATCACCAACGACGAAGTCCGACAGACCATCACACAAGCCATTGGACAACACGATGACCTGCTCACAGTGGTGAAGAAACGGAAACTCCGATGGTATGGCCACGTCACCAGATCATCAGGCCTTGCAAAGACTATTCTGCAAGGCACAGTGCAAGGAGGTAGAAAAAGAGGTGGGAGGACAACATTCGAGAATGGACTGGTTTGACACTGAGCGAAGCCATCAGGGCTGCAGAGGACGGAGAAAGATGGAGTATGCTACGACCTTCGGGTTACGGGACAGGATAGGAAGCGTTAACTTTACCAACGTTGTAATGAACTCTGCACAGTCAGTCATGACGCCACCCCAATCTTGAATCTTCTGCTCTCGCACACCCTATCTAGAGCCATGACACTGGTTTTATGTATTGAGCGAGACTTGCTCTGCTGCCATGATAGTCCAAAGAGCTTGCAGTCCAGGCACAAACTTGTGCACTAGACAGTCGCCAAAAACTATGATTTACCTTTGAAATCCTGCTTCATTTAGAGCATTATACAAAGGCTACTTCTGAAATTTCTAGTCACAGAAGATGTTTATGGTGTGGCTACTTCGACAAAACATGCAGACATACATACAAAATATTTTATGTTAAGGAGCATCTTTTGTTTCTAATAATATTTGCACAATCTGAATCTAAACTTTGTGTCCGAATCCATTCCAAAGTTAGCTGTTTATACGGTGTAAACTGGCCTTCAGTGTTACCACTAGGGTTGTTTCAGCAGATCTTTTATACAGATCAGGTGTGAGTCCTCTCTCAGCCAAGTTGTGGTTCTGATTCGGTCAGCTCTTTGCAGTCCGCTGGACCCTGTAAGCAATGAATCTAACTATCCTATCCTATCCCGTAACTCTGAGGTCGTTGGGGCACCACAGATGATCGTTTAACCAGCATACTCGATCTTTCTCTGTCCTCGGCAACCCTGATGGCTTCAGGGTTGCTGAGGACAGAGAAAGATCAAGCCAGTCCATTCTCGAATGTTGTCCTCCCACCTCTTTTTCGGTCTCCCTCTTCTTCTACCTCCTTGCACTGTGCCTTCCAGGATGGTCTTTGCAAGGCCTGATAATCTGGTGACGTGGCCATACTATCTGAGTTTCTGTTTCTTCACCACTGTGAGCAGGTCATCATGTTATCCAATGGGTTGTGTGATGCTCTGTCGGACTTCGTCGTTGGTGATGTGTTGGGTATAGGAAATGCCCAGAAGTCTTCTGTAGCACCTCATCTCCATGCTTTGTATTCTTCATTGTAGATCTGGTGTGAGTGTCCATGTTTCGCAAGCATATAGGAAGATGGAGATGACAAGGGAGCGCAGCAGCCTTACCTTGGAATGTAGACTGATGGTCGTGTCTTTCAAAATGGGCTTCAACCTTTTACGGGCTGCAGTTGCTTGTGTGATCCTGGAGAGGAAAAATTCCTGTCGGGACCCATTGTCTGATACAATGGCTCCTAAATATTTCAAGCTATAAATAAGAATTTGGTATGATGTAGATGTAGAAGCGAGCGTTGTGGCCAAGTGGGCTAAGGCTGGACTAACTTGCCTTGTCCACAGGCCAGAAACCAATGGCGCCTGACATGTGTGGGTTCGATCCAGCATCTGGGCGTTTTGTTTCTCCGAATATTATTTACTTTCGACTCGGGCAACGTCTCGGGGGGTTTTCTCCGGGTACTCCGGTTTGCTCCCCCAGCAAAATTTCAAAATCGCAACTAATGTTAGGTAGGTTGGGTTTGGGCGCGCCACAGGCTGCGACTACGCTTTCCCCAGGGGAGGCGGCCCAGAATTTCCCTATGGAAAAGGGACAAAAAGGTAAATGTAAAAAAAAAAAATTTTTAAGTACACATGTGTGTGTGTGTGTGAGAAGAAAAAAACCAACAGCTTAATTACTGATAAAGATACTGCGCAGCGCTAATATTTCATCACAATAACATCATTTTTGCTTCCTGAAAGAACTGCATGATTATTGCAACACACAACTCTAGGATATTAATGCGTTTTTCAAGTGGCTTGGATAAGACAGAAAGAATAGAAATGAATCTATAATTTGATAGATCAGAACTATCATTGGACTTGAAAGCGAATTAACTTTGGCTTGTTTAAACATGACAAGGAAAACATGATTTGTCAATGCTTCAGAGCAGTTTTAATATTTTATTTATTTATTTAATATTTTATTATCTTGTTCATCAACTTCTCTTGAATTTCTTTACTTCAAATGTTTGTTAGTGTTTTGTAAACAAATTCAGTTGACAAAAAAGAAATATTTAGGTTTTGTTTTTTATGTTTTTGGACTGACAAAATTCTAGTAATGTATGTAGATTATTTTGTTTTGATTTGTCAGCAGTCATAATTTTATCAGACGTTTAAATAAAAAAGTAAATTCAGTGTTTTGCAATCCAGGGATGTTGATGTAGGTAAAGTGCTACTAATATAAGCACTTTGATGTAGGTGCTTTGTTAGTTAAATGATTAATTGCTCTTGAAATTGTTTTAGAACCATGTTTGGATGATACAATTTAAAAAAAAATGTTTTCATGTTCTTTTTCTTGAGTGAAGTTACTGCATTTCTCTTGGTGTTTGTTATGTTAATTTAAATAGTATCTAACATTAATGGCTTGTAATTCATTGTCTTGCCATTTTAGTTTACAATACTATTTAACCCGTTTTGTATAAGCATGTTTGTGTCGGTGTGCGTGTGTAATGCCAGTCTGATAAAGCATCACCTGGGTGACCTGGGTTAGTAAAATTATTTACATTTGAAAGTGTTACACTGTTGTTGTTTTTATCAATGGTTGATTCAGCCCTGATGCTTAAATCTTAGTAAGTGTAACTCAAATTCGTTTATCCACACAGCCTGTTCACTCAGCAACAAGGCAGGAGTCGTCATATAAAGTTTTCGAACTTTATTCAGCATACAGAAACAACTGCATACAAGATTGCTCAATCGCTTTTATTTTTTTTGCTTTTTTTCCCCCACTTTTCAATCTTTTTTACTTTTTTATTCTCACTCACTTTCCAGATACAGTGCATCACCTATAATATAGTCTTTCTATAATAACACGGCATCACCTATATAGTCTTTCTAGAATAACACGGCATCACCTATATAGTCTTTCTATAATAACACGGCATCACCTATATAGTCTTTCTATAATAATACGGCATCACCTATATAGTCTTTCTATAATAACATGGCATCGATCATAGAACTGAAGTGATTGAACCAGTCTGTATGTTCAATTGGATGTCTGTATACAAATCCAACAATTAATATGAAAGCTGCCCGTTTTATGTCAATGTAACTGAGTGATGGGCTATAAAGTTTTTACATTTATTTAGACAAGAAAGACCACACACCCACAACTCTCCCTACAACAAATTAAGAAAGAAATCATTTACAAAACTAAATTAAAGAAAGAATAATATATTAATTTCAACAACTTTTATTGATATTTATTTTATTTCTATGTCGTCGAGAAGGGGCAAGGGAGTGTAAATTAGAATTTCTTATATTCAAATAAACAATATTAACACAACCATCCTATCCTCCTATCCTATCCTATCCCATAACTCGGAGGTCGTAGGGGCACCACAGATGATCGTTTAACCAGCGTACTCCATCTTTTCTTGTCAGCAACCCTGACTGTTTCGCTCAGTGTCAAACCAGTCCATTCTTGAATGTTGTCCTCCCACCTCTTTTTCGGTCTAGTCTCCCTCTTCTTCTACCTCCTTGCACTGTGCCTTGCAGGATGGTCTTTGCAAGACCTGATGATCTGGTGAAGTGGCCATACCATCGGAGTTTCCGTTTTTTCACCACTGTGAGCAGGTCATCGTGTTGTTCAATGGCTTGTGTGATGGTCTGTCGGACTTCGTCGTTGGTGATGTGCTGGGTATAGGAAATGCCCAGAAGTCTTCTGTTAACACAACCATAAACCACTAAAATAACTTCTGTTTCTATTCTATTTCTATCTTTACTTTCTGCTTCCTAAAAAATACTACAATAATTCAAACAAATTAAACCAAAACTAAGCCTAAGGGGGAGGGAAGGGAAAGGCCGAGTGGCAAAATGCGGACAACAAGAAAAGAAAAAGCCGAACAAAGCAATCTCCAACCAAATTCCTTGATGGTGACCCACCAAGCCCTTGCACAGTTTGCAAGAAAATGGTGACAGAAGAGGGTATTCAGTGTGATAGATGTTGTGCATGGGTGCATGGAAATTGTTGTGGACTGTCACCATCAGCCTTGGACTTTTTGGCATCTTCCTCGGTGGATGCCATCAAGTGGTATTGTCCTGTATGTGAAAAAGTAAAGGATCCAACAGATAAAGTGGCAGAACAACTTGCCAAACTAGACGTTGTACTAATTCTTCAGCAACAAAATGCCTTGATACTTGAGATGCTGAAGAAAGAGAGCTGTAAGTCCATGACTATTGAGGAGAAAGTGAGAGTACAAGTGTCAGAGGTTCTTGACAGTAGGAAAGAAAGAGATGAGAGGATGAATAATATAGTGTTGTTCAATGTGAGTGAAAGTAAAAGTAAGGAAAGAAGGGCAGAAGATCAACATGACTTGGGAGTGGTGAAAAGCATTTTGAATGCAGTGCAACCAGAATTGGAAGTGAGTTGCCTGAATAAAAGCTGTGTTACTCGTCTAGGTAGGCGGAAAGAAAATGAGGATGGCTCCAAGCCCAGACCAATCAAAGTTACCTTCACAGAGCAAGAGATGCGCAGCTCTATACTCAGGAAGGCCTGGCGACTTAAGAACCACCAGGAGTTTAGCAAAGTTGGCATCTCTGCAGACAAGACCCTGACTGAAAGGAAGCAGGAGAGAGAAGTACGGCTGGAATGTGCAAAGAGGAAAGGGGATGGAGAGGATGTGGTGGTGTACCGTGGAAGAGTGATGACAACAGTTGAGAGAGAGAATTTGAGGAGGAGTGGGGGGAGGGAGGTGAGGGTGGAGGGAGGTGAGGTAGATGACAGGAAGAAAGATGAGGATAGAAGTGACAGAGTTAGAAATAAAGGGGAACAGGATTCCAAGAATGAGGGTAGGAGGAGTGGTCATGGGAAAGAGACTAAAGTTTTAGGGGAAGGTCAGAGTGAGGGTGACAGGGGCGTGGATGCTGGACTTCAGGGAGTGTGACTTGATGGTGATGTGGTGAGTGAGGGGAGAACTGCAGGGGATGTTGGTGGAGGAAGAAAAGCTAATAATTTATTAAGAAGCATGTACACAAACGCAGATTCTTTAATAAACAAATTACCAGAATTTGAATTATTAGTAAGTGAAAAAAGGTTTGATGTTATTGCTGTCACTGAAGTGATGATGCAGAACTTATGTAATGACATCGATACTTTTGTGTTGCCAGGCTACACTTGTATGACAGTGACACAAGGCAGAGGAGTGAGTTTGTTTGTAAAAGAGGGCCTGGATGCCTTCAGGTTATACGAATTAGATAAGTGTTTTAACCCAAGTATTTTATGCAAAGTAACTTTACCCGATAAGGAGTCATATGTATTTGGGGTCTTGTATAGATCACCTAACTGTACTGAGGAAGAAAACGGGAGGGTAAATGTCTTGATCAATAAGCTTTTTGAGGATCATGGGAGGGAGCGAGTGATTATGACTGGTGATTTTAATTATTCTGAGATTGACTGGGACCTCGAGGTTTCCAAGAAGGGTACTGAGCATCCAGCCAGTGTATTTCTTGAGACGGTACAACAGCAGTTTTTGACTCAGCATGTGTACGAACCAACTCATTATAGAGCTTTGCAAAAAGCTAATGTTCTTGATTTAATCTTAACTAATGGTGAATTTGTATCGTCAGTTGAATTTCTCCCACTCTTAGGTAAGAGCCATCACTTGGTAATAGAATTTTCTCTTCTTGCCGAGGGAATGCCAGTGCAGGGCCTGACACTGTGAAATACCAGTTTACGAAGGGCGATTATGAGGGTATGAAGAGGTTTGCACGAAAGCATGAATGGAAGAGAGAATTGCATGAGGGTTTGAATGTGAATGAGTGTTTGGATAAGATAAAGAGGATGCTGAAAGAGGCTAAAGAAAGGTTCATACCAGTGAGAAGGTAAATTACATGATGGAGGGGGCAAAAAGACGAATATTCCACCAGATATGCGTGACAAGATTAGACAAAAAAGACGAGCTTTTAAGATGTATAGGAAATACCCTACTAAAGCTAATTATGATGCCTATGCAAAGTCTCGTAACCAGGTGAAATGGTTGTCTCGTAAGTTGGTGATGGCAAAGGAAATGTATCTGGCAAAAGAAGCTAAAACAATCCAAAATGTTTTTATCTATATGTTTCGGACAAAACCAAGCCTAGAGAAACTGTCTCTAATCTATTAAAGTGCGACGGCACGCTGACAAAGACTGACCTAGAGAAAGCAGAGACCCTAAATGAGTTTTTTTGCTAGTGTGTTAACACTGGAAGATGAAGAAAATGTGCCGAACTTTGTGACATGACTCTAAAACTGGATGCCATTAATGTTAGTGAAGACCAGATGAGTAATGCCCTGTTGCAGTTGAAAATTAGCAAGTCGCCAGGACCAGATGAAATTAATCCTCGGGTGCTGAAAGAATTAGCGAATGAATTGGCTTTGCCTCTCAAGTTACTTTTTGATAGAACAACGAGGGATGGCATGATACCTGATGAGTGGAAGGAAGCAGAGGTTAAACCAATCTATAAGAAGGGTGACAAAAGTTCTCCGGGTAATTATCGCCCTGTTAGCCTCACCTCGGTTGTCTGTAAGGTATTTGAGGGATTCGTTAGAGATGCACTGTGCTCTCACCTTGTCGAGAATGACCTTCTACATGACCAGTTTGGCTTTTCCAAGGGTACGTAGGTCATGTGTCACTCAGCTGCTGGTGACAATAAATGACTGGATGTCCTCCTTGGATGAAGGCCACCCAGTCAACGCTGTAGTACTATATCTTGACCTTAGGAAGGCATTCGATATGTTCCACATCTCAGACGTTTACAGAAACTAAAAGGTTATGGCATAAGTGGCAGCCCACTTGCATGGATAAGGAGTTTCCTGACTGACAGGACCCAGTACGTGACTGTTAACGGTAACAGCTCTGACAAAATAAGTGTTACAAGCAGTGTCCCTCAGGGGAGCGTGTTGAGGCCGACATTATTTATATATTTTATAAATGACATGCCAGAGACTGTAGAGTGTGATATAAAGATATTTGCTGATGACACAAAGGCATATGCAGAAGTTGATGAAAGTGAGGAGTCTAAGGAGAGACTGCAGCAATGCATTGATAAATTGGTTGAATGGACGGAAACATGGCTACTTAAATTTAACAGTGAAAAATGTAAGGTGTTGCATTTGGGCAAAAATAATCCTCAGCATGAGTACTTTATGAATGATGGGAAAGAAAGGTGTAAGATTGAGACGACTGGTGCCGAGAGGGATCTTGGAGCAGGGCTAGAAATTAACTTTTTTCTTTGGGGGCCACCGGGCCCCTTGATTGAAAAATTTGCGGGCCCACAAGCAACTTTCGGGGCCCAACTTGAAAAATAATGCAAACCAAAAATAAAAGAAGTATTGACAATATAATAAGTAGAAAGTACAATTTGTCTGATAATCTAAAATAAAAACAATTGAATTTCCACGGCACACAGAATAACACTTCTTGGCCGTCCTCGTTCACTTCAAGGCCATGCCATGGAAATCTATTTTTCCACCCTTCATTGTAGTTCCTTGATCTTTTTTCCTCTTCATACTTCTTTTTTCTCTCTTTTTCTTGTTCTTTCCTTTCGTCGACGTTTTCTTCTGGCGTCTTTCGCTTCCCAAAAATTGGAAAATACGCCATCGCCGATTGTTTTAGCAACTGTATGGCGACGATATGTAGCCATACTTTCGTACTTGCAAAGATGGACATTTTGCGCTTATGTTGTGCCATAGCCTTTTGTTTATTATATTAAAAAGATATTGAAGTGTAACAGTATATTAAACTTTTGAGTGCAAAATTAAAGGGTTTTCGCTTCTTTTCTCTTTTGTTTTTTTTTTCTGTCCAAATTTAGGGCACCGGTGTGGGTTGTTTCCCTTGGCCCAAATACGAAACTGCCGAGTAGAGCTAGCTGTAGCAGACGAATTATTTTGCGGGCCAAGCGGGCCCTTCGTTTTTCAACTTTCCGAGCCCGAAATCAACTTTGCGGGTTTTTGGCCCCGGGCCCCCGCTAATTTCGAGCCCTGTGGAGTGATAGTGGATACAGAGCTCAGCTTTGATAAGCACATTGAGAGTACTGTTAAGAAAGCCAACAAAATATCAGCCCTGCTTGTAAGAACTATAAGTAACAAACCCAAGGATATAATGGTCCCCCTCTTTAAGGCCCTTATACGTCCCATCTTGGAGTATGCTAACCCCGTCTGGTGCCCATATTTAAGGAGGCATGTTGACTTGATCGAGGGTGTCCAGCGCAGATTCACCAGGAAGATTTGTGGAATGTCAGGACTCTCCTACCAGGAGAGACTGAAGTCACTGAGGTTACCCAGTTTAGAATATAGGAGAGAGCGTGGTGATTTAATCGAAATTTTTAAAATTGTGCACAAATTGTATAATCCTTTAACCACTTGTTCTCTTTTAAATTTTAATGATGCTGGTTTAACACGAGGTCACAAATTTAAACTTACTAAAACTTTTAATAATACTCGCAAATTTAACAAGTATTTTACTAATAGAGTGGTAACCCCTTGGAATAACCTGACTGCCGAGGCTGTGGATGCTGGATCACTGATGTGTTCAAGAATAGTCTGGACAAGTTATTTAGATATAGCATCTACTCCACCAATTTGAGGGCTAAAAAAAATCTAAATTGGTAGGCACTGATGCCAGGGGGTGGGTATTGGGACCCTAATTTAGATCAATTATGAGGGCCAAAGACTTTTTAGCCTGCATGCCGTATTTGCTATGCTAAACCCCAAAATGAAACTGAACTAATCTGGATGCCATATACGCACATTTCCCCAAACCAATCAGGATCAAAGCGCGGCGATCTGTACCAACATACACGCTCACCTGTCTCATCCACCCTCACACACAACAAATACACATCCATCACTCAAAGAGGTGGTGTAAAGGCAGGGAGATCGCTATTACGAAGACGAACATCGAATGTTTATTTTTGAAATGTTATATTGACTGAGTCCAGTCCCATTATTAAAGGGAGGGAGGAAACCGGAGTGCTCGGTGATCTCAATAGTCTCAATAGTCATACGTTCGCCCCTTGCGGGAATCGAACCCGCGATCTTCGGCATAGGAACCCGGCGACTAATCCACTGCACCACGAGGCCTCTAATTACAAACTAAAACCCCTAAGAAAACTTCTAACACAGAAAAATAAATCTCTAAAAACCAAAAAAAACATATGATACGGTCTAAACAAAACAAAACCCCGCTGCTTAGGCGAAACCTTTTTGTGAGCAGGGACGAAACTGCCATAAGGGAAATTGAAGTCTCTAAAGCCGCAGCGTGCCCAAAATGTTAACAGAACAATCGTAAAAACAACTGTTATTATAATTATCATACTGTAGTGTGTGTATCTGAGGTGTATGGGTGATGTGTGCACGTTCTCAATCCAGGAACACACACACCAGTGGCAATTCAATTGCTCTCCGAATTTAATCATTCCTCGCATTTCCATTACCCATCATACATCTGTCTCAATCTACTCTAGTCTCTTTAATATTAAAAGGGGAAACAATTCCCATACTATATCCAAAATGTGTATCACCGGTCGTCTGCTACGACACTACATATACCACACCATTTCTACTCTATAAAATAACAAATATTTATCTACCACATCAATTTGAAAGATTTTTTCTTTTTCCTTTTTCTCTGCGATGTAAATCGTAATAATTAAAGAATAACCCGGCACTGCTCTTTCTAAATCACACGACTTGTGACATACCCATGATTCGGAGGAACCAAATATACAAAATGTAGAAACCCGGCGAGTCTAGAACTTTCTAATTGTTTCTGAGAAACATGTAATGCACACTCATTTCCGTTTATTTTCCTAAATAGGTTAAAATGGCTTACATTACACATAACCACTTAAAATAAGAACATTTATATCATAATTATATGATCCTATCGACTAGCAAGTTCTATAATTGTATCGCTGAATCCAGCTTACTGCTTAGCAAAGATTTTTTCTAGAACTTAACTTTTTTCTATTCACACAAGACTTTCCAAGTACAGAGGCAGCACAACGAATCGAAGGGCCTTGCCAAGTGGCTGCAATCTTTCTCGTAAGTTGGCCTACGAATTCGAATCTATTGAGCAATGACTTCGAAACGGTGGATAATTTTCTAAATTTAGCACTTCGAAATGAAAGTAGAAACTTCTGGAAAAGGCTCGTAAATGACATCAGCCGGATACGATTGGTCAATCGTCACGACACACTCGAGGCCTTGTGCTTTTCATTGGTGGAGATGTTGAGATCTTCTAGAACATTCGACAAAGCGTCATATCCGTTGTACTGAAATACCGGTTGCTCCGATCGTGCACAAAGCATAGACATCGTGGACGCGACAGGTCACAGACGTGAAAGACCAATCGTCCCAGAAACGGGTTGAAGAAAACTTAAGTCGGGTAAGTTTTAGTTGCTAATCGGTGAGAAGAATTCTCTTTGAACGATTATTAGCTAACCTGTTTAATTTTAATAACCTACATTTGCCGATTTGGCATGTTCAGTAAAAATTTTGTTTTAAATTACAAATATTATAACAAATAAGTGTCATTGTCAAGTAAAATCTGTCGGATTTACCCCTCGTTTTCTCGTGTGTTTTGTATGTTAAAGATAATCTTTTGAGTTATTCTAATGCAGATTGTTATGATTTTGGAGAAGATCGCGAGTCTCGCGTTTCAAATTTGGTTGGAACATTTGGTGGAAAATGTCTTTTTTCATCGATTTTCATCCACCAACCACTGTCGATCGGTCACGTTGACAGCAGGTTAGATCCATCGACAAGTATCGTTTTGGCACACTGAATCATTTAGAAGTGCTTCCATTCATCGAAGAATGATTCGACTGCTTAGAGCGTGTGATAACGCATTTTAAATCTGCATCATTCCAGCGCTTAATCTTTGTCTACTGTGACAAGCCGGTCGGCATTTACGGCGCGTATCGAGCACGTGTTTTTGGCGTGAGTCCCCAATCCATGGAAACTCTCGAACGCGATGAAACGTATGAATCATACTATGATCATGCAACCTGATCAGTTTAAACCAGCCCTCGAAAGGCTTCGTGATTTCTGATTTTTAAAGAACAAATTTTTACCTTATCTCAATATCTGTTAACTGCGATGTATAAATCTATTTGACCTTTCAAGGAATTTATTTAGGTCAGTGTTACTGTTAGGCTACTTGGCAAATAGCCACAGTTCTGTAAGTGTAACACCGTCCTCGTTTTCTATCGGCGTGATAAACTTTCAACGTTTGCTGAGTGCTAATAATTGTAACTTGGTATTTTATTTTTTACACAAAATAAATCGGTATTTGAACTTGACAAATTTTTATACTTGTCATTTCATGAAATGAGCTGGCAAGAAATCAAGGACGTTTAACCAGTAATTCCCAGTATTTTAAGGTTTGAAATTTGGTCTACACATGTTTAAGAATACCAGTTCAGTTTTCTACAAAGAATAATGAATTTGTTGGCATGTTGGTGCCAGTTTCAATAGTAACTGAGCTGTTGTCGGTTTTTGATTCGGGAAAAAAATGGCACTCTAGTCTAGGGTTCATACAAGCGTAGAATGTCCTGGAATTTCAAAATTGTTTTTCACCACCATGATCATTGATTGCAGTGCTCCATAGATAAGGGACCACAGTGATGGCAGTGCTCCCTGGGTAAGGGACCACTGTGGTTGCATTAGTATGTAGGGAGTGGCCTAACGACCGTGTTTTTTTAATTTAAGAAAATGGCCTCAAGGTATTTGTTGGATGGCTTTTGTTTGGGTTGTTGTGTGTAAAGGTTCACCTTCCTAAAAAAAAAAGGAAAAAAAAGGGGGTACAGGTAGTCCCATAGTGGCCGTAGGGGAGCGTGATGTTGGAGATCACACTTATCTTGGGCCAGCGTAATGAGGGTGATGCCCATCTCTCTCCCTCGCTGCCTTTACTTTCTCCACCCTTAAGAGAGTAGGTACTCGGTCACAGTTGAGTCAACTGGGGGCGTTATTTGTCGCTTCACATTTTGCGGTCACCCATCCAAGTGCTAACCGCACTGGACGGTGCTTAACTTGCGACACAGTAGCGAGTGCTCCAACCACTGCACTAAGACACACCTTCCTAAAGAAGAAAGTAATTTGGGCATGGGGAAATCTGGCCTCGTAAATCGGTATTGACCCTGTTGCACAATTTTATTTCGATGTTATAGGATTAGTAATAAATTTAACGATGTTAGCATTTTTTTGTTTCAGAAACTAAGAACAAGTAGGAAAAACAGAAAAATGGCCAAGGCACCCGCAATTGGTATTGACCTGGGCACCACCTACTCGTGCGTGGGAGTGTTCCAGCACGGCAAGGTGGAAATCATCGCCAACGACCAGGGCAACCGCACTACTCCCTCATATGTCGCCTTTACCGACACTGAGCGCCTTATAGGGGATGCTGCCAAAAACCAAGTCGCCATGAACCCTGAGAACACCATCTTTGGTGAGCAGCTTTCACCATTTCATAAAAATAATGTACTAATTGTGACGAGCGTTATTACTTTTTAAATATATCTGGAGGCAATGAGAGTAAATGTGGTTTCAGATGTGACGATGATGATAACGGTTGTTTCTGTGGTTTCATTTCTTAGAAAGTCGTGCGGACACAACTTCCCTTGGCTGTCTGAGTTACTGTCCTAGGCCACACATTTGTTAAATAAAAATATGACAACTCTCTAATCCATTTATCAAAAAACGCCCTCAAGTTTTCATTTGAGAATGATGGATTTGCTGTAGAGCAATTTGATTGTAAAGATGGAGATGCTGGTAGGTTGTTCAACCAAAGCTAGATTTTACATGTTGTGACCATATGTTTGTCACCAGATGCCAAGCGTCTTATCGGCCGTCGTTTTGACGATCCAGCGGTGCAGTCGGACATGAAGCATTGGCCTTTTAATGTGATCAACGAGGCAGGCAAGCCCAAGCTGGAGGTGGAATACAAGGGAGAGAAGAAGAGGTTCTTCCCTGAGGAAATTTCTTCCATGGTGCTAGTTAAGATGAAAGAGACTGCCCAGGCCTACCTGGGAAAGGTAAAGATCTTTTTATGTCATTGATTTTTGTTGTTGTTGAAGCAAACATGCAGTGGACAGTGTGCATATGTTACCAGCATTGTCAAATTTATGTGAAACACCAACAGGAGTTGAAAATAGCCAGTTTTTCTAGAGGGAGCCCTATTTTTGGAATGTCGCCCTAGTATAGCATGAGCAGAGCTGCTACAGTGTAGCTTCCACACCTTGTGAGGGCAGTGAGGAAAGTGTTCTGATCAATAGTTTTTTGGAAGTAACAAAGGGGCAAATGTTGAGGGTGCTAGAACGTTACTGTGCAGATACTGTGTGAATGTTCCAGCAGTCTGTACAATTACAGACGACATAATGAACTGTGTATTTTCAGACTGTAACTGATGCGGTGGTGACCGTGCCAGCCTATTTTAACGACTCTCAGCGCCAGGCCACCAAGGATGCTGGCACCATTTCTGGTCTCAACGTTCTGCGTATCATCAACGAACCCACTGCTGCTGCCATCGCTTATGGCCTTGACAAGAAGGTGAGAGGCTAGTCTTTGAATTTTCTTACAAAGATAATTCATTTGATAAATGTCATTTGTGGCTGCTTTTATGGAACTTGTGAGGGCACAGGCTTAGATCTATTCCTTGCGAGGAAGAGCTAAAGGGTCACAGGGGCATTAGCACAAATCCAGCATTGCCTTTTTACAGAAAGTCTTATCCTAATCCATATGAAGTTTCCCAGATAGAACTGCCAGTGAGTACTTAGAACTGCAGGGAATGTTTAATGAATTGAAGAATGCAAAGACTGTTCTTAATGTGCGGTAAGACGAAGAGTGGGGGAAAAAAGAACAGTTTTGAAACTGGTATTTTGAAAGATGAAACCATTTTCTGTTACCAAATGTGGCAGACCCAGGCGTGTGTAAGTATTGTTTCTCATCAACACTAAGTATTGTTTCTCATCAACACTAAGTATTGTTTCTCATCAACACTGTCTTGTCCTTTGTCATTTTTTGTATTATACTACTCAAACTGTTGCAATAAAGAAGTCCACCCATAACCCTTGCCACAAAATCAAAAATCTTGAAATTGAATTTTAATAAAATTATGAACAACAGCGTGCACATTGACCTAGAAAACAGAGGTGCCTACCGTACGCGCTGGCGCGTATTTTTACGAATTTTCAACATAAAATACGACAATACGAGCAATTCCTTGAAAATACGCATTTTTGTGGTGTAAAAAAAAAAAAAAAAATTCACACTGATTTTATGTTTCGATCTGCTATTTTATTTACTTGCTGACCCTAGAGCGCATGCGCAAAAGTGAAATCTCGTGCGTGAGAGGTAGTGCGAGACTTTGTATCCGCCATTGTGCTAAACATGGTGTCGCGAAAGCGTTTACACGAGAGTGACGATGAGAGCGAGTCTGAAGAAAAGCGGGATAAGGTTGCAAGTAAGCAAAAAGCGCCACAACATTTCTTACGCGAATACCGTGAACGTTTTTGAGGAATAATCGAATCTTCAAAAGGAGTTCATTATGCTCACTGCAACAAAGAGTTCAGCATTGCTATGCATACGACATTCAGCGACACTTAGATTAGGTATTACGGACAAACATTTTATTTTGGTTCAGGATGTTTTATTTTGTTTTTATTATATAGTACAAACCTTTAGAAGATTAAAAAAATTTAAATTGTTAAAATAGGTCAATATTAAGGCACTCATACAACTGTTCAAAGTAGGTAACCCTCACATAAAATAAAACGCGTTTTTCCCAAAAGTGGCTCAGCCTCAGGTGTCTAAAATTAATACAAAGTGGATAAAAAGGCACTGTATAAACACAACAAAATGCAGAACACTCTAGTATGCTCAGAAAACAAAAAGTGTTGCCAGTTTCAGCAGAATATACGAAAATAATGATGCATTTATATATATTCATAATTCATATTAATTAATTATTGGACAATATGAAGATCCTTTGGAGGAGGAGGGGGTGGAGGGGTATGGAGTAAAATACAACACAAAAATAATATATTAGTGTGCATTTGTGACAATAACTTGTTGAGTTCTATATTATTTTGTTTCATGAGAGGATTAAAATGGTGAGCTGGAATTAGTATGGATTGATGTTTTGTGAATGTGGCAGTTTTCATGACAATAATATTTTGATCAAATGTTGCGAGTTGCGCGAAATCTGACATTACACAAAATACACATTTTTCATGCAGCCAGTACACAAATGGTCAGACTGGGGGTAGGCACCTCTGTAGAAAAGATGGTAGCTATTCTGTAATCCATTTATCCCCCTTGAGCCACATTCCTTGCTCACTGTACACTTTGATGTAAATCGTTTTGATCACTGCACACGTTTGCCACTTTTGCCTAAATGTACTACCTCAGATTTAAAGTTACCACCAGATGATGTTGGACTGGAGTTATGTTGGGCGTACTTCTGTTGTTGATGTTAGACTAGAATGGATAGACTTGTGTTTAGTGTTCAGTTGTCTCCGTCTGCATGCTTTTTGTACTCTTGCTTCAATGTGTAGTTTGAATTTGTCTTCATTTGGTAAGTGATTTATTGTGCTATGTTATCCCGTTGTTTTGGTGCTGATTTGTACTTTCAAGGGTTTAGTTCATAGAAACTATTTGATGTATTTTGTTTTAAAAAACAAAGAGATGTGACTGTGGGAGGTAATAAGCAGCGTTGTTCAGCGACGATGATGATGATTTTTCCACATTCGCGGTTTCCACCAGAGAAACTCTCGTTTCGAAGATGGCCCAATTCCTTCCTTGGATGTCTGAGTCACTGAACACAATTTTGATAAATGTTGGTATATGGTGACAAAAATCTTGGTTAACAACAAAACGTGAAAAGTCTTCTTAAATCTTGCTAAAGAGATTGCTACGGACCATGATTGCCAAAATCTATTAGCAGACTGTGTGCTAGAGATTCTTTCCGTGATCTGCTATTGAGCCAAGTCCCACTTTCCAGTTGGCAAATTAGCGCTGCAGCTGGTGGTTGTGCCATTGATCCAAGTCCAACTTTCCAGTTGGCAAATTAAAGTTCAGCTGGCGGTTGTGCAGTTTTTGACAAGATTTCTGCCTTGAGCCCCGTTCTTGCACAAAGTGGATAATGCGCACTTTTCCAATGACAAGGTCCAGGTGATGGATAGAAAAAGACAGTAGCTGCAGAAAGTTATGTCCCCTCCATAAACTTAACGGAGGGTGAAGAGTTTACCTGCATGTTTCTGATCCTGTTGCAGGCTGGTGGTGAGCGAAACGTGCTGATCTTTGACTTGGGTGGTGGCACCTTTGATGTGTCCATCCTGACCATTGAGGACGGCATTTTTGAGGTGAAGTCCACTGCCGGAGATACCCACTTGGGAGGTGAAGACTTTGACAACCGGATGGTGAACCACTTCGTCCAGGAGTTCAAGCGCAAGCACAAGAAAGACATCAGCGAAAACAAACGTGCTGTACGTCGTCTTAGGACCGCCTGCGAGCGAGCAAAGAGAACCCTATCCTCCTCCACCCAGGCCAACATTGAAATCGACTCTCTGTTCGAGGGCATCGACTTCTACACCAGCATCACCCGTGCTAGGTAAGAAGAGGTCAAACTATGGCAGTTAACTGCTACATTATCGTAGTAGGGCACAGGTATGGGATTATGGAAAATCCTCACACAAAAAAACTGGAAATTGTAGGTTTCTTTATAACTGAAAACTTCCAACATGTGCTGCTCTATCATGTTTAATATTTAGTTTTGTATGGGACCTGCGATCTATTTTAGTGATCTTGTGAACTACATATCACAGAGCAATGTTTGTGGCTCTTTAAAAAGTGTACATGTCAGGATGTAGTATAACGGCTTGATGAACGGAAACTCCTTCAGTGTGTTAGCATATTGAGTGGGCCAAGATGTTGAGAAATAGTTTTACGGGCCAATGATGTTTAATTGATATTTATTATATTAGGTTTGAGGAATTGAACGCTGACCTGTTCCGTGGCACTCTGGAGCCCGTGGAGAAGGCCATGCGTGACGCCAAGTTGGACAAGCCCGCAATCAATGAGATTGTGCTAGTCGGTGGCTCCACCCGTATCCCCAAGATCCAGAAACTGCTACAGGATTTTTTCAACGGCAAAGAGCTGTGCAAGAGCATCAACCCTGATGAGGCTGTGGCCTATGGTGCTGGTAAGTCATCCTTCCGTGGATTTGTTATTATCACCTTCATAGACAGGATTGGATGAATGTAATCTATACCTGTAACGGCAGTTTGTGTACAATGTAGATTATAGAAGAGATATCTAGCCTGCATTGTATTGCGTGAGAGAAGCACAACATGGATAATGGGAAAGAGGAGTGTAACCTGTTTTATGTTTGACAGCTGTCCAGGCGGCCATCCTGCATGGTGACAAGTCGGAGGAGGTTCAGGACCTTCTGCTGTTGGACGTTGCCCCCCTGTCCCTGGGTATCGAGACTGCAGGTGGGGTTATGACTGCACTGATCAAGCGTAACACCACCATCCCCACTAAGCAGACTCAGACCTTCACCACCTACAGTGACAACCAGCCCGGTGTGCTCATCCAGGTCAGCACACGCTTGGACTTTTGGGGACATGGTTGCCTAAAGACCCCAGACTAACCACCATATAAGCACTGAATATCTATCTACCCCAGACTAACCAACCACAGCCTCATTACAATTTTTTTCGAGGGTAACTGTAACTAATCACCTAAGGGATAACGCTTCTGAAACTGAATGGCAGCTTGGCCACCCCTGAGTGACCGTTAGTGAGTTGATACTGGATTTGTATTCAAGTTTTTTTGTGGAATCTGGTATGTTAATTGTTAATACTTCCACAGGTGTATGAGGGTGAGCGTGCCATGACCCGCGACAACAACCTGCTGGGCAAGTTTGAGCTGACTGGCATCCCTCCTGCTCCTCGCGGTGTGCCCCAGATCGAGGTGACCTTCGACATCGATGCCAACGGCATCCTTAACGTGTCGGCTGTGGACAAGTCCACTGGCAAGGAGAACAAGATCACCATCACCAATGATAAGGGTGAGTTAGCTAGTTTTCTGCTTGCTGTCAGCTGCTGCTTCAAAGTTTATTTTAGGCTACTTTGAACTGGTAACGAATTTTAAAACAAATGATCAAGTTAACAAATAGGCTTGGAAATTTGAGCAGCCTGGAGTCCTTGTTTTGTGGAGGTGTACTTGCTATTGGCACTGGCATGCAGTATGATCTGATATTGTATTTGCTATTGGCACTGGCATGCAGTATGATCTGATATTGTATTTGCTGAACACAATGGTGGAGACCTGGGGGTTGTGAAGTAGCGAGCGTTGTGGCCAAGTGGGCTAAGGCGGGACTAACTTGACTTGTCCACAGGCCAGAAACCAATGGCGCCTGACAGGTGTGGGTTCGATCCAGCATCTGGGCGTTAGGTTTCTCAGAATATTATTTACTTTCGACTCGGGCAACGTCTCGGGGGTTTTCTCCGGGTACTCCGGTTTGCTCCCCCAGCAAAATTTCAAAATCACAACTAATGTTAGTTAGGTTGGGTTTGGGCGCGCCACAGGCTGCGACTTCGCTTTCCCCAGGGGAGGCGGCCCAGAATTTCCCTGTGGAAAATGGACAATAAGGTAAATAAAATAAAAAATAAAAAAATAAAATCAGTTGGATATAATAGTTGAGTAAAGAGCAACCAGAGCATGGTCATGTGATCAAGTGCCGTTTTGCTGCCTGTAGGTCGCCTGTCCAAGGAGGAGATTGAGCGCATGGTGAACGATGCTGAGAAGTACAAGGATGACGATGAAAAGCAGAAGAGCCGCATCGCTGCCAAGAACTCGCTGGAATCTTACGCATTCCACATGAAGTCCACCATCGAGGATGAGAAGATCAAGGATAAGCTAAGTGAGGAGGACAAGAAGGTGATCATCGACAAGTGCAACGAGATCATTGCCTGGCTGGACGCCAACCAACTGGCCGAGAAAGAGGAGTTTGATGACAAGCAGAAAGAGGTGGAGAAGATCTGCAATCCCATCATCACCAAGCTGTACCAGCAGGCTGGGGGAGCTGGAGGCATGCCAAACTTCGGAGCTGGTGGCGCCCCAGGTGGTGGTGCTGCCCCTGGTGGTGGCTCTGCCGGTGGCCCCACCATCGAGGAGGTGGACTAAACCACATGGTCTCTAGTCACCCACCCCTTCAAGTAGCAGCAGGCTGAACAAATAGAACTGTTATTTTTTCGTTTCAGGGAACAAACTTGATCTTTTTTTCTTTCCAACAATGGCAACACTAGTTTTCACTGGTTAGACTGTAGTGTGCAAGCTATAGAAATCCACAAGTATCGGGTCTAGATTTGGCCCTGTTTATAATGGAGGAATGTCTGACATCTGGCTGTTGGAGTGAATGACGTTGACTTGAAATCTTGGTGAATTACATTTTCCTTGTTCTTGACTTTCGCAATCACTGTATTTATTGCTCAACTGTATGCATTGTGTTGCCAGATTTGTTCATTGTAATTTTTTGGTGGTTGTATGCTTTGTGAATGTGACAGGATTCTGTTTTTGATACACTAAAAGCTGATTGGATTTTATTGCAATTTTTGTTCAGTGAAACCTGCCTGTTCAGTTTAGAGTCTCGAGATTCTTTTATAGCAGATTAATAAAAAAAAGTTTAAAAATACAATCGTTTGTTTGCACGAGTGAATGTGTTCAAATCTGCCACATATCCAAACATGACTCGGCACTTACAATGTACCCTACAATATATAACCATCTTCAAACACTATTTTGCAAAACGTTTTAGCTTGTGCAGGTTGAAAAATTTGGTCCATGATCTTTGGACAGGATCCACCCACATTCTACAAAATGTTAAGCTTGCTGTCGGAAGGTTTTACACCAACTTTGTTAGTGGTCTGAATTGCAGAAGTAAAGGTTTCCACAAAGTTTGTAACTTTGTTTCGGTTCATAAAACTATAATATATATTTAATGAACAATAACATTGAAAGATGCAGCAAAGGTCATAGAAAAAGTTGGTACTGAATAAAAATTTTGTTGATCGATTTAAAGTTTTCCTTCTAATAATTTATAATTTGGTTTCATGAGTTAATAGCCGTATGTACATTTTTTAATGAACAGTTTGTATTACCATCAAGAAAATGTGCTGAACAAAAGTATCAATGCTGCACATAAATTGATGGCAGGTTACCGCTGAAACCAAGTGGCTCGAAAACCACACCCAAACTATCTTTATTTTCACAGACCAAAGGTGATGAAGAATTAAAAAAAAAATTTTTTTATCATGTTTAGCATCTGCCTGATCTAAAAAAAAGTAACTGTTTTTAAACATGCACTTTTTAAGCAGGTCTACCCAATAAAGAAAACGATGCTTTCAACTGTTGCTCTTAATAAGTTGAAAATATCAATTGTATATTGCAGATACTCTTCTACATAAGAAAAGCCATCACACGTTTAATTTTCAATCTACATCCTTTGTCAAATTATGAAATGCGACCACTGGTTTAAATGTTTGTCATTAGGTTGCTGCAAGCCACAATTGTGGTGAATCATCAAAAATAGAATGATGGAAGCAAAACCAGTTGGGGGACCCTAAAAGGATTTTTACTCCTATTTGGCAGCTGGGCAAGTGCCTCCAGAACCTCTGGTACTGCAGATAGCCTAGGTTAAAAAAAAATCAACATGAGTGATTTAAAATGTCCACCTTCAAATCTTACATCAAACAAATTGTCCACGATGTTAGTATATGTGTACAATAATTATAACGTTTATTGGTTTGAAAAATATATTTATAAAAATATGGGCGTTCAATAACTCGTAAGAATATATAGACACATTTTGATCATACATATAGGTTATGAGATTTACTGCTATAAAATGATGGAGAGATTATTACACATTCCTGAAAATAGGCCTGCAGTAGTTTACTCACTATACAGCCATATTATACTGCAGCAATTCAGGATGCAGCCAAACAATGCAGTAGTTCACTATACACTGCAGTTGTATTCTTGGACACCTCCGTTGGGATGCCGGGGGTTTCAGTATAAATAGTATCCCCACTTTCTGGAAATGTAGTGCTTTAAATTCCCAGTCGCCGTCTTAGTGCTTTAAATTCCCACTGTCGCTGTCTTTCTCATTTGTTCTTTCTCATTCCTGCTCTGTTCTATCAATCTGCTATACTATCTTCTTCTTCGCTAGACTAGTCACCTACCTTTTTTCTTGAAAACTCTTCCTGGACAAGACTCCTTATTTGTGTGCGAGGTCTGTTGGATCAGCTTGGGAATATTGGACGCTTTCTGCCAGATGGCTTCCTATGATGTTATTATTTAGCAATATAGGCATTTTATATGTATATGTTTTGTTGATAATTTATAATGATGTTTGTATTCTATTTTGTTTTTGTAAACGGGGGTTCAATAAATTAGAGTATAGCCTCAGCGTCCTCTGCGTGGGATGTCTTTATTGTAAAGTGACTGGCTGGTGGAGAGTATACGCCAGTTGGGGTGCCGGGAGTTTCAGTATAAATAGTATCCCCACTTTCTGGAAATTTAGTGCTTTAAATTCCCAGTCGCTGTCTTTCTCATTTCTGCTCTTTTCTATCAATCTGCTAAGTGCTATACTATCGTCTTCTTTGCTAGACCAGTCTCCTACCTTTTTTCTTGAAAACTCTTCCGGGACAAGACTCCTTGTTTGTGTATGAGGTCTGTTGGATCAGCTTGGGAATATTGGACGCTTTCTGCCAGGTGGTCACTAGGGCTTCCTATGATGTTATTATTTAGCAATATAGGCATTTTATATGTATGTGTTTTGTTGATAATTTATAATGATGTTTGTATTCTATTTTGTTTTTGTAAACAGGGGTTCGATAAGTTGGGGTGAAGCCTCAGCCGTCCCCTGCATGATTGATTGATTTATTGTTGCTTTAGGTCCAGCGGACTCTTCCGAGCCAAATCAGGACCGGACAACCCCCGATCCGCATAAAAGATCTGCCGAAACAACCCTAGTGGGAAAATTGAATGCCCTCCACCGGCCAGTCACTTTACAATAAAGACATCCCACGCGGGGGACGGCTGAGGGTTGACCTCAACTACGCGAACACCCCGGTTACAAAAACAAAATAGAATACAACCATCATTATAAATCGTCAACAAAACACATACATATAAAATGCCTATAGTGCGAAATAATACAATCATAGGAAGCCCTAGTGACCACCCGGCAGAAAGCGTCCAACACTCCCAAGCTGATCCAACAGACCTCATACACAAACAAAGAGTCTTGTCCAGGAAGAGTTTTCAAGAAAAAAGGTAGGTCATTGATCTAGCGAAGAAGAAGAAAGTATAGCAGAGTGATAGGACAGATCAGGAATGGGAAAGAGCAAATGATGAAGACAGCGACAGTGGGAATTTAAAGCACTAAATTTCCAGAAAGTGGGGATACTATTTATACTGAAACCCCCGGCACTCCAACGGGGGGAACTGTTGCCGCAGTGAATTAGTCATGCCTACAAAGGCAAGACAGGTTTTCAACTGGGGCTTTCACTGTTCCCTTTATAGGTTAGAACAATCTACAGTGACAAGATTGCTCATGACCCCAAGGGGTGTCCCCTGCGTGGGATGTCTTTATTGTAAAGTGACTGGCTGGTGGAGAGCTTTCGGGTTTTACCACTAGGGTTGTTTCATCAGATCTTTTATGCGGATCGGGGGTTGTCCGGTCCTGATTGGGCTCGGAAGAGTCCGTTGGACCTAAAGCAATAATAATGTAATGTAAGGTGGAGAGTATTCAGTTTTACCACTAGGGTTGTTTCAGCAGATCTTTTATGCGGATCAGGGGTTGTCCGGTCCTGATTTGGCTCGGAAGAGTTCGCTGAACCTAAAGCAATAATCATGTAATATAATGTATTCTTGGACACCGATTTAAACTCCACAAATTTTCCGTTTTCAAAAGACATGAATACTACCAGAAATGATCCATTGTGCTTCTGTAGTGCACTGACCAGGTTACCAGGTCACAGAGCATGTTACCAGGTCACAGAGCATGTTACAAGGTCACAGAGCATGTTACCAGGTCACCGAGCATGTTACAAGGTCACAGAGCATGTTACCAGGTCACAGAGCATGTTACCAGGTCACAGAGCATGTTACAAGGTCACATAGCATGTTACAAGGTCACAGAGCATGTTACCAGGTCACAGAGCATGTTACCAGGTCACAGAGCATGTTACAAGGTCACATAGCATGTTACAAGGTCACAGAGCATGTTACCAGGTCACAGAGCATGTTACCAGGTCACAGAGCATGTTACCAGGTCACAGAGCATGTTACCAGGTCACAGAGCATGTTACCAGGTCACAGAGCATAGCAGAGGCTTATGGAGCAAAGGCAAGCCTTGGCCAATGTGGGCCATGCAGTGTGTACAATAAACTGATTGTTGGAGGTCTCAGGCTTGATGTTACCATAAAGAAAGAGATTATTCTTATATAGTGCACTTATAAGCTCATAGAGCTTCTCAAAGCGCCATCTATTCAATGGCTATAGAGGTGATGATACAAAGCATGACATAGTTTGCCTCGATGCCAGTGATGGCAACACAATTAGTTCTGCACAGATATGAATAGAAAGATTACAAAAACACATTTTTAATGCAGGTAAGTTTATTTTTGTTGCGAAATGCAGCTTTTTGTCACAACATTCAACTCGGTTAACTCGTGCACATGCACATCCCAACCCTCCCCCATACAGAGATTTGAGGCATGTTTCACATACATAGATTTGAGGCATGTTTCACATACAGAGATTTGAGGCATGTTTCACATACAAAGATTTGAAGCATGTTTCAAATATAATAGATTCAACTCTTTTCATTAGCATGCACACACAAAACAATTTAATTCAACTATTTTCACACACACACATTACATTACATTACATTATTATTGCTTTAGGTCCAGCGGACTCTTACGAGCCAAATCGATCAGGACCGGACAACCCCCGATCCGCATAAAAGATCTGCTGAAACAACCCTAGTGGTAAAACCGAAAGCTCTCCACCAGCCAGTCACTTTACAATTAAGACATCCCACGCAGGGGACGGCTGAGGCTTCACCCCAACTTATCGAACCCCCGTTTACAAAAACAAAATAGAATACAAACATCATTATAAATTAATAACAAAAAAGGTAAAGAAAGGTAAAGGTAGTCCCATAGCCTTGTGGCCGTAGGGGAGCGTGATGTTGGAGATCACACTTATCTTGGGCCAGCGTAATGAGGGTGATGCCCAACTCTCTCCCTCGCTGCTTTACCTTCCCCACCCTCAAGAGAGTAGGTACTCAATCACAGTTGAGTCAACTGGGGGCGTTGTTGTTTGTCGCTTCACACCTTAGCGGTCACCCATCCAAGTGCTAACCGCACCGGACGGTGCTTCACTTTCGACACAGTAGCGAGTGCTCCAACCACTGCACTATCCGACACCCCAATAACAAAACACATACATATAAAATGCCTACATTGCTAAATAATAACATCATAGAAAGCCCTAGTGACCACCTGGCAGAAAGCGTCCAGTATTCCCAAGCTGATCCAACAGACCTCATACACAAACAAGGAGTCTTGTCCCGGAAGAGTTTTCAAGAAAAAAGGTAGGAGACTGGTCCAGCGAAGAAGACGATAGTATAGCAGATTGATGAAAAGAGCAGGAATGAGAAAGACAGCGACAGTGGGAATTTAAAGCACTAAATTTCCAGAAAGTGGGGATACTATTTATACTGAAACCCCCGGCACCCCAACGGGGGTCACACACACACACAAACACCCCCACATATCTACACAACATTGTACCTCTAAAAAATGACTACATGTATAAACAAAATACAACAAAATGGATTATTCACAAACGTAAACACAAAGACCATATTGATATTCCAGTGCATTTTGATTTTCTTATACATATTCTAAGATTTTTTTTTCTAAAATTGTTAAATCCTGCAGATTATTATAACAAAAAATACAAATTACACTAAACAAAATACAATCTTGATAATGATATGATAATGATATCAATTTTAATTTGTTTACTTCAAAACAAACCAACAATGCAAAGAAAGTTTAGACAATTACTCGGGGTACATAATAATGATTGACTAGAACATATATCACACTGGATCATAATGATAGTAGGTACTCCAAGCCCTTCATTGGCTCTTGTCCGCTCGGCAGTTTTGACTTCACTTTCAACACTTATTATTAATGTAAAACTGCATCAAAACAAACAGTGGCTGTATTCAAATAAAAATTGAAAGCTTTATGTTTACATCTGTGTTGTTTTTAATGCATGTTTATGCGAAAGATTCCGAGAAAACAGCTTTTGAATACGCTTCTATCCGAGCGCTGAATGCCGCTCCGAAACAAAATGTCAGCGCGTCTGCTGCGAGGTTGCTCGTTTCAAACTCAAAGTGCTTTAAGATATTTCATTGGATGGCCTAAAAATAAGAACCAATGAGAAGTTCGGATACTTAGCTTCATTTACATATCAAATATGGTGGGCTCTGATGTTTAAAAGTGTTGTTACGAGCCGAACAAAGCGGTTTTGATGTAAGTTTGATTTTAACTAGAAGTTTAAAAATTAGCAAGAAATAAAGAGCAGACTTTCCTTTATAAAACTAGGGTATTTATTAATTTGTGCATTACTCTATCGCGGAGCGCTTTGCCGTAGAAAAGTGTACCCAAACGGTGTTCGGGTTTTCTTGCGACCATGGTGAACTCGTAGGCCTATTCAGCGACACGAGTGCTGAGCATAGTAGCACACTAGTAGGCCTATAATTTGCCGGCACGCACTGCGAATTTGATGATTTCCCAACTTTGAAGCACCAAAACAGCTGAACATTACATGGGATAGGCCTGAAGAAAATTGGGCTTGGAGTATAACATATGAAGGGGTTACCTGTCAAAAATCAGCTTTCTGGTATCAATATTGGCTTCACTTTGAGACTCCAAAGTTGTCAATTTCTTCAATTCCAAAACGTTGCCAAAAAAACACCAACATTCGGCATTTTCAAACATTAATAACTTTTTACCAATTTGTCCTATGGGGGGAAAAAATATACCACTGATTGATTGATTGTTGCTTTAGGTCCAGCGGACTCTTCCGAGCCAAATCAGGACCGGACAACCCCCAATCCGCATAAAAGATCTGCCGAAACAACCCTAGTGGGAAAATTGAACGCCCTCCACCGGCCAGTCACTTTACAATAAAGACATCCCACGCAGGGGACGGCTGAAGCTTTACCCCAACTACTCGAACCCCCGGTTACAAAAACAAAATAGAATACAAACATCATTATAAATCGTCAACAAAATACATACATATAAAATGCCTATAGTGCTAAATAATACAATCATAGGAAGCCCTAGTGACCACCCGGCAGAAAGCGTCCAACACTCCCAAGCTGATCCAACAGACCTCATACACAAACAAGGAGTCTTGTCCAGGAAGAGTTTTCAAGAAAAAAGGTAGGTCATTGATCTAGCTAAGAAGAAGATAGTATAGCAGAGTGATAGGACAGATCAGGAATGGGAAAGAGCAAATGAGGAAGACAGCGACAGTGGGAATTTAAAGCACTAAATTTCCAGAAAGTGGGGATATTATTTATACTGAAACCCCCGGCACTCCAACGGGGGTACTGTTGCCGCAGTGAATCAGTCATGCCTACAAAGGCAAGACAGGTTTTCAACTGGGGCTTTCACTTTTCCCTTTATAGGTTAGAACAATCTACAGTGCCAAGATTGCTCATAACCCCAAGGGGTCAAATATACCACTGTGTTCAGAATAAAAAGATCTATGTAAATACTTTAGTGTCCAAACTGAGTTCAAGAAAATCACAAAAAAGGTTGGAGTACCTAATGATAGGGCTAAAATCTTGTTTTGACCTGAAATTCATCCTCTGCTTAAAAATCTACAAAATAACAAAACAACACGTTGGTTTTTTTGTTCACTCACATTCACAAGCAAACATGGCTTGGAAATCCATGAAAGCAAATTAATTTAGATTTTCTTTAAAATAAATTAAAATGTAACAAATAACAAATAAATATATAATGAATTAAAATCAATAAACAAATCAAATAATAATAGTTAAAATACGTAGCCAAATGAAATAAAAATTATGACAATTTTAATTTTTAACAAGAAAAAAATAACTTGGTAAATGCATGCATTAAATAACAGCATTCATCATAATTAAGTAGTATCCACACTGTTTTCAACACAACCAACTATTAGACAAGGCAATGACACTATCAGTGCCATTCATTTAAAAATGAATATGAATGGTCTCACAACTCTGTAGAAATAATTATGAACACTATTATTATCATTCCATAATTATTGTTTTCATAATCCAGCTTGAAGGTCAGAAAATTTCAAGCCCTTTTTGGAATTTAGAATCCATGATGCTGAATATATTTTAAATGTTTGAAAAGAGGTGATCTTTTTTTTAGGCAGACAACAACTACCAACTGAAATAAGGGACTTTGGACGGGATATAATCTCCTCAGGGTTGGAAAAAACAGTGAAGGGACACAACCAGAGCCACATTTGGAGGGGAGATAATTCTGTGAGTTCCACCCTATCGTATGTAGCAAGCAGCCAAGTCAGACATTAGTACAGTGGAACATCTCACCATGACCCCCCTCTATAACGACTCCCCCGCTACAACGACCCATTTTATTTTAACCGATGTATTTCCTTATATTGCTGTCATCAGTATAGCGACTCCCTCGCTATAACGTCCAACGACCGATCTTTGCAGACCGTATAGCGACTTTCTCGGCATGACTGCACAATAAAAACTGTCTACGATCTTGTTCAGCACAGGCAGGCAGGTACCTATATATGACGCGCCAGCCGATAAAGTAATCTTCAGTAAGTTTGACTTTTGACGTCATCTTGTAACGTCACATTCTAGATTCTACTCATATCGGCTACAGAGTTTTGACAAGTCACACATGCATAAATGGCTACTTACTCGTGTAGCTTTCAGCGACTATCCTGTCGCCTTCATCAGCACAGACTGAAGGTGAGAACTGGGATTCAGTTCACATCACCGTGAGTACACTCACGGCAATGTGAATGAATGAGCAAGGTGTAGATTCTACTCGTTTGGGGTTTGCATTTCACTTTATTCACATCACGAGCGCGGCACTGAGAAGAAGCAAAGAAAGCGTGATGGGATGATGGAGTCTACAAAGAAAAGAAAATTTTTATCTCTGGAAGATCGAGTTAATGTTGTAAACAGACACAAAAAAGGAGAGACTGCCATTGCGATCGCAAAGAGTCTTAAAGTTGGAAAAACACAAATTCAAGGAATTATCCGAGACAAAGATGCAATTCTTTACATTTTTTAAAAAGCTTTAAATTTGAAGAGCATACATACATGTACATAGTTCTTTATTGCCTTTAGTTTGAGATTTCCAATTTTATTTCTATTTTTATTATTAAATGCAATGTGCTGGATTCAGTACACAAACAGTTTTACTGAGTGTATGTGTGGTGTGTTGTAAACAATACACAATTGAGTTTATTTCTTTAATAACAGAAAAAGATGTACTGAAAGGTAAACTCTCTACCCCTCTGTAAAGACCCCTCTCTATAAAGACCCCTCTCTATAAAGACCGATTTTTGTCAACATTTTCAAGGTCGTTGGAGAGAGGTTCCACTGTACTTGTATAATTATGTGAATATATCTGTTTGCGGGGAACGTTTCAGTCTATCTTTGTATGTATACATGTTAGAATTGTCAGTCCCTGGGAACCAGGCTTGCAGCGGAACTTGAAAACAAGCATTATTTGAATACATGCATGTGGACTTGAAATTATCTGATCTTCACTGCAGCTACAATCACAGTTGTACACCAATACTGAAACATGCTCCAACACACATGAGATGGGTTGTGTATATGTTACGGGCAATGTACGAAATCCCGGTATTGTATAGAATGCCTGATGGTGCATTCTATATTTTATGTAGGCATTCTATCTAAGCATTCTATAGAATGCCGGATTTCACACATTGCCGGTAACATATACACCAGTCACAATCACAGTTATACACCAATATTGAAGCGTGCTCCAACACACATATAATGACATTCACTGTGTAGACACCAGTCACAATCACAGTTATACACCAATACTGAAGCATGCTGCTCCAACACACATAATGAGATTGTGTTCACACCAGTCGCAATCACAGCTATACACCAATACTGAAGTGTGCTCCAACACACATATAATGACATTCACTGTGTAGACACCAGTCACAATCACAGCTATACACCAATACTGAAGCGTGCTCCAACACACATAATGAGATTGTGTAGACACCAGTCACAATCCCAGCTATACACCAATACTGAAGCGTGCTCCAACACACATAATGAGATTGTGTTCACACCAGTCACAATCACAGCTATACACCAATACTGAAGCGTGCTCCAACACACATAATGACACTGTGTTCACACCAGTCACAATCACAGCTATACACCAATACTGAAGCAGCTCCAACACACATATAATGAGATTGTGTATACACCAGTCACAATCACAGCTATACACGGTCACCAATACTGAAGCAGCTCCAACACACATATACAGTGGAACCTCTCACAACGACCCCCCCGCTATAACGACTCCCCCGCTACAACGACCCATTTTATTTTAACCGATGTATTTCCTTATATTGCTGTCATCAGTATAGCGACTCCCTCGCTATAACGTCTAACGACCGATCTTTGCAGACAGTATAGCGACTTTCTCGGCATGACTGCACAATAAAAACTGTCTACGATCTTGTTCAGCACAGTCAGACAGGTACCTATATGTGACACGCCAACCGATAAGGTAATCTTCTATAAGTTTGACGTCATCTTGTAACGTCACATTCTAGATTCTACTCGTTTGGGGTTTGCATTTTACTTTATTCACATCACGAGCGCGGCACTGAGAAGAAGCAAAGAAAGCGTGATGGGATGATGGAGTCTACAATGAAAAGAAAATTTTTATCTCTGGAAGATCGAGTTAATGTTGTAAACAGACACAACAAAGGAGAGACTGCCATTGCGATCGCAAAGAGTCTTAAAGTTGGAAACACACAAATTCAAGGAATTATCCGAGACAAAGATGACATCGGAGAAACGGAAACTCCGATGGTATGGCCACGTCACCAGATCATCAGGCCTTGCAAAGACCATTCTGCAAGGCACAGTGCAAGGAGGTAGAAGAAGGGGGAGACCGAAAAAGAGGTGGGAGGACAACATTCGAGAATGGACTGGTTTGACACTGAGCGAAGCCATGAGGGCTGCTGAGGACAGAGAAAGATGGAGTATGCTGGTTAAACGATCATCTGTGGTGCCCCTACGACCTTCGGGTTATGGGACAGGATAGGATAGGAAAGATGACATTCTTAAAAGGTGGGAAAGTGGTGATAATGCCGATCGTACGCGATCAAAACGGAGGAAGACAACATACTCGGAAGTAAATGAGAAAGTTTGGGATTGGTTTCTGGATGCTAGAAGAAAGAATATTCCGATCACTGGCAAATTGATTCAAGAAAAGGCCATTATGCTCTCTGTAAAGACCCCTCTCTATAAAGACCCCTCTCTATAAAGACCCGATTTTTGTCAACATTTTCAAGGTCGTTGTAGAGAGGTTCCACTGTATAATGAGAGTGTGTAGACACCAGTCACAATCACAGCTATACACCAATTCTGAAGCGTGCTCCAACACACATAATGGATTGTGTTCACACCAGTCACAATCACAGCTATACACCAATACTGAAGCATACTCCAACACACATATAATGACATTCACTGTGTCTACACCAGTCACAATCAACATCAGTATCAAGATACAATGAGGTTCCACTGAGGCAATGTTCACTTGAATAATGCAGCAGGAAAGCCCTGCCTAATGTGCTGTATCACTGTTATGTAATAGTGCCATAAAAGGTAAATGTGCTCACCCCACTCCCCTTGTAATATTTTGGTGGTGCAGAGAGAAGTTTGGGACTTCCTTTTTTTGTAGGCCAACTTTATGAGGGTGGTGCCTATCTCCTCTCACTGGCTGCTTTACCTTCCCTGGCTGTAAACAGCTGGGTGGAATGGGATGTGTCATGCTCTTGTTTCAATATTGTGTCCTTGGGTGGTTGGCTTCCAAGCATGGTCAGCCATCCAAGTCCTAACCCATCCTGATGTTGCTTAGCATAAAACATCCAAGTACTAACCCATCCTGATGTTGCTTAGCATGAAACATCCAAGTTCTAACCCTTCCTGACGTTGCTTAGCATGAAACATCCAAGTACTAACCCATCCTGACGTTGCTTAGCATGATACATCCAAGTTCTAACCCATCCTGATGTTGCTTAGCATGAAACATCCAAGTTCTAACCCATCCTGATGTTGCTTAGCATGAAACATCCAAGTTCTAACCCTTCCTGACATTGCTTAGCATGAAACATCCAAGTACTAACCCATCCTGACGTTGCTTAGCATGAAACATCCAAGTACTAACCCTTCCTGATGTTGCTTAGCATGAATCATCCAAGTACTAACCCATCCTGATGTTGCTTAGCATGAAACATCCAAGTACTAACCCATCCTGATGTTGCTTAGCATGAATCATCCAAGTACTAACCCATCCTGATGTTGCTTAGCATGAAACATCCAAGTACTAACCCATCCTGATGTTGCTTAGCATGAAACATCCAAGTACTAACCCTTCCTGATGTTGCTTAGCATGAAACATCCAAGTACTAACCCTTCCTGATGTTGCTTAGCATGAAACATCCAAGTACTAACCCTTTCTGATGTTGCTTAGCATGAAACATCCAAGTACTAACCCTTCCTGACATTGCTTAGCATGAAACATCCAAGTACTAACCCTTCCTGACGTTGCTTAGCATGAAACATCCAAGTACTAACCCTTCCTGATGTTGCTTAGCATGAAACATCCAAGTACTAACCCTTCCTGATGTTGCTTAGCATGAAACATCCAAGTACTAACCCTTCCTGATGTTGCTTAGCATGAAACATCCAAGTACTAACCCTTCCTGATGTTGCTTAGCATGAAACATCCAAGTACTAACCCTTCCTGATGTTGCTTAGCATGAAACATCCAAGTACTAACCCTTCCTGATGTTGCTTAGCATGAAACATCCAAGTACTAACCCTTCCTGATGATGCTTAGCATGAAACATCCAAGTACTAACCCTTCCTGATGTTGCTTAGCATGAAACATCCAAGTACTAACCCTTCCTGATGTTGCTTAGCATGAAACATCCAAGTACTAACCCTTCCTGACGTTGCTTAGCATGAAACATCCAAGTACTAACCCTTCCTAGCTGACGTTGCTTAGCATGAAACATGGCTAGCCTGCCCAAAGCACTACATCCCAGTGTCACCCTAATAATGCCATAGGGAAGCGTTATTGATTTATTTCCATGTAAAAAAATCAGGAGGCTGCGTGGTGCCTATAGAAATACACTGATAACATACACCTTTGCGACAATGAAAGACAAAAGCACATTTCATCACTGTTGCCCGTTACTGCTACACTACATAGCTGACTGCTCAAGCCCTGCTGAGGGGAGCTTTAACCCATTGCGCGTGCTTGTAGTAGCCTTCAAGGCTAGTTACTGTGAGGGTAGTTCTCTACCAATTCTTTTGAGGGTAGCCCACTTGATGAGTTCTTAATATATGAGGGTAGCCCACTCGACGAGTTCTTAATATATGAGGGTAGCCCATTTGATGAGTTTGGGAGTTGCATGTCCTGTATGTATGTGAAGATTGTTCTGGGTGTTTTGGGTAGAATAAACCGTAGTGAAGGTTTTACTGTGATAAAGGTGTGGCAACAGCACACAGTGGAAAGTTTGATTGATTGATTTATTGTTGCTTTAGGTCCAGCGGACTCTTCCGAGCCAAATCAGGACCGGACAACCCCCGATCCGCATAAAAGATCTGGCGAAACAACCCCAGTGGGAAAATTGAATGCCCTCCACCGGCCAGTCACTTTACAATAAAGACATCCCACGCGGGGGACGGCTAGCCGGCTGAGGGTTTACCTCAACTACGCGAACCCCCGGTTACAAAAACAAAATAGAATACAAACATCATTATAAATCATCAACAAAACACATACATATAAAATGCCTATAGTGCTAAATAATACAATCATAGGAAGCCCTAGTGACCACCCGGCAGAAAGCGTCCAACACTCCCAAGCTGATCCAACAGACCTCATACACAAACAAGGAGTCTTGTCCAGGAAGAGTTTTCAAGAAAAAAGGTAGGTCATTGATCTAGCGAAGAAGAAGATAGTATAGCAGAGTGAAGGACAGAGCAGGAATGGGAAAGAGTAAATGAGGAAGACAGCGACAGTGGGAATTTAAAGCACTAAATTTCCATAAAGTGGGGATACTATTTATACTGAAAACCCCCGGCACTCCAACGGGGGTACTGTTGCCGCAGTGAATCTGTCTTGCCTATAAAGGAAAGACAGGTTTTCAACTGGGGCTTTCCCTTTTCCCTTTATAGGTTTGAACAATCTACAGTGGCAAGATTGCTCATGACCCCAAGGGGTACAGTGGAAAGTAGGGCAGGTCAAGACTGGGACATCCACTGCAACCATGAAAGCCATCATTAGACTGCTGACTTGAGTGGATGAGAGAGTAAGCTTACTTCAGCCCCAGCACTGGCTCTCCATCATCTTCTTACAGTAGGTCTTACCATGGTGTATTTCCACTGTCACAGAGTGTGTGCATCCACAGTTAATGAGTTACATTTCAATGGGGAGATAATCCTGTCCGACCCCAATGTAGCTGTGGGCTGTAAACAAGTGCAAAGGGACATAACTGCAGCACAGTCCACCACCACATTTGCTAGGGAAATAACCCTGTCTGTGTGATCCTATTGTTGTCAGAAGCTATATATAGGTTGACCATTGACCTACTCACTACAGCCATACTGCATGGGTGCCACCTTTCCGCCTACAGTCGGAAAATCAGATTTCTGCTGTAGCCTACAATCTAAAATCCGATTTTTAGAAAAAAAAATCGTAAAAAAAAAAAAAAATAAACGAAACAAGATTTGTATTAGATTTGTGTTAGATTTGTGTAAAGATCAGGGCTTCCAATGGTCTGAGATAAAAAAGGAGGAAAATGACCGAGTGACGAGGTCACGAGCGCACGACCCCAAACACTGTCACAACACTGTCTGCTATAAAAGAAACAATTTTATTAGTGAGAGTGAAGTAGAAGAAAGAAAATAAGTGATTTACAAAAGGTTTGATGTAAGGTCTCCTGCCTTTTGATCCGTAATTGATTTCGTTCGAGCACAAGACGCAAAACGCGTGTCCGACACGTGGAATCTTTCGGATATGTTGACTCAATTTTTCTTCTTCTACCTCCACCTCCATCCAGTCCCATCTCCACTTGTTTTTGCAAGAAACATCGTCAAACTTTTGGCCGCGTTGAACAAAAATTCGACCCGCCATTTTTGCCTATTCGCAAACAGAACAATGATCCGTTTCCAGTCTTCGAAACCAGCCAATTACAGATCAACCAAACTGAGACTGTGTTACGGATATTTTGGAGCCCCTATGAAATTTTTACCTCGGCAGTTTTCTACGGCGGAACTTTAAAATTTTTCGGCTGAAATTTTTTTTAAATGGCGGAAATTCGCCGAACGGCGGAAGATTGGAAGCCCTGAAAGATGCACAGCTGAAAGGGGCATAACCCGCGTATCCGGTTGATGACTTCCGGCCGGTTTGAGACTGAAGCATGGATATTGTGACTTTGTGTTCCAATCATGCCGTTTTTAGAGGAAAATACCGATACTGGAAAGAAAAAAGCGTGAGAGGTAGATAAGGGAATGAAGAATAAGTGGAGGTGGGAATGGATGTCAGGTAAGTTTGATCCTGATGGCGATGAATGCCGGTTGTGGCTGAGAAAATTGGATCAGCCTGGTTTGAAAAAAAACAAAACAATGCTTTTTGTTCTTGACTTGTGTATATTTGTGTGTGTTTGCTTTTCTTTCTCTCACCTCTTATACACATTCACAAAATGTTTAAACAATCTTAACTATGCTTCTGATTGTTTATATGTGTTTCCCATTTGCATTGACTAAGTCTGGGGACTTAGTCACCTTTGCCAATGTTAGGCCCTGGTCTTTTTATGTAGTTTTTTTCTTGTTCTATGTGAGTGTCTTGTATGTATAGTGGTAAATCATTCTTCAGCTTTCACGAGAGGCCTCTAAATTGGCTTTGAATATTGTAAAAATTTTCTATCGGGGGGCGTTGCCCCCCTAACCTCCTACCAGGGCATTACGCCGGGACCCCATCGGGGCCTGGGCGACCCCGGACCCCTGCCTTCAGATTTTGGAAAATTTCTTGGTGGCACCCATGCATACTGTCCTATACAAGATTGTGTAACAACTAACTTATCATCCAGCCTGATGGTCAAGCAACATCCTCACTGCACTGTCACTGCTGTACCTCAACCACATGGACAGTGACTTTGCTATTCATCAGTAAAGTGTTTCTAACACTGACATTTTCCCTCCTATCCATTGGTGAACACCGACATCTCTATTACTGAATGATAGTCAAGTGTTTGTGCATGATGTAACAACAGCTCCGTACGTTTGGGCTACAAATCAGTGAAGGTGTCAGAAGCAAGGTGAAGTGTGGGGTTGGGTTGTTTGGGGGTGATGCTAGGTTCTCGTCGTAACGTAACAAAGTCGCGAAGTTTGAGCGGCAGACTGAGCTGATTCAAGTCCTGCAGACCCACCAAATGCAGCAACGCACGGCGACACAACTCTTGGAGGGACTGAATCTGCACTGGTAGCTTGTAGATGTACACCTGCAAACCATAAACAGCTACATGGTTACTAACACGTTCCATCGCACAGAATTTAAAGATCCTGATGCTCATGTTCGAGTGTCAGCTACATACAATACTCCCAGCAAGCACCGGTCCCTTCTCCCCAATCCCCGTTAACCCAAGTTTGTGCTCAGTGGTCAGCTGAGGCGCCTCAGACAGCAAGTGGGCAGCTTGAGTTACAGCCTGTTGTGGGCCAGCCCTGTCAGCTACAACAGCGCTTTACAACTTCATAACAATAAGAGCCTGTTATGGGCCAGCCCTGTCAGCTACAACAGCGCTTTACAACTTCATAACAACATTAACATTGACAATAAATAAATAAGGTTTTCAAAAAATCTTACAGGGGAGAGAGGCATTAGAATCATTTCTTTTCCCAGACCAGCTTTGTGAAGGTAATACCAATTCCTCTCCATCACTGCTTTATGTACATACTTCAGTTTTTAAGAGACGATACCCATTAATCATAGCTGGGTTGGTTAGTTCGTTATTCATTGCTTACAGGGTCCAGTGGGCTGCAAAGAGCTGAATCAGGACCACAACTTGGTTGAAAGAGGACTCACCCCTGCTCTGTATAAAAGATCTGCTGAAACAACCCTAGTGGTAACACTGAAGGCACTCCACCAATTCCGATCACTTTACATGGGTATCAGCCTAATTATCTGAGGAAGATCTAGACAACATTGCTGATGCATGGCTATCCACCACACCGGGTGAGCTACCACCTTACTGGAGACAAAAGCGGTTAAGCCACAGGATCCTGTTTTCATTACATTGCAGGTTAGTGGAGGACCACTATTGCCCAACAATACAAAAACCCTGTTAACCCTCCAAAGGTGGCTGAGGACAAAAAGAATGGTTTACACTACAGGTAACTACAGTGACTGAAAGTGAAAGCCCAACATCCACAAGCTTCCCAAGCCAACAGGAATGTTGTGTTTACTATCATAAAAACGTGCATCTGTAGTCAAAAGAGTGTGTATGAACAAATTCAGAGATAAACATGACCTCTGCGTAAGAAAAGAAACTTTAAAGATAAAAGTGTTATGCCTGTTTTTCAAAAAATAGCAACGTACCCTGCGTTTGTAGTTTGTATTGCGCATGACGGCGATGCAGGCCTCACTGGGAGAGAAACGAGGAAAGACCTGAAGGTTGACCACCTCCGACACAGGCCAGCAACACCCTCTGGCATCTAACTGCATTAGTACAGAGATCTAAACATACAATACAAGCAAAACTTCATTAGTACAGAGATCTAAAAATACAATACAAGCAAAACTGCATTAGTACAGAGATCTAAACATACAATACAAGCAAAACTGCATTAGTACAGAGATCTAAACATACAATACAAGCAAAACTGCATTAGTACAGAGATCTAAACATACAATACAATACAAGCAAAACTGCATTAGTACAGAGATCTAAACATACAATACAATACAAGCAAAACTGCATTAGTACAGAGATCTAAACATACAATACAATACAAGCAAAACTGCATTAGTACAGAGATCTAAACATACAATACAAGCAAAACTGGATTAGTTATCACATCTGCACACACAATAAACCATTTTATTTTAACATAATATATTATTCTCATCAGTGTCTACACATGCAGCAATAAAGTAATATTCATTTAAAACTGATAGATGCACATCTTAAACGTTTCTCATATATACTTATTAATCATGATGATATAAAAATAATTTTATATTGATATAAATACTGCTGGATGTCTATTATTCAATACGTGGTCAGTGCCTTACCCAAAATTTGTGCTTTTACATAGCGGGATTATGAGTTTATTGCTTCTTTTATTTCTAATAACATTAATTTTAGCTATAAATATCACACATCATATGTTTACGATTTTGATTCTTTTTATTCCTTATTTCTACTCATGTTGATAACAAACTTTTTTAGAATAATACCAGGGGTGCTGAAAGCCAGAAATATCAACTGGCTCACAGAGGTATCGACCACACAGCGACTCAACCAAAGCTTTTCAGATTTTGAGGTTAGGTCAGCCAGGCTAGCTATAAATAGCTTCACCGATACTTCCTTTCAGTGGAAGGGTGGTGTAGGCAAGCTATAAATAACCCGCAGCAAGCAAAATACTGAGGCACTGAAAAGTGCTGCTCACATAGGAATTGAGCTGGTGTGACCAAGCCAAAGTCAGCAGCCTGGCAGAATTCTCTCAAGCCCCTAACAACTTTTACAAAAAATGAACCTAAATTTGTCTGTGTGTAATGTGTAGAGACCAGTAGGTAATTTGATAAAACTTGACATATAAGTATTGTCAGCCATGAATAAGGGGAGAGGTGAGTGAGACCTGCAAAATGTAGGTTTTAAAAAAAATGATGAAAAGCAGCAGACAACTAATTAGTTGTCTGCTGCTTTTTATCATTTTTTTTAAAACCTACATTTTGGCGGATGGACCCATGCTTTCAGCTCCGCTGTATTGGTGAGAGGCTGACACCATGATTAAGTGACATTTGACAAAAGCATTGTCAGCTTAAATAATGGGAATGGTTGGATGAGAAAAAAACAGGGCCAGGCATTGGGGAAGAGAGCTGTAAGGTTTAAGTTATCCATTTTTATTGAAACTAGCACTTGACCAACAATGCTGTCACTGTCAGCACCACTCACTATGGGTGTTCAATACAAACATCAACAATGATCGCACACATCACCGTGGTCCCTTACCTGTGGGTAACTTAGCACCACTCACTATGGGTGTTCAATACAAACATCAACAATGATCGCACACATCACCGTGGTCCCTTACCTGTGGGTAACTTAGCACCACTCACTATGGGTGTTCAATACAAACATCAACAATGATCACACACATCACCGTGGTCCCTAACCTGTGGGTAACTTAGCACCACTCACTATGGGTGTTCAATACAAACATCAACAATGATCGCACACATCACCGTGGTCCCTTACCTGTGGGTAACTTAGCACCACTCACTATGGGTGTTCAATACAAACATCAACAATGATCGCACACATCACCGTGGTCCCTTACCTGTGGGTAACTTAGCACCACTCACTATGGGTGTTCAATACAAACATCAACAATGATCGCACACATCACCGTGGTCCCTTACCTGTGGGTAACTTAGCACCACTCACTATGGGTGTTCAATACAAACATCAACAATGATCGCACACATCACCGTGGTCCCTTACCTGTGGGTAACTCAGCACCACTCACTATGGGTGTTCAATACAAACATCAACAATGATCGCACACATCACCGTGGTCCCTTACCTGTGGGTAACTTAGCACCACTCACTATGGGTGTTCAATACAAACATCAACAATGATCGCACACATCACCGTGGTCCCTTACCTGTGGGTAACTTAGCACCACTCACTATGGGTGTTCAATACAAACATCAACAATGATCGCACACATCACCGTGGTCCCTTACCTGTGGGTAACTTAGCACCACTCACTATGGGTGTTCAATACAAACATCAACAATGATCGCACACATCACAGTGGTCCCTTACCTGTGGGTAACTTAGCACTACTCACTATGGGTGTTCAATACAAACATCAACAATGATCGCACACATCACAGTGGTCCCTTACCTGTGGGTAACTTAGCACCACTCACTATGGGTGTTCAATACAAACATCAACAATGATCGCACACATCACAGTGGTCCCTTACCTGTGGGTAACTTAGCACCACTCACTATGGGTGTTCAATACAAACATCAACAATGATCGCACACATCACAGTGGTCCCTTACCTGTGGGTAACTTAGCACCACTCACTATGGGTGTTCAATACAAACATCAACAATGATCGCACACATCACCGTGGTCCCTTACCTGTGGGTAACTTAGCACCACTCACTATGGGTGTTCAATACAAACATCAACAATGATCGCACACATCACCGTGGTCCCTTACCTGTGGGTAACTTAGCACCACCACCACGTTCGTGACGTACTCGCGACTGTAGATGGAATGCACGCATCGCACAGCTATAAAGTTGCCGGAGCTGCTGCAGCGCACCTGCTGGATGTCTGCAGGAAGGTTGAGCGGTGTGACGGCTCTCAGCGGCCAGTCTCCCACACACGCTCTCACTTCAATGTCCTGACCCACTCCCATGATGACATGACTGTCACCCAGCTGGGGGTGGAACGCTAAGACGTGGGTTCGTAGAAAGCTGGGGATGACCGACACACTGCTCACACCCGAGCTGCGACAAAGTGTGAGGTTCTGCACTACGTAGATGTCGGGAAGAACCAAGATCCTCGTAAGGTGGTCTGGTCGCAGCAGGATCCTGGATTTGGCAGGCGAAATGTATACTTCATACCAGCGCCTCGTGTGGTACATCACTAAAAAATGGCCCAAACAGGAGCCCTTGGCCAGATCTAGAATGAAGAACTTTCCGGTGACATAATGTCTGTCAGAGTTGACTTGTATCACAGCCATGTCGCCTCTGGCTGCTACCACACTGGTCTCCCTGTGGCGTCGGTGATGGCGTGCGTTGAACCAAAGATGTCGTCTCATAGCATCCTGATCTGCACTGATTGGCACTCTTGGAACCTGACAACACAATCAACAGCAATATGCAAAAGTGAGAAAATGATCACAATAAATCGTATCACAGTACAGTACAAAATTATGCACAAACTTTGAAATCTTCCACGCATTTAAAAAACGCAGTCCAATGAGCCTGGTTAATGAATTCATATGAAAGTCAGTAACACTTTCATAATTAACAAATTCATATGAAAGTCAGCAACACTTTCATAATTAACAAATTCATATGAAAGTAACACTTTCATAATTAACAAATTCATATGCAAGTCAGTAACACTCTCATAATTAACAAATTCATGCATATTGCAGTGGAGATCTGAGATTAATCATTTGAAGCAGTTTGAATCAATGCATACATGTCAAGCTCTTGGAGCTTCTGACCATAATTTTTGCCCCGAGAGACCATAATTTTCTATCGAAAACCATAAGAAATGCGTAAAACGGTAAACACGCACATACAAATAATTATTAAAAAAACACAATAATAATAATTTTAGCAAACGCATGCAAATTCACCTGCATTTTTTTAAAATAACAAACTGTACCATACAAACAAGCAACTTAATAAGATTTTAAAAAAAATAAAAAAAAAACTTTCATACTGTGCTTTATTGTTTACTTACTACTGTGCTTTATCTATTGCAGAAAATAAAAAACACCCCTCTCTCCCTCCCCCCCCCCACCTCCCTCAAAAAAACACCAAACAAAAAAACAAAAAAAAAAACAATCCAAATTATTTAATAGGAAAAAGAAATACACTGCGTTGCACACAATTATGTCACTGGTGATCTTTGTTATAGTCATCAGTGCATTACATCCCCTTTTACAGCATTCTGACACTGGAGCTGAATGAACGGAAACCTTTCCTCCAAGACGGAAACAGTGTATAGAAATGCTTTGGGCATGCGCAAGGCCCGTACTTCCTCTGAGATCACGATCGCGAGCGAGCGTGACTCAGAATTGTTCTCTAGTCTGTATTTCGGATTAAAATAAAATAAAAATTTCGGATTTAAAAAAAAAGGGTCGGGGAAAAGAAAAAATACGTAAGATTTTCATCTTACGGCGTAAGGTGAAAAAAAAGTTGAAAATACGTAAGAATTACGGAAAAAACGTAAGACTTGACATGTATGTCAATGGAACTTACCTAGGATATATTGGAATATACCTGATCTTTGAATGTTAACTTATCTTTTTAACAATGACAAAGAACATTCGCATGGTTTGAAAATAGAAATCAAGAGTTTGAAATTCAAATCATAAGCAAATTTAATCTTATCTGATCTTGAATGTATATTGTACAATGAACAGAAGATAATTCCTGCATAAAAATCTAACGAAAGCAGACAAAGAACAAAAAGTACCTTAACAATGTGTGTCAAAGGAATGGTCTTCTCTTTTAAGATGATATCACTAGCAGTTTTCCAAAAGACTGTGAAATATCGTCCCTCTGTAGTGTCTGGCTTGACCAAGATTCCATAGCGCCGGTGTGAATCTCGCGATGTGGTGTAGTCCACGCTGTCAGTAAACCCACAAACAGTTCTGTTAGTGCGCGTCCACTTGCCGTAAGAACATACCTGAAGAAGCTGACCACGTAGACCGTTACACATGTGATTGTAAAAGTCAGTCTGACGGCACTGCGTGGTGAACTCATCTTCCTGAGGGTGTGTGCATGCAATTCCCATCTTGCCATGTACCTAGCTTGTACAGCAGTAGCATTCACTGGATCTTATTACCTCTGGTGTGCAGTTTCAGTTAGAAATTCAGCACACCCACACCAGCTGGCCTGGAAAAACAACAAAGAAAGAATATAAATTACCTGGAAAAACAAAAAAGTTACTGATAAAGAGAGTGATATGGACAAGGATCAAGGAGTTGGGGAGAAGAACTGCCTGTTTGCAATAGCGTTAAGAATAGCAGTTATTCTTGAAAGCAATAAATGGAATATATATTAGTAACCTGCATGAAAAAATCCACAAATGACACACCTGGGACGCACATGTCAGCAGCATCGCCAACAAGGCCAGTAAGACACTAGGCTTCCTGAGAAGGAATCTCAAGGTGAGCTCTACGGCCATCAAGGAGCGAGCTTACATGACCTACGTGCGTCCCATCCTGGAATACGCAGCATCTGTTTGGGACCCTCACACCCAGAAAGGCATCGACAGGCTGGAAGCAGTTCAGAGACGCGCCGCCCGGTTTGCTACTAACCGCTATCACAACACATCGAGTGTTAGGGACATGCTGGAGTCACTGGGGTGGCCGTTCCTGGAGGATCGACGACGCACTGCACACCTTCAGATGCTGCGCAAGATCACTAGTGGCACTGCGAACTGCCCCATCATCAATGGGAAAGTGGAACAGGCGATATCGCGCCAACGCCGCAGCCACAACAAGCAGTACAAACAAGTCTCGTGCAGGACCCAATATAGAGCCGCCTCTTTTCTGCCACGAACCATAAAGGACTGGAATGCCCTCAACAGTGAGGCACTGGAGGCTCTGACTGCTGACACCTTGGTGTCGGGAGTCTCCCAATAAAACCCTCAAGTTCCCCCCCCCTATCCTCCACACCACCCGCCATCCCCCCAGTCTCCTTACCCAGCATTTCCCCCCCTTCACTCACAGCTCCTATGTAGCGACACGATTTAAATGTTATTTACTTATTAGCTCCGTATCCGTACTTGACATGCGTACAAAACCTACCTCTCAAATGCCATAATGATCAACACGATTGATTGTGGGCGTACACGGCAAGACAAGACAACATTCTCGCTAAGAAGAAAGTGCTGCACGTGCGCCCCGCTTGCATATCCCATATATGTAAATTTCAATATATATACTAATCCTTTCAAAAGTAAGAGTCGAAATCTCTAGAACTGCCTAAACATGCACTTTCTTCCAAGGCCCTGATGCGCATGCGGAGGTATATGTAACTCTCTGACACGCAATTTCGACTCCCATTCACGGATGGCTTGGCACCGTTTCAGGAAATCTGCAGTGCAGGTCAGGTGCATTTCAATTTCAATGTAATTTTTGAGTAAAACGCCTCTGTAAAAAGTTTCAGACCTGAATTTTCTTGCTATTCTTTCACCTGGTTTATTTTCACTAACCTTTTCAGTGGAAACCATTCCAAAACGTAGGGTTATTTTACCTCATTATTGATCAAAACAAAGGCGGACTTGTCCACTCTCTAAGGCGTCTGCTGCAGTCACGTGACAACAACATTTTCAAGGCATCGACTAAACCTTGCGCATAATGTTGGGTTTCATGAAGCGGAAAAGACTACAGGAAGCGTAACAAACTGGGCATCAAGATGGCGGACAAGATGGAAAAGGTTGACATGAGCAAAGAGTTTGCCAAGCTCTCGGAAGCGGACAAGTACTTCGTTCGCAAATTGGAACAGATGAACCTCAACAGGGCAAAAGACATGAAGACGCTGAGGCGCAAAAACTGGATCACGGCTCTCGCAATCGGCACAGGCGTATTATCAATCTGTATCCTTTCCATTTTGTAAGTCAGACTTGACTCTTGAGTCAAGGCCGGCAATCCGCAAGGGCACGGCACAATAGACAAATATTATTGTTAGTTGGTAACATGCACATTAGCCTATTGCTTTTCCAATCGCGTTTATTATTGCTCTTTTTGTTGTTGTTGTTGTTTCCAATGAACTTTGATTCTGGTGTGCAAAGTTTTTGTTAATAGTCCGAAAAAGTCGGATGAGGGCACACAGTTACAGGCTCGGGGAGAGAGAGAGAGAGAGTCCTGGGCAGGCAAACTTGTGTGGTAAATTGGCACCTTCGTGGATACATAATTATTTAAAATTTTAAAAGGATGACTAGGGAGATAGCCTAATCACTTTAAATGATGCTGCCATGGTTTGAAATTATTAATAATATTATAGTATTTGGTTGACAATATGCATTGATTGCAGTGATAGTTTATTCATTTTCCTTAACTTTCATTCAGATTTTTACTCCATGTATGCAGTTCGACAAGAACGATTTTTGGGAGATTTTGACCAGGTTCCAGAAAAGAAATGACGTGGAATGTCTTTGCGGTTCATACCTGAAACGTTGACATATTTACAATTCGTACAAACATTGATTGATGAGGTAAAAAGATCTGTCTTCTTCATCGAGATACTTATGGACAGATTTTGGAAGGGTGGGTTATTATGTGAAAAAGTGAAAAGATGATTGCGGTACATAGGTTTGTCACTGTTTGATATTGACTTGTTGAGATAATGAATGTGTATTTGTGAGGGAGATGCGGGGCATTGGGTTTTCAACCTAATATCACTTGGGAAATAAGTGTGATGCAAGTTCATGCTTGTTTAATTGTTACAAAGGCGTTAGTTTGCTGATGAATGAAGAGGAGTAGACCGTTTGGTGAATGGACAAAGAGTGAGAGAGAGAGAAAGAAAGAAGTTGACTTGTAAGGAGTATGATATTGATCTGAAAGGAATGAAAAGATTGAAATAACAAAGCATGTTGTGATTCTTGGCGAGGCTTTGCGAGTTTCCACACTGCATAGCCGAGACTGGCTTTGGCCTCTCCACCATCTCTGCCCCCATTACAAATAAATTGCAATTTTTAAAATAAAAGTGTTATAACATTGCATCCCCCATCCCAAACTGAAAAAGAAGGGGAGACTTAAGGGTCTAACTACGTTAGCTCACCCAGAGTTATACTAATAGCAGGGATGGATTTAAACGGAAATTACCGGTATTTTACCGGTTTGAGAATAAAAATACCGGTTGAAAAATCAGTAGCCGGTAGAGCCTACCGGTTTTTATTTTGTTTGACTGGTTTCAAAAATAAAGGAAAAGAGAAAGAAAAACAAGAGAAATGAAGAGAGAGAGAGAGACAGCCAGCCAGACAGCCAGCCACGCTGATTATGTGTTTAGGGAGTGTAGACGAGAGGCCTGCGAATGCGTTCAGTAGCCTTGCCATATTCTTTGAGGTAATTAATACAGAATGATATAACATTGGCGGCGTGAATACGGATAAATTAAACTCGCGCACTTTTTGATTTTTTCTTTCCTCGTGCTCGTCAGTATGTATTGCGACAGTGGCAGATATGCTAGTAATAATGAAGAAGCAAAAATCTGTTTTTTCACTTTTATTTTTGGCAAACATCGTTTCAGTTATAGTTAGTAGGTTTTATGGTGAGCAATAAATTAATCACTGCATTCGTCGGCAGATTTTCAGTGGCAAAATTAGTGACGCATTATTAAGCTTTGCTATGGGTCATACCGGTTTCCGTGACTGGCCTACCGGTTTGCGTTCGAGTGGGTTTGTTTACTGTGACGTCGTACCGGTTTTGCAAATCCCTAGGACGATCACTGTAATAGGTAGGCTTTAGGACTAGCAGCAGATTGGGGAGAGGCTTACGTACAAGCCTTGGCCAGCCTCAACTATGCAATGTACAATGTTTCTTCTGTTCCTGTTCTTTATGTATTGACTTTGTCAAAGTTTGTTGTTGTTATCAATGCAGAATGTTTCTTCTGTTCGTGTTCTTTATGTATTGACTTTGTCAAAGTTTGTTGTTGTTATCAATGCAGAATGTTTCTTCTGTTCGTGTTCTTTATGTATTGACTTCGTCAAAGTTTGTTGTTGTTATCAATGTAGAATGTTTCTTCTGTTCGTGTTCTTTATGTATTGACTTCGTCAAAGTTTGTTGTTGTTATCAATGTAGAATGTTTCTTCTGTTCCTGTTCTTTATGTATTGACTTGTCAAAGTTTGTTGTTGTTATCAATGTAGAATGTTTCTTCTGTTCCTGTTCTTTATGTATTGACTTTGTCAAAGTTTGTTGTTGTTATCAATGTACAATGTTTCTTCTGTTCCTGTTCTTTATGTATTGACTTTGTCAAAGTTGGTTGTTGTTATCAATGTAGAATGTTTCTTCTGTTCCTGTTCTTTATGTATTGACTTTGTCAAAGTTGGTTGTTGTTATCAATGTAGAATGTTTCTTCTGTTCCTGTTCTTTATGTATTGACTTTGTCAAAGTTGGTTGTTGTTATCAATTGTAGAATGTTTCTTCTGTTCCTGTTCTTTATGTATTGACTTTGTCAAAGTTGGTTGTTGTTATCAATGTAGAATGTTTCTTCTGTTCCTGTTCTTTATGTATTGACTTTGTCAAAGTTGGTTGTTGTTATCAATGTAGAATGTTTCTTCTGTTCCTGTTCTTTATGTATTGACTTTGTCAAAGTTGGTTGTTGTTATCACATTTTCAGAGCTTGTGTCAACGTTTGCCAGTTATTTGAATTTCCATTCTGCTACTACTACTAGTTCTTGTTAATGTTATTCATGGTTCTCAAACTGCCACCAGGACAGAACCTTGTTCTCAAGTAGTATATAACAAGTTCTATCAAATATTGCAAAGCTTTGAACCGTGGCAAAATAAACAGCAATTATTTGTAAAACGTATCGTCTGTTGTGATAGTTTAATTTTTTGCAACCAAGAGATTTTTAAAAAATCAGATTTAAACAAAAAGTGTTTTTGTTGTTGTTGCATGCTTGTGTGTGTTGTTTATTGTTTAATATCTCGCTCCCAACTTGCAAACATGTTAACACTGCACACATTCGATGTACAGAATAGTCAATGTTTTATTCTGCATAATAATATACACGTATCCAAAATAAATAAAACCACATACAGTGTTAAAGAATGCCACATCGATGCAGATTCATGTTGCAACACATTACAGTACTGTAGGCAAACATTGGCAACCATTACAAAGCACAAAAACTGAATAGATTTACTGCGTAATTGTTGAATTTTTAAATGTGCGTAGAGTCGTTTGTTGCTACTTGACACAAGAAAAGGCATTCTCAGTTCTGCCGACACCAACATACAATGATATTGTTGAAAGAACAAAAACGAACATCCATGCATTCGTAGTGTTACAGATAATGATGATACACGTTGGCATAACTGCACCAATTTCATATAGTAATTTATTTTCTGCCTAAAATACTGTTATGAACAATTAAGATTATAAAGCTTTTAATTTTGCTGATTTTTTCAAGTTTCACTTTCTTTTTGTATGTTACGAATATAATTCCTGAACAAAATTAAAAAATTAATCTACAACAACAAAACGTTGCAACTTTCTTACATAATAATGTTTTTTATTATCAAATGAAAAAGAAGACATTCTCACTAAAAAGAACATAATAACATTCTATCAACTGAATTCAAAACATTACATTACATTACATGATTATTGCTTTAAGTCCAGCGGACTCTTCCGAGCCAAATCAGGACCAACTGAATGAAAAACAAGAAAATTGGCTTTAATTTCTTTGAATACAATAAATAAATATATTTAATGAAAGGTCAGTTTTTCTTCAGTGTTTTTTGTACCAACTATACTACTTTAAGTACAAATAACAATAATAACAGTAGTAAAAATACAAATAATATTTACAATGAAGGACACTTTTGTCCCATTAAAAAAAGAATTCATTCAAAGTGCAAGTTCATAAGTTATGTGGTAACAAGGCATGGTTTGGCCGTGTTCATATTGCAGACGGATTGATAAGCTATAAATAAATATTACCCAGGCAACCACAGAATCTTCAAGATATCTTGATGTTGGCATTGCCCCGTGGAAAGCAACCCCCGTTGCGGTGCCGGGGGTTTCAGTATAAATAGTGTCCCCACTTTCTGGAAATTTAGTGCTTTAAATTCCCACTGTCGCTGTCTTTCTCATTTGCTCTTTCTCATTCCTGCTCTGTTCTATCAATCTGCTATACTATCTTTTTCTTTGCTTGACCAGTCACCTACCTTTTTTCTTGAAAACTCTTCCGGGACAAGACTTCTTATTTGTGTATGAGGTCTGTTGGATCAGCTTGGGAATATTGGACGCTTTCTGCCAGGTGGTCACTAGGGCTTCCTATGATGTAATTATTTAGCAATGTAGGCATTTTGTATGTGTTTTGTTGATAATTTATAATACAGCCTCAGTGTCCCCTGCGTGGGATGTCTTTATTGTAAAGTGACTGGCTGGTGGAGAGCTTTCAGTTTTACCACTAGGGTTGTTTCAGCAGATCTTTTAGGTGGATCAGGGGCTGTCCGGTCCTGATTTGGCTCGGAAGAGTCCGCTGGACCTAAAGCAATAATCATGTTATGTAATGTGGAAAGCAAATCTTGAATAGGAATAAATAAAGTGGATCATTTGGATTCATTAATAGTCTTGGATGCAGTGTATTTGCGCTTTGAGCTGATCTATCATTACAAAAAAGTGCTATAAAAATACCCTCACTATTATTATTGTCTAAAATGTCAAAAATATTTTTTTTTTACCTTTCTGTCTAATAGCAACACTTGCCTTTACATGTTTGAGTGATTAATGTTTGTGGTTTTACATAGTTGTAGGAGTGTCTGTAACATGTGAGCACGTTCGCTGCTCACAGATTGCCATGCTTTAAAGTCTGATTTCAGAATAAGGCGCTTATAGTTATAGCATCCGGTATTATTATCATTGTTAATTGTGCAGGTAATGAAGTCTAATATACATAATACCACAGGCTGTGTCCCTAGACTGAAAATGTGGACTAATAACTGCTGGACTCAAATCTTATCAAAATGAAATGACAAATGAACATTATGGTACTTTGTTGTTATTTGAAGTTACGATTGTACATACTGCATAAAAAGAGATTAAATTAAAACGTACAAAAGGCGATTTTTTTACGGTTGATGACTACCGCACACTAACAATCCAAAATGCTGACAGGCATTCTAGGACCTAATTTTGGCATACGGAGTTATTCTACCAGCAGAACATATTCCTGTGTCTGGCTTATTTATCCGCCAATGAGAAAGGTGAAATGAGTGGTGAATCCTTGGTTGTTGTTTTTTTCTGCTGACCCATATATTTTTGTATTCATGGTAATACATGGCACAACTTTACCTTTACCAGATGGAATAATTTGAATCATTTTCTTTGGAAGAAGTGTGCAAAGGATACCTACGACCTGCCCAGACACCAGGGAGATTATCACAGGAGTAATTTCCCTTGGGAGAAGAACACAAGGGTAAAACCTCAGACTGAATGTCCAGACTGTATGTGGAAGGCATTGGCAAAAAGTAATAGAGATATTAATTTTCTGTAATACACACACACAGAGCTCAAAAAGTCAGAGCTAACGTATGCATTGTGTTGAAAACGATGAAAGGGTATGAAAAATGCTGATATCGAGAACACCACCTACAGTGACATTAGATAAATATGACATGGAAAACATTGTTGGATGGCAATATGCAAGTTCACAAAAAGTGTCAAACTTTACAATAGTAATTCACAAAGACACCAAAACAATCAGATCATCATGATTTTAGCACCCCAAATAAAAATAACAATAGTATTATGTCAATGAAATGTAGCTTGTATGCTACATTAGTACATAATGTAAGCCTCGCTACTAACATCATCAATACTGATAGATAAAAGCACTGATCTACAGTTAGCAAATGCTGGAACATTAATACAAAAATTTGTACCTCTAAATAAATAACTAAAGTAATAAATTATTAAACTGAAATAATACCCAAAGCAGTTAAAAAAAACAAACAAAAAACCCTATTTCAATCAAGCGTAAGTTTCAAAATAAGTTTGATCAAATACTCCATTACTGTCATTCACTATTTGAGTAAACAAAAGATGTAATCTGTTAAGATCAAATAAAATTTGTTAGATGCCAAGCTGGTACATATTCTGCTGTTAAGTTTTTAACCTATAAGCCCAATGGAATAGATACATGCTCCTACAATTTAGAAGCTAAATTTTAGTACGGCCATAAACTATTTAGAAGAAAATGTACTTTTTGTACCAATATTAGGCCTGAAAATGGCGACTAAATTCCATGGCTAGTGAAAAAAAAAATTGGCGACTAAAAAAAAACTTTAGTCGCCAAATGCGAGTGCGCTAAAATGAACTTTTTTTTAGTTTGGCTAGTAAAATTTTTAGTTTGGCTAGTAACATTTTTAAGTTACTAGCCAAAGGCTAGTGGGACATTTTTTTTCATTTTCAGGGCTGAATATACTGGCCAATTATGATAAAAATCCAAGTCCAGAAATTCTACTCAAATGAGATGTGTCAAAACAGTATTCAAAACTATTATGATAAAATCCAAGTCGAGCTAAAAAGTAAACTACCAATCATTCGTTTAACATCTATTCACTACATTGGTGCCATAAGAACAGCTTATCGACAGAAAAAAACTGCGTGGGTCATATTCAAAATACAAAATGTTAAAAGAGCTAAATTATCAACATCCATGGTCTGCCTTAACATAGGCCAAGCTGATGAATGGTAGAAACACTTCTAATGATGCTAGCATCAGGCACAAAACTTATTCCTCTCCCTCTCCTTTTGTGTCCAATGGCAGTTATTGTGTTCTCCCTCCCCCTCTCCTCTTCCCATCATGTGGTGTTATATAGTTCACTCGTCGCCATGTTGCTCTTCTGTGTCCTCAATATCGCCGGCTTTGTTGACGCAAGAATCAAAGACGAACGGACGAAGCAGACGAGGCCACTAGCAGCGTGCAGTAGAAAAAAAATTTAAACATTTGACATTTGCCAGACTGTATATTACTGCTGCACGTAATTATGCATAACAAACATTCCAGTTCATGCACTTGCATTTATTTAAAGAAAATCTGAGGCACAAACCGTTAACTAAAAACGAGTGCTCCAATGAGCTTAACACTGCTTCTTGTGCATCATGCAAACAAAATGTCTTTTTTCATGCTGAGAAAACAGGACTGCTGTAATGTGAAGCACAAACAGAAAATCGCTTATGCCGACATAAACACTTGACGTTTGTGATTTAAAAAAAATAAAATCACAATAAACATAAATCCACACATTTATTTGCAACTCAACTGAAGAAAAAAAAACAGCCGTAGAAAATACAATTTTTGTGTATAAAAAACAGTGTACATTGTTGAAAATAAAGAACAATCTAATTTGTATGTTACTGATGGCTGCTCATCATATTTTATCTGGCTCAATAGTCATCAATCTTTGTAAGGTTCTAGCAATATAAATATGAAAATACAATAGTAATTTATTTCACAGATTGTACCGATATAATATGCTACTAAGCAAAAATGAACTGTGATTTACTTGCAAATTACAAATTGTCTTAGCAATGATGAGACAGATGTCAGAATTATGCATAGTATGTATACTGTCAACCTCGTTATAACCCAAAAATAAATCACAACTTAAACAAAACAAAAAAAGCTAAAAATTGTCTAACGCAAACAGCCAATTTTGGGCAAACTGTAATGAGAAATTATTGACCACAATAGAAACGTGCTAAAACGCATAAACTCTGCACTTCATTGACCTGACAGTGACAAAAAAAAAAAAAAAAATCGACCTTACACAGTTGACATTGTCTGAACACAAGAATTTGAACGCTCACTGTAGAACAAAAATGTGGTAACAAAAGGCATTGTCTGTGCAGTGAAATCAACAATGGTTTGGTCCTACTACAAAATATAATTCTACAGCCACAGATCAAAACCTCAGTCCCTCATTAAGCAAACAAGCAAAAATAATTAGCGTTCACTCAATAACATAAACTTAGTCTGGTGTACAATGAAATGTAAATAATTATATTGAAAACAATTACTATTTCTTCAAACATTCAATCATCACTGAAAAAACAACAAAAGATTATAAGAAATGAAGGGGAGAGGATGGGAAAAACAAAATGAGAACAGAACAAGAAATGTCAATGACAAACAAGCACATATGCCATATAATATAAAGTATCCCCGAATAACATGTAAAAAAGACAAATAAAAAAACTGATTCAACAGATGAAGAAACTGAAGCCAGAAATCCAAAGGCTGATCACAATGAAATCGTATAACCACTATTATGACTTATATAACACAGCTGCAGACTATACTACAATGATAACAACATAAAACACTGCATAGATATGCACACAACTGATAAACAAAAATGTCAAAAATGATAATATGCAGCAATAATATTGGTAGAAATGATAAAGGACATGACCATAAGCATCAATATAATGGTAATGCGTCAGATTAGAATGCAGGAGAGTCTAGTCATTGTCAAGCAAACCAACAAAATGCCAACACTGTAATGATCATTGTAGGTAGTGCCTTTCACAAATAAAACAGTGCAAACACAAAGTCTATGTAAAAAAAAGCACAGACAAGAGTGACAGATTTCAGAATATAAGATTTGAAAATACAAACTTGTTTGAATGAAAGAACGAAAATGACTGACATTTGGCACCGTAATACGCAATAACAAACAAGCAGCAAACAGAACATCCATACAAACATGCTTTTTTTGGGCTCTACTATCATTTACATAGTAAGTTTATAACCTCCGATATTACAGGAACTAAAAAGATAGATGATCTGCTTGATGGTGGTAGTAGTATTGATAAAACTGTTTAACATAGATTTTTGTTACACAATATATATTAAAAGGTGTGTTTGAGAAATACAGAAAAAAACATTTCAACCAAAAAGTAATGAGAGTCTACCATTCAAAAAACAAAATGATACCGTTGCAACATAACTGGATTTTAATTCAGTACAAATCACAAAAAGCTTACAGGTCAATAAAATTATATAATTTATATAGCATTTATGTTGAAAACAAGAATTCATAAACTCTTCTTTATAGAGCTGATTTAAAAAAAACACACACAAAAAAACACAAATCCTTTAAAAAAAAAAGAAGAAAAAAAAGAGTTCAAAATAATGAAGCTGTACCACAGGCATGCAGTGACTATACACACATATTGATACAAGCTTTATAAGCCATCATGTAAATACAGTTCATTATATAATAAAACTTCATCATTTTAAAGAGTTTTTGCTTGTCATCATTCTTCTTGTATGCTTTCATCAGCTTTCATCTTGTATGCTTTCATCAGCTTTCATCTTGTTGGGCATTCAGATCTCACTCTTCTTTCCAAAAGAAATCGTTCAACCAAACCACCTACCATCAAGGTCAAACTGGGTCAAGGTCACTTCACCACTCTCACCTCACAAAGGTCAGAGCAGTATTGTGCAACTCTTACGCTAAAAACAATTTACACATACATGTACTATGGTTATCTTTTTTTTTTTAATAGAAACTTTGGGAATCAATTATTTGCAAATAAATTGATCAACCTCCCAAAGCCAAGGTGATTAAAAAGTGACCTTGCCCTCATTTGACCTTGGCTCTGTTGCTCATGCAATCACAAACATTATGACTAAAGTGTGAAATAAAATCATCTGTACAAAAGCTGCAGAGAGATACCGTCTTGCATATGTATTCCATACATAACAATAACATGTGGACAAAAATCACGGGAGAAAAGGAACTTGCAGAACAGAAGTGTGTGTGCACAGTGTTGGAAAGGACTGTGTGAAAGTTGGTCCACAATACTTGAAAGTACTACATTCTTCACTGCTCAACTTCTTTCGGGAGTTGGTTAGTATTTCAATAAGATTTCTTAAATAAAGTTTTCACATACCATGAGCTTCAATAGACAATCAAAAAAGCTCATTGTTAAATTTGTCTGCTCAGAACTATAATAATTTTGGTTTCTGCACCATAGAGGACATCTTGCTGAAAGCAGCATTAAACGGCAGTGTTGATATGTTTGTATGTGTAGGAGTAGCTTGTATATATATTGTATTGTTATTATATAACACTCAATGCTTCTCTTTGAATAGATTGATTTATGTACCAATTTCGTGTTTATATTTTAAATTTCTACATCTAAAACAAATAGCCTTCATTTTGAGCAGTGTAACATGATACACCTATTTTTGTTATTCTAAAGATATACAACTGAGCGAGTCCTCTCTTTATACAATTAAAATGTTGCGTGTGCAGACGGCTACAAGTCAAATTAGGTTAAGTCTGTGCCTCACTGGTTCATAGATCATTTAGCCTTCATGCTGACCACACTGCTATTCACTCTATAAATGCAAATAAATGCATGCCGACATCAAAAATCTCTGCTGAAATTGGGCTGGCTGTAAATGGTATCAAAAGAAAAAAAGCAATGTTTTGTGATGCTAGACATAAGTGATCTCCAGTTTGTTGCCTTTACGGCTGATCCTCACATTGCCGCTCTGCAGTTCTGGTTGCCCGTTCTTGAACGTCACCTCAACACTGTGACCTTTGAACTCTGCCGTCAACCTGTGGGACAAAGGCATGAGGTACAAGGTGATTTTACTGCCCTCATTTACGAAGAGACGATGAAATAGTATTAAAAGCACAAGCACCTATACAAGCATTTTAGACAACAAAAGTTCCTGATGAAATCATATATACAAATTAATAGCTATGCCAGTATCATCCACGGCCTATGGTTTTTATTTTATTATTATCCTTTGTGCTCTAAAGCATACTTCCTTTAACAAAAACTCCCAGAGACAATTCCCAGCAATGAATTTGCTTTCTACTCAAAGACACTGAGCAGGCACATCCTATGAAACGCTCACCAAAAACACATACCACAGATGATCCATATCTCTGTAAACCATGCATCACTTTGATTTTAAATTTGTGGGTGCAAAATGCACTCGCATGCGTAATCATAAGCCTAGTTCGATATATTGTTACTTTGTTGTAATAAAAGGACAAAGTGACAAAAATAAAATAATAATTTAAAAAATGATATAAACAAACAAATAATAAAATTGTTGTTATGTAGCACTTTTTCAGATCAAGAGGAGCTCAAGGCACTGACTGAGAAGGATCTAACTACAGCAGCGAACTTACTGTGAAGAGACCTGTACTTCAGGCGTTTTGTTGGTGAGGTTCTGTATGACCATCACCACTTTGGCCACTATTTCTATGAGGTTGTCATTGCTGAACACAAAGTCTCCCTTCTTGGTCAGCACATCCCCGTTCTCCTGCAACACATATTGTTTTGTTGGTGACAGCAGTCACACAACACTGAATTACAAGGTAATTACTATTCATATTGTAATTTTGAAAAAAAATCTTCATTAGTAGTACTGAGTTTTGACTTCCCTTTTTAACACATAGCATCAAGCATGCGTCACAGTACTGCAATAATAATTATTAATAATAGTAGATAGGTAGTCAAAGTGTAAATGGTCCAGTGGAATACTAGCAGCCTATAATCAGGACCACAAACATAATTAATAATAATAGGTAGTCAAAGTGTAAATGGTCCAGTGGAATACTAGCAGCCTATAATCAGGACCACAAAAATAATTATTAATAATAATGGAGGAAACACTTTTTTTTTCTCAATTGAGCTGATAGAGCAGTGATTAAAGGACACTGTTAATACAAAAGAGAGGAAGAATATGAACTTTCATTAAAAAAACACAACAAAGATTGTGTCTAATACTATTCTATTAGGGGGTTTGAAATACCTTGTGTAGATGAAAGATTGTGTCTAATACTATTCTATTAGGGGGTTGAAATACCTTGTGTAGATGGAAGATTGTGTCTAATACTATTCTATTAGGGGGTTTGAAATACCTTGTGTAGATGGAAGATTGTGTCTAATACTATTCTATTAGGGGGTTTGAAATACCTTGTGTAGATGGAAGATTGTGTCTAATACCATTATATTAGGGGGTTTGAAATACCTTGTGTAGATGGAAGATTGTGTCTAATACTATTATATTAGGGGGTTTGAAATACCTTGTGTAGATGGAAGATTGTGTCTAATACCATTATATTAGGGGGTTTGAAATACCTTGTGTAGATGGAAGATTGTGTCTAATACTATTCTATTAGGGGGTTTGAAATACCTTGTGTAGATGGAAGATTGTGTCTAATACTATTATATTAGGGGGTTTGAAATACCTTGTGTAGATGGAAGATTGTGTCTAATACTATTATATTAGGGGGTTTGAAATACCTTGTGTAGATGGAAGACCACCAGCTTGTCCTTGTAGGGTGAGGTGGAGATCTTGCTGATGAGGGGAAGGGGGATGCGGTACTTAAGAGCCAGTGACTTGCTGTCCAACACCAGTAAGGCCTGAGAACTGATAACCATCAACTTCGACACCATCTGAAAAAAGAAGAAGGGAAGCTAGATCCGGGGCTCGTAATGGTCTGGAGTTGAAAAAGAGGACATTGGCCAGGGACCAGGGGCCACCTAGGTGCTGGTAGAGAGTGCAGGGGAATGCCCATCCTCCTTTCCCACTCCTGGCCAATACAAATTGTTGCATTTTAATCATGCATTTGTGATGACCAAAACACATAACATAGTGAAGGAAATGCTTGCTTGCTTACACACAGCTCATCTGTTGAAGTAGCCTGTCTTTTTGGTAGGGGAAGGAGGGGGAGAGGTGTGGGGGTGAGAGAGGATGGAGGAAGAGAGGGGATGGTGGTTGAGTAAATAGACTCACATTGCTATGCATGTCAGTTGAGTAAATAGACTCACATTGCTATGCATGTCAGTTGAGTACATAAATCACATTGCTATGCATGTCAGTTGAGTAAATAGACTCACATTGCTATGCATGTCAGTCAATAAGTCTATTGAATTTGAATATGCCACTATTTACTGAATTATCCTTAGTATCAAATTTTGTACACTATAGTATTTAGCTTTATACTCGGTCTTCTTGTCTTCATTTTCCATTTAGTTATATGTTGTTCATTATATAAGTAATGTATATATATTGTCTTTGCTTTACCTGTCTTTTTTTTTTTTTAATGTCATTTCAGTCTTTTTTTTGGGATGTCTGAATTTGTGAGAAGTGCTCTTGGAACTTGATTAAACTTAGAAATGAAAAAAATCCACTAAAAATTCTTCTTCCTCTTATCATCATCACCACCATCATCAATCCATTCGTCATCATCATCATCCATCCATGCATTCACCTACTTACCCATCCCCCTTCACCCTCATCACAATCATCATCATCATCATCATCATCTACATCATCATGGTAAGGACATCCACTAATATCCAGGCTACTCTACCTTTCCGTCAGCCCTGTTGATCTTCATGACGTTGTCAGCAAAGACCACCAGGCCGTCGTCGGACTGTTTGTACATCTTCTGCCACTTGGGGTTCTGGGTCAGGCTGACATGGTCACCCTTGAACGGTACCGGTACTCTGCAGCATGTATAAACAAAACAACGAGTTAGTAATTGTTTGCAGGGATCAGCAGGCTGGAAAGAGTCGAATCAGGACCACAACTTGATTGAAAGAGGATTCACCAGTATAAAAGATCTGTTGAAACAACCCTGATGGTTAACACTGCAGGCACTCTAACTCTGATCACTTTACAATGCAGGGGACTCTGAGGCTGTACTCTAATTTATTGAACCCCCCGTTTGCAAAAACAAAATAGAATATACAAGTAAACATCACTAAAATGTTAACAAAACACATACATATAAAAGGCCTACATTGATAAATAATAATACCATAGAAAGCCCTAGTGACCATTTGGCAGAAAGCGTCCAATGTCCCCAATTTGACCCAACAGATCCCATACACAAACGAGAAGTTTTGGAAGAGTTTTACAGGAAAAAAGATAGGTGACTGGTCTAGCGAAGAACATAGTAGATTGATAAAACAGAGTAGGAACAAGAAAGAACAAATGAGAATGACAGAAACAGTGAGGCCCCAACAATCTTCGAGTTATGGGTTAGGATACGATAGGATAGAAACAGAGGGAATTTAATGCACTAAATGTCCACAAAGTGGGGATGGTATTTATAAACAAAGCCCCGTCACCCCTACTGGGGTTACAAAACAACCAATGAATGATTGAATTAATTAATATTCAGGATGGAGTATGGTGGTTAAACGATCATCTGTGGTGCCCCAAAGACCTTGGAGTTACGGGATAGGATAGGATTATACAGGATGTTATCAAAGGATGCTATCATTGTTATTGTAGAAGGTGGAAACGACCATTTTTTAAAATAAAAAATTTAGACTGACTGCATCCAATACCGCTACTGAATGTATGTCTCACTCCCTTGCTAGTATTATAGCCTTGTAAGGCCTGATGATCTGGTGACGTGGCCATACCATCAGAGTTTCCGTTTCTTCACCACTCTGAGCAAGTCATCGTGTTGTCCAATGGCTTGTGTGATGGTCTGTCGGACTTTGTCGTTGGTGATGTGTTGGGTGTAGGAAATGCCCAGAAGTCTTCTGTAGCACCTCATCTCCATGCTTTATATTCTTCGTTGTAGATCTGCTGTGAGGATCCATGTTTCGCAAGCATATAGGAAGATGGAGATGACAAGGGAGCGCAGCAGCCTTACCTTGGAATGTAGACTGATGATCTTGTCTTTCCAAATGGGCTTCAACCTCGCGAGGGCAGCAGTTGTTTGTGCGATCCTGGAGAGGACTTCCTGTCGGGACCAATTGTCTGATACAATGGCCCCTAAATATTTGAAGCTATGCACTGTGTTCTGGATCTGGATCTGGATACTGCCGATGATGTTGTTGGCAGAAAACACCACAGGAGCCATAGATGGCTATTAACGTGGTGGTGGTGTGTGCGCGCTAATTAATTTTATTTAAAAAAAAAAAAAATAAAATAAAAAAAAATAATAATAATTAAAAAAAAAAAAATAAAATAAAATAATAATAATAATTTAAAAAAAAAAAAAAAATTTATGCTTCATACTCATAGTTCTTTTTGTACTAACTTCATATTACCTATTTTAGTTATGATTTTATTTAATTATATTCTTAAAAGGGCTCCTCTTGTGGAAGCCTGGTGATATGTATGTACAATTAAGAGTTTAAAATCACTGTTCTATTATGTTGACTCTATAAGAACTTGTCAGCATCCCTGTACCTCCCGATTGCAGAGGAGAATGAGCTAGGTGAGGACAGGTTGATGATGTCATCGGGAAGGCTATTCCATTCCACTACTGTTTTTACGAAGAAGGAGTTTCTGTAGAGATCTGATGATGAGGGTGGTAAAATAAAGCATGTGTTGTTGTTGTTTATCTGCCTCTCTATGATGTTCTGTGTGTCATATCCTTTAAAGGTGGTGGGGCGGATTTTCCGTTTGTTCTTGGCAGCAGTAAGGAAGGTGTTGGGGGGGGAGAGCAGGAACTAGTCCTCTGGTTATCTTGTAGAGCATGGTCAGCCTGAGTTGTTGGCGCCGTTCTGCAAGTAGTGGGAGGTGGAGCTCGTGAAGCATCCTGCCAATGCATCCTGGGTCCCGGGATCTGTAGTCTCTCATAATGAACCGTGCAGCCTGGCGTTGGATGCGTTCCAGCTTGTCGATGTCTTGTTGGAGGTAAGGATCCCACACCACTGCGGCATACTCGAGAGTGGATCTAACAAGTGCGATGTAGGCTAGGCGTCGGCACTCTTGTGGACAGTTCCGGAGATTTCGGCGTAGGAAGCCCAGTGTGGATCCAGCTTTCTTGCAGGCGCTTGTGATGTGGTTAGCCCATTTCAGGTCCGCAGAGATTTGGACGCCTAGGTAGGGGGTAGTATCAGTCTGTTGGAGTATAGTGTTTCCAAGGCTATAGAAGTGTTGTGACTTGTGTCTGGTGGAGAGAACGTAGCACTTCTGCGCATTAAATCGCATTCCCCACTGCTTGGCCCATCTCTCTAGTTCTTTGAGGTCTGATTGGAGTGTGATGTGATCCTGGAAGGAGCGGATCTCTCTGTAGAGTAGGCAGTCATCTGCGAAGAGTCGCACTGTTGATTTTACTGTGTCCGGCAGGTCGTTGATGTGGCAGAGGAAGAGTAAAGGACCCATCACTGTGCCTTGGGGGACTCCGGATTCGACAGCTACTTCCTCTGATGCCTCTCCATCCAGGACCACTCTCATATGGCGCTTGGTCAGGAAGTTTGTGAGCCAGGTGTGGATGGTGCCTCGTATGCCGTAATGATCCAGCTTGTGTAGTAATTTGTTGTGTGGCACAGTGTCAAATGCCTTGCTGAAATCCAGTATGATGATGTCGGTCTGATGGCCTTTGTCATGTGAGGAGAGAATGTCTTGCATAGTAGTGAGTAGTTGGGTTTCGCAAGAGTGGCCTGTTCTGAATCCGTGGTTTCTACTGGTGAGGATGGTGTGTTTTTCGAAGTGGGTATGTAGATGTCGACAGATGATGTGTTCCAATAGCTTACATGCAACGGATGTTAAAGATACTGGTCTGTAATTTTCTGCTTTGTTTCTATCGCCTTTCTTGAATATTGAGGAGACGTTCGCTGTTAGCCAGTCTGCGGGGAGCTGACCAGTCTCTAGTGAGGTGTTGTAGATGGCTGCTAATCCTGGGGCAACAGTTTCGGCGCAGTTTTTGAGAATTTGATTGGGGATGTTGTCTGGTCCTGTAGCTTTGTTGGGGTTCAAGTCTTTGAGTAGTTTAACGACGCCTTCTGTAGTAACCGTTAGTTTATCTACAGCGGGGAAGGGGGTGCCCTTCATCTCTGGCAATGGTGTGTCCTCTCTTTTTGTAAAGACCGACTGGAATTGTTGGAGCAATATCTTTGCCTTGGAAGAACTATCACTATGGAGAGATCCTTCATTGAAGAGCGGGGCAACTCCTGTGTTGTCTTGTCGCCTTGTCTTGACGTAGCGCCAAAAGGGTTTGCAGTTGTTGTCTCTTAGCCCGTCCTCAATGATGGTGTTGATGTGGCGCCATTCTGCTTGCCTCATTTTCCTCCTGCATTCCTTCTGATGGAATCTAAAGTTGGTCCAGTTGCCGGTCTTCTTGGCTTGGTTGTATAGTCTCTTTTTGTGCTTTAACAGTCTCTTAAGTTTGTAGTTGACCCAGGGTAATGTAAAGTTGATTCGTCGAAGGCTGGTAGGTATGAAGCGTTCAGCTGCTGCTATCAAGTTAAGTTTGAAATGTGTCCACATGTCTTCAACAGGAGTTCCTTCCTTTCTCATTGTCATGATGTTGTCTGATAATTGCAGGATTTCAGAGTTCAGGTGGTTCCAGTCTGCTTTAGAATAGTTGTATCGCTTGCGGGGCTTCTCTTTTGATGCGGTTAGGGTAGAGGTCAAAGTCTGTAACCACAATGCTATGATCACTAATGCCTGGGATTGACTTGGAGCTCTTGGTGAGGGAGGGATTGCTAGTAAAAACTAGGTCTAGGATGTTGTGTTCTCTTGTTGGCTCATCATGGACTTGTGCGAGGTGTGCTGATGAGGTGATGTCGACTAGTGACTCCTGGATCACCCGATCTGGCGCTCCAGGGGCAACTGTACCATTGTTCCACTCTACATTAGGGCAGTTGAAGTCGCCGGTAAGAATAATCTGTTTTTGTCCTCTATTATTTATTTTTCGTAGTGACTTATCTAGCTCATTCAGGTCTGTCTGGTTTCGGTGAGCCATGTAAAAACAGCCTATCGTTAGGTCTTTGTTTTGTTGGAGGTGTATTTTTGCCCAGAGTATTTCGCATGCAGAGTCTACGTCCGGCTGTATTGATGAGATGAGATTTTGGTTTACTAAAATGAAGACACCTCCAGCTATGCTAAAGCGGTCTTTCCTATAATAAACAAAGCCATCTGGGAAGATCTCTCTCTGCTTGATGTCTGGTTTCAACCATGATTCTGTGCCACAAATGATATCTGGTTTTACATAGTTGACAATGGCAGCAAATTCGGCTTTCTTTTTCTCTATGCTGCGGCAGTTTACGGTCATGATGCGAAGGTTCTTTTTCTTTGATATGTTGGGGTTGTGGCTGGAATCATTGGCAGTGTGGTAGCATTCTGCGTGATGCAACTTGTAGGTGTTGGATGGGTTTTGTCCTGGTGGACTAGGATGGCTGAAACATGTGGAACTGTGGTAGTTGTTTCCTTGGCCTGGTGATTTATAGGATGGGTTACCGGTGGTGCTCTGGTAAGAATTAGAATGGTGAGAGTTTGGGCTGTGCTGGTTAGATTTGGGGCTGCTAGTTCTCAGGGGGCTGAAGCGGTGGGTATGGTTGAAGGAAGTTATGCTACAGTCCGTGTTTTGGAGGGGGGCATAGTAGTTTTCTGATAAAGAAAAGCTCCTGAAGGTGAAGCTATCACAGTTTATACTGTCGCATTTTGGACAAATCCATTGCACGCTTTGTCTCTGTAGTGCTTTGAAATCACTAGACGAGAGTTCGACACATGACCTGTGGTACCAGATGGAGCAATCATCACAAGCAATACAGTCAGCACATTTCACGTCTCTGTCACACAAGCCACATGGGTAGTAGCTCTTCTGGCGTGGGCCCGGGTTGCTATGAATGTCTCCAGCCAGCAAGATCGATAGTAGTGCAAGTGTACTGACCTGTCGTTGCGACGAGTAGATTCCGATGGGCAGTTTAATTGCCTTCCTAATGTTCCCTTTCACGAGTAGTCCAGGTAATGTGTGGTCAAAGATCGAGTATGTAGATCGTTGTGTGAAAAAGTGGCACACACACAAAATGAAACACAGTAATCCAAGTGTAAATCTAGCATTCGCCATAATGGCGATTTAAATTATAGAAAATCAGACCAGAATCGTATGTTTAGTGATTTAGGCCTACTGTTATGAAATAACGGCAGTCGGACGCTAGTGTCGTAGTGAGTTCACCGTGCGCGCTCTATGCTCTAACTATTTGGCCATATATCGGCTTCGCTAACACAATCTATACAAAATCAAAGTAATAATAATGTCACAGAAACCTTATTCTAACTGTAAATTAACTTTTTAAAGAATGTCACTATCAATAAATTAGTTTAATCCACATTAAATTGGCGTTGCTTTTTAGAGCACTCGAAAAACACGTCTTCCTTCCAGCGCATGCGCACACACTGTGTTGAGGGATTGGCCTTGGACTTTGATGTCCGTGTTGATGCCATTGGTGTTGTTGGTCATCATTTTGGTCTTCTCTGCACTTATTTCCATTCCATAGGCTCTGGAGGTGGTGTCAAGCCTCTGTACAAGTTGTTCAAGTTCTTGTTCCTCTCCAGCCAATCCATCAATGTCATCTGCAAAACGAAGGTTGGAGATTGCTCTACCCCTATGCTCACTGTGCCTTCGTGATCTGCAAGGGCATCTGACATGATGCACTCTAGGAAGATGTTGAAGAGTGTTGGAGAGAGTAGGCATCCCTGATGCACACAGATTGTTGTTCTGAACCAGTTCCCGATGACGCTGTTATGGAGGACTGCACTGGTAGTCTTGTCATACAGGCTTTTGATGACTTCAATAATTTTAGGGCTGATGTTGTACACTTTCATTGTTGCCCAAAGAGATGCATGCCAGACTCGGTCAAACGCCTTCTTGAAGTCTATGAACACATGATATAGATGTTGTTGGTGCTGTAGGTATTTCTCACAGATTATTCTGAGGTTGAAAATCTGTTCAGTGGTACTTCGCCCTGCCCTGAATCCTGCTTGTTCTTCAGCTATGATTTGTTCAGCTTCGGGTTTCAACCTGTTGAGTATTATTTTCAGGAGGACCTTGCTGAATAAACTATGCAAAGACATAATAGAAACATGAAAAAGAATATTTACAAGTATAAAAGAGGAGAGAGGGAAAGAGCAGCTCAAGAGTGAGGAGCACAGGCGTGCGGTGTCAATGAAAAAACAAGGCTTGATTCTGGTGATGGGAGATATGATCAGACATTTTTAAGGAAGATATGTGAAGAGAGAGAGGAAGAAAGTTCTAAGTTGAAGGACCAAGCATTGAGAAGGATCGACAGTCTGCAGAGGAGAGTTTGTACCGGGTAGTTGTGGCATGAAAATGTCAGAGGAAGAACGAAGATTTCTAGATGGCTTGTAGAAGTGAATGTTCTGGGTGAGGTAGGAAGTGGCTAAACCATGGATGCACTTGTAACAGAAAGTACAGATTTTGTAGGTAATCCTCCGAGATACAAGAAGCCAGTGGAGAGAATGTAGGAATGGTGTGAGATGAGAACCAGACGAGCAGCTGAGTTCTGAACACATTGGAGCTGATGAACAGAAGAGGAAGGAGGTCCAGCCAGAAAAGAGTTCCAGTAGTCCAAGCGTGACAGAACAAGAGAGGAAATGAGTTTGGCTGTAGCGTCAATGGTCAGATGCTTAAGGACAAGGCCTAGTCTACGGAACTGAAAGTTGCATGTTTGACAGGTTTTGAAGATGAATTGTGACATAGAGAGGGTGTTGTGAAGGATGACACCAAGGTTTTTGACAGAAGATGACATAGGAAGAGTGGTTTGACCTAGAGTGACAGTGTCTACAGGAGAAGACGACTGGTTGTGTTTGCTATCCGTGAGCATAACTTCAGTTTTACTATAACCAATTAATTTACTAATGTATTATATTTTACATGTCATTTCTGAAAAGAAAAAAAAATGCAATATTATATTGAACTGTTAATTCTTGATTTAAAAAAATAAGGCAGGCTTTGTAAAAAAAATAAAAAAAATTTTAATCACTCAACAGAAATGCTTTAGGATCTTAGATGATGAAAATATTTATGAACATCGTTGTTGCCATAACACAATCTTCCATGGCACCATAACATAATCTTTCATGGCACCATAACACAATCTCTCAAGAATTAAGACTGCTAGGCCCACACACAAACCACATTACAAGTGTGTAAATGACATCATCCTACACATCTAAAGCAAGCTCACGTTGGTGGGTAGGTCTCCTTCTTGTCCTTGAAGAGGTCACTAGCCATCAGCTTCTCCTTCATCCTGTGTCGTGCATGGTCGTCAAAACGCTGACGGTACTTGGTACACTGTGCAATACACATCAACACTCGTCACAAACACTTCAGGATACATTGCTCACAAATGCTCAAAACCAACTACCACTGATTGCTTTGGCTTGTCATTGGGATCAAATGCTAGCAGTCCGAGATGTCTACTCGCTGCACCAAGGGCCCTGTTCTAATACCATCCTCCATGGACTACAATACAGTTGAACAAGCCTTTCATCTACACCACTCATAAATAATGCAAAATATAATAAATAAAGATAAATATAATCTTGTTATCTACACTGCTAATAAATAAATTAATAATTTAAAAAAAAAAAAAAAAAAGCTTTAAAATATGTCCCATTTTGGGTTGAAAAATTCCCCCCTACCCCCTCCCTTCAGCGCTAATTTAAGCCTTTCATGTGTGGACATGATTATGCACTTAATACATTTTCATTCAATCATAAACAGAGATGCCTAGGCGCCTTGATGCCTCTCAGTAATTTGGCAACTTATTTTCAGTAATTTTGGAACCTTTTTCAGTAATCATCAGTAATTCTTTTAAAGCTAATATAAACACACAAAAACTAAGCAAAAAACTAAATTCTATTTCACTGTCAGACTCCTCGGTTTTGTGCTTTCGTTTGGAAGCCATTTTAGAACTCTCGCTTGGTCACGTGATCACCTCTCGTAACATTTCGCGCAAGCTTCACGGTTACAAAAAAGCCTCAGACGAACCGTTAGCTTCGCGGTTAAAAATAAGAGCCTCAAACGAACCTATAAATATAGGCATCAGCGGCGCTATGAAAATCCGTAAAATTGATCGCTGCAAATCCGTAATTTCGCTAATTATTCCGTATTTCCGTATTAACTATTGTTTTTCCGTAAAATTACGGACGTTCCGTAATACTAGGCATCTCTGCATAAATAAATAAAAACGGATACATAAATAAAAATAGATAGATAATTAAATAAGTCAATGTAATAAGGTACATACCCTCCATCTGTGGAAGATAATGAACTAAGTCAATGTAATAAGGTACATACCCTCCATCTGTGGAAGATAATGAACTAAGTCAATGTAATAAGGTACATATCCTCCATCTGTGGAAGATAATGAACTAAGTCAATGTAATAAGGTACATACCCTCCATCTGTGGAAGAGTCTCCTCAGTTCGTCAGATGTAGTTTGGAAGCGTTTGGGTGAGGCAGGCCAACTGGTACTGGTTGGGGACATGGAGGGGAGGTTGTCTCTCAGCCTTAGTAAGTACTTCCTCTTCTGTTATACACATACAGCAAGCTATCAGAGGATTATCATATGGACTATTTTTCTCAGCCTTAGTAAGTACTTCCTCTTCTGTTATACGCATACAGCAAGCTATCAGAGGATTATTACATGGACTATTTTTCTCAGCCTTAGTAAGTACTTCCTCTTCTGTTATACACATACAGCAAGCTATCAGAGGATTATCATATAGACTATTTTTCTCGGCCTTAGTAAGTACTTCCTCTTCTGTTATACGCATAAAGCAAGCTATCAGAGAATTATCCTATGGACTATTTTACCAGCTGGAATAGGCCTTATTGGGAAATGGGAGGTAACTTGTCTTTTTGTTTTGTTGTTAGTTACGTACAGTTATCTGGGTGGACATCTCTCAGAACACTAGGACAGTTACCCCGAGCTGCAAGCTTTGGGAAATGGAGGTGGTTTCAGGGCAGTACAAAGGCAAACTAACGGAGCTAGCCAGGATTGCAACTAAAATCAACCTTTCAGTTGATGCAGAAGGTTTAACGGAGGACAGAGCAGAAATTGTAGGCAAGAAACTGTGTTCGTTTGCAAAGAATGTCCACCTAACGTTAGATAACTATGGGTACAACATGCGGGCCAAAGTTGTTTCCCTTCGTATTTTCAAGCAGGGTCTCTTAAAGGGAAGAAATATATGGAATTAACTTCAATGAATGCACTTTGTTGGAGAGATAGTAACTGTGCAAGAGAGAGAAAGAGGAGAGAGAGAGAGAGAGAGAGAGAGGGAGAGAGAGAGGGAGGGAATGTGGAAGAGGGAGAGAGAGAGAGGTTATGTGGAAATACAGAAAGTTGGCGTTGACAATGAAAAACTAAACTCAATAAACAAAATAGAAAAAAAAATACAACATATAAATAAATAAATAAGTACAAAAGAAATTAATAAATATAAATAATAAAATAAACCCACAAATAAAGTAATTTTTAAAAAAAAGTCTCAATGTTGTGACTCACCAATGCGGTCTTGATGAAGCGAGCCACCTTGGGGCCAGCGATGCGCCTGAACTTGGGCTTGTAAACCTTGCGTACCTGCCAACCGCGATAATACCTGAGGATGACCGTTTGTGCTTGCACCTCGCGCCGCTCTTGCTTCATGCTTCGCAGCAGAGAGCGCGCCTGCATGCACCATCACCAAGGTCACCACACCAAGGACACACCAAGGACAGCAAGGCAAGCAAAACAAAGGTCAAGGACATGCAAATAAGCAAGCTCAAAGAAAGTGAACCTATGTAACAGTGTGTGTTTGCCTGTGTGCCATACATACCAAAGAGGGGAGGGAATTAAAAAAACAGAAACAGAAGACCCACAAACATTTAGGGAAACAATATACTTAACAATGTTCTTAAGACCTTTTCTGAAGTGCACATTATTTTATTTTTGCCATGCTTAATTTCTCTATATAATTAATTCATTAAGCAAAATTTCTCTTTAAATATATTTTAGTAGCATTAGCAGGCTTTATTGCTTTTTTTTAAATTTAGCATTTTTCTGTTCTTGTTGCAAAGATAAACTCATGATCTTAAATTTCAAATGCTAGTAGCATTTGCATGCATTATTATCCTTTTAAAAAGCTACAAGTCTGTGCAAAGATCAACTCATGATGTTAATGCTTATGCATATCAACACTGAATTTGAACATAACACATGACAAAGCATCCCAGGTTATAAATAGTATATATCCAAAGCAAATGCCATGCTAAATGACATGGGAATGTAAAAGTCTTATTGCCACCTAAATTAATTACTTATTATTTCTTCTTCTTCTTAATATATGAATGTACTAATTATTTTATGCATTTTTTGTATTACTACTACTACTAAAATAATTATTATTATATTAATATTATTTCATGAATTGATTAATTATGATTTTTGTTTTTTTTTATGCAGGGCACACACCAAAGACTAACTGAAATAGTAAGGTTGACAACACATCAAACTGAACAATGAAGATTACTGCAGCCTATTTACACATGCACATTAACTTTCTCTTGCCTCGTGCTAGCAGTATTCCTTGATAACATCAACAATCCAGTTAACTGCTATGTTACTACTATGTACAAAGCCATTCATTACAAAGCTTCCGTTACTGCAAATTACTATATAATAATGCAGTGCAGTCTTTTTTTAAATTTTATTTTAAGAAGGAAGCACTGTTAATATTTCGTTTTTGTTTTCCCTGTTCATGGATAATGAAGTAATATTTTAATAATTGTCCACCGTTATCTCTAACCAAGGAGTACATCAAATCTACAATTATCCCTAACCAAGGAGTATATCAAATCTACAATTATCTCTAACCAAGGAGTACATCAAATCTACCATTAGCCTAGCGCATGTCAAGAAACTAAAGTAAAATAAATGTGTTAAAAAAAATAAAAAAAAGAATCATTAAGCCTAATATTAAAACTTTCTGAAATTGTGAAAACAAACAATTCAAAATAACACTAGCTTGCACAAACTAACTTATCAACATTGTATAAAGTAACTATTTTATATTATAACTATCAATGTAACCAAAATAAGCACACATGTTTGTATCACTTAAAGAAACTATACATAACACAATAATATGATGTGTAAGTGAAATTCCATCAGCGGTGAGTTATGAATTAGTAGCACATTGGTACATTTAACAAGTTGTCAAGTAAGCGTTAAATAGTTCCCAATAACCTCAAATTAAGTGAATAAATTATCAAGCTTAAATACTCATGAAACCTGGCACCAAACTAAAAGACAATATGCAAGAATACACGAGGAAAAAAGTCACTGATGGTTAATGGGTCATTCTATTCAAAGAAATGGAGAAGAAAATTAAACTAGTTTTACTGTTCTACAAATCTTGATCTAACTGAGAAAGGATATTATTTAATGACATTTATTTATATGTCAAATTATCTACTAAATCCTAAATTCTGAAAATCTGTTTTAATGAATTCTAAAAGCACATCAAGCATGCAATGTTAAACAGCTTCATCGAAATAAATTAATAATTAAACATAATTTCAAAACAAAAATGTTGATCTGTAATAGAAAAAAAAAAGTTATCAACAAAAATAAACCAATTCAATGAAACACAATCCCTGAAATTAATTTAGACAAATAAAATTATGTACAAGTAAGAAATCAAAACAAAAGTAGAACAAAAAAAAAAACCAGCCGTCCACTTGGTCTAGAAATCAACAAACATGCCACTTTAATATCAATGTGCATGCATGCATCCATCAATAAAACTATGTACAAGCCAAATCAATGGTTTTGTAAAGGAATGCGTATCGTAATGTGAAACCAATCCATAAGGTCTAAAAGGGCCAGAACTGTGGGTAACAGGTGTCAAATGCACAACTTCCCCAGTTAGCTTTTTATTGGGGAAACCCGGCCAGAGATACCAAGAAAATAGCAAGGCTAATATGACTATGACGGACATTGATGAATTTACTACTGACTGTAATAAAGCTTTTAAATAAATTTGAAGCTAATTATTAGCAAGTAAATAAATAAATATCCAAGTTCTTTAAAATATTTGAATAAAAAATGTATATTTACAATGGATACACCAATTCAACAATTAACCTATCCAAATGAACAACACTCAGAACTATAATCGTGTAATACCCAAACAAAATAATTTATTCAGAAATAAATTTAAAAATTATAATGTAACAAAAGGGTAAAATAAATTTGGAGTGAAAATGTTAAAAATGGTAAATGAATAAATTATGAAAATTTTAATTATGACAAATTAGCGTAAGATTTTAATGATGCAGTTGTGTTAAAGAACAAATGAAGTTCATGTTTTCTTAAATGTGTTTTGAAGCTTCAACTTTGTCAATCCCAAAGATGAATCTAAGTTAAACCTAAACTGTGAGGTACAAACTATTGTTAAAGGGTTAAAAGATCCACAGTGATGCTACATATCCAACTCAAATGTATTATTAGACTTAATACACACTAGTAACATTAAAACAAATTAAAACAAGCGCAGAAAAAGAAGTTAGATCTAAAACAAGAAAAATGATGACATGGAAATTAAATCAATATTATATATTCAAAATAACCAAGACCTATGCTAGGTTTAAAACAGCTTAACTGATAAATGGATAAATAAAAGCACTATATACAAATTAACTGAATCTATGTTAGATCTAAAACAAAAGGAAGGAATATATACAAATTACAGCACACAACTTAAAGCTAAACTTGTTTAGACAGCCTATACAAAAGGACTAAAGTTAGGTAAAAAAAATGCAACAGAACTAAAGTTAGTCAATACAACTCAACCCAAGGTAAACCTAGATTAATGACATGGAAAAAAGATATGGCCACGAACAGGTTAGGTAACACTGCTAAGTAAACATTCGTGCAAAGGAGGAGAATGAAACAAGGGAGGTAATATGCCACACCTGCATGGCACGCGCATATTTTTGAATGACGGTAGCGGCAAGATCTCGGCGTTTCAACTCCTTCAAGTGGGCGAGCAATACACGAGCCTGCCCATGGAATGAATGATGAATGAATGAGGGGTGTGATACAAAAGTCATACAATCAACACGTGAAACATAATATTACCAAGTCAACAACACAAACACATTGTCTCCACGCAACATATGCATAGAATTCCCAGGCAGCAACATTGTCTAAAATAGTATTTTTCAGGCAAGTACATCGTCAGTGTATTGCCAGTACAGATACATATACCACACAAAAAAAAGCTATGGTCATAATTCTTTGGATCTGATTGATAAACAACTATTGTGAACAATGTTTTGTTCTATGGATTCAATTTATAAGGTAAAAGGACTATTACTGTTTGTGCATTTCAAAACGGTTTAATATCTACATGTATTGGTAAAGAAAATGTGTTTGAAGATGGAATAATTACCTGAACTATTAGAGACTAAATCATTTGATAATGCTTACTTTGTCAATTACTTTGCTGGTTAATTTACTTAGGTTGAAGTTGAAGGTTGAAGTTAATGTCTTGAATTATATTTATTCACCATTAGTTGAATGTATGAAAGAAAGCTGTAAAAATACCAAAAAGCATATTGGGGTTATTGTGAATTTCTTCTGCTACTTGTATGTTTCTAGGTGTTGTGACATTTCTCTCTCACTCAATTTTAGTGAACGAGGAGGTAATGAATATGTTTGTGTGCGTGTATTTGTGGAACTGAAATGTTTAAGAACTGTTAACAAACTCGAGTGAAGTTTGTATGAATCTTCTCATAAGAATGCAATATTAGATGCATAAATAGTAAATCTCGCACTGAGGTTAATGACACCGTGCTCACAAATTTACTACACCAAAACTTCTTCCGCTTATGACCAAAAATTTCATGATACTCAGAAAAAAACTATATTTTATATTTTTTATTTAAACATTTCTGTTATTAGATAATAATTTATTTGCATTAAATGAAGCATAAGGCACCAGAACTCCATTAAACTTAAAGCTCTTCGTTCATTAACCACTGACGCCTTCATTCCTGCCTAAACTGCTGTCTAATACCTGTTTATTTAGAATAAAATATTTAATGTATGCAATGAAGCTTTTATAGCAAATGACAAGAGAATTGCCGAAAACTGATGTGTAACCAAACTCTAATAATGTATGCAATAGAAATACGATTTTAATTACTGTTACAAAACCTTCAAGGAATACTCAAACTCTGTCCCCAGACAATTAAAATACTCGTGTAACAGATTTGAAATATTTGATGCACTGAATTGTGTATCAATTATACATTTTTAATTCTTGTTAAGCCCACAACAAGACACTTGCCTGGAATTATCATTTTATAAATACACCTGTGCACATTATTAGTAGAAAAGAAAAGTTTGAAATAATTTCAATCAAAAACTGCAAAAACAATCTTGTATTTTAAAAAAAAAATCAAAATTTATACCACCTTAGTTTATCTGAGACAGTCTTAGTTGAAAACCCGATATTTAAAACTTGCATTCAACAACTAAAGCCTTCGGATATCAAACTTCATTGTATGATAGTCTAATTCGTTGAAATTACACAGGATCAAGAAAATCACAACAGAATCCTTCTTTACCTCAGGAAAGAAATAGCCTAACAAATAATCCCCCAAACCCCCAAAAGTCGCATTTCCATGTTTACTGGGACGCATATTTGTAAATTATTGGTTAGTTTTTCAGGCATTATGCTTAAGATAAACATTAGCAACTAACACAATGTTGGCCATAAAGGCCAGGTTCTAGCACCACATGCGGCGAGTAATAACACAATTTCGGTGCGCCTGGCATAACAACATAAAAGAAGGGTCGCTGTGAGTCTCAGGAGGCATTCCAACGATGATACCACCATTCCACCGCTGTTGTTTTTTTTACCATGGGCACTGCCTTTTGCTGCCTACCCTTAATATGATATTATTTGAATAATTTAACCAAACTTTCAACAGTTATCAACGGGCTGGCATTCGGGAGAGAGAGAGAAAGAGAGAATGTATGAATGAGACACCTTCGACCGGAGTCCACTTCTTCCAAACACTCTCAACAACCACCCACCATCTCATCCACTACACAGAGTAATCATAATTACCAACATTGCTGTTTACTTTAAGACCTAAAGTTTCACTGATTTAAATGCTGTCACAACGGTCACCTGCATTCAACTATAATTTCCTGAACTACAAAGTCACACTGTATAAGCTGAGTATACTAATATAGAGACAACAGAGTAAAAAAGCTGTGAGGAAATCAATCTGTAGTAGATCTGAATTCCACTGAACTGCCCTGAAATCTTTCCTGACTGTAAAACTCCAAAGCCATGCACAATGAATATAATAACCATACAGTTTATTCAGCATCAACACAATAGACCACACAACACAATAGACCACACAACACAATAGACCACACAACACAAAAGACCATACAACACAATAGACCACACAACACAATAGACCACACAACACAGCTTCTGTTTAAAAAAAACTGAGGACAACAAACTTGCAATTCCATGCAACTATAATCAAGACTGATGCAGTCACTGAATAAAATTAAGACATTATTTTTTCTGCCCAACCTACATGTACACCACAGCTGCTGCATCCATCCCTCATATAAAATTCTTGTAAAACAACAAAGACACAGACACAAACCATCCCATGCCTTACAGCTAACACTCAAGGCTCCACTAGGCTAAAACTGATTAGATCAAGAAAATGGGATATTTCATTAAAATTGGGAGCCCAACATTTATGAAAACTATGCAAAATGACTGTAAGTTATGGGATAGCATGGGGGACCAAGCAGAGCAGTATTATTAGGAAAAAGACAAACTATTTCAAACCTATGTAATAACATTTGGGGTCAGGCAGCAGTTATAATTATGAATGGCACGTTAGGTCAAACCTGAAGACAATGTCGTAAACAAAAAAAACTAGAAAATAAAATTACAAAACCACTGGTCTGGATAACTAAGGCCTTAAGTTGGAAAATCCTCCACTTCCATAGTACAGCTTGGGTGCTTAGAACTAAAAACACTTGGCAGTAAATTGAAGTAACTGTCATTATAACCAAGGAAAGCCACCAGAAACTAATGTTAGTCAACGACAAGAACTGGACAGTTTCCACCCAAACAAACCCTGGTCATAATTACATCAGTTATAACATCAACCATGCAACATACAGGCAAAAAAACCTTGAGCTCGCTTAATCACAAACAAAAGCAACCCACGTTTACTGAAAAAAACAACTCTGCGAGACCAGGCTTTACCAACCAAACTGACAACAACTCTGAACTCAACGCTTAATTTCAACCAACTTCAAGAACAACGTTTTGACAGAAAGCTTTACTTTATTGTTAAAAAAATTAAGTTTAAAAAAAATTTGAACCAAAAGCTTTACTTTGAAGCAAATTTAAAGACAACTTTTAACTGACTTCAACCACAGCAACAACAACAGTAACCAAAACACACAACAACCAAACCCACACTGAGTATCAGAGAGAGCTGCGGCATACACGTCTGCACCAAGCCTGAACATATAATATCTGGGCTTGGATATCATACGCCACAATAGCCTTTACTGTCTATCATAGTGACAGGATGGACTTGGGGAAAAAGAAAATAGAAATAGGAAAAAAGTATTGTCCATGAAAGCAGCCTATAAGCCTGCCATATCTCTGACACTCGATGTGTACAAGACCCAAGGATGTACATAGCATTGTCAATGCAGGCGCCATTTTTTGTTTACAGTAGGCTGCACAGTCCACAAGCAATGTTAGGCATGGTATAAAGGGGAGTGTAGGACAGGGTACCTTGTATCCTCTGTAATGGCTGGTGATGGTGGTGACTGCTAGTCGACGTTTCTTTGCCAGCTTCAGCTCCGCTAACAACATTCGCGCCTACAGAGACAAGCGGAGAGTTATAGCAGCAGGAGTTGACAAGATCTAACTTAATATCAAACTGGGACTGGGAATAAAGAGAGAATGAACGCCACAATTGAATGTGTGCTCGTATCGCTAGAGTGTGTCCATGTCAGCTTCCTCTCCACTAACAACACTAACAGAAGACACAGTCATGGCAGAGGTTACGATCTGAGTACATTTCAAAGAGAAGGAGAGAGAATGTTTGTTTAGATGGAAAGTTTTCTTTGCCAGATTCTCTCCACAAAAACTTGCGCCAAAGAAGGTAACCAAATTATTTCAAAAGAGAAACACTTCTGTTTTTTTGGGGGGAAAAAATCAAGTTGATATTTCGAATGATATTTTGATATCTAGGTTTTGAAAGTTAAAATATCAAAAGTAAAAGAAAGATACTGTTATTCCAGGCTAGAAATTAAATATAGGCATCTGTCCTGACTCCTTAGCATTAACAGATTGGCGAGGTGAAGCTGCATGATGATTATTTACAGATTTCCAGAGCAAGACCAAAATAGTTGCTAACAAGATCTTTCTGGTCGCATTATGTCAGATCTGTGTTCTTACTTTATTGTCTTCATATACAATGCTTACAGTATAACCAAAACTAACATTAGGTCTAAAGATACACAATTTTAACCTCACAGTCTGAAGAAACAATATAATATGATGACAATACAGAACAGTTATGACTGCTGTACTCTTAAATCTAGATCAATCATATGCTTGTAGATAATGTTTATAACGCTAAACACAACTGAAATGAATGGAAACCATGAAACACCGGCTTTCACCGTAACTCATCAACAATGGCATGCTACCTTGTGTCCCCGGAAATGTTTTGATATCGTTGTCGCCCCATCATCAAGCTTTTTGTCAATTCTCCATTGTACACATAATATTCTTATCTATACACATCCAATAAGAAACATAAGTGTTTACATTTTACTGGAGAAATAAAACTAGCCAATCATCAGTGGTAAATCACAATTAAATTGATATTGTTTTAAAAAGTCAAAGAAAGGCAATGTCAGTCTAAAACTCCATTGGTATATTCCATTTTAAATGACAATGTATGTATTTGTTGACTTCAGACCATATTTGTTGGGGAATCACACATTATAATCTCTTAAAATAATTCTATACTGTACAGGGTCTTCTCCTTCTCTAAATAATGTTCATTTCATCTTATCATCCTAACATGTGTTCTTCATGTGTTCTATGGCTGTGCCTAAAGTGGGCCAAGAGAGACTGTAAACTTTCAAAACAAAATTGCAATCTTTCCTAGATCGGAAGAAAACTTTTTTATATATATATATATATATATATATCTTAATTGTATGTGTATGTGTGTGAATATATATATATATATATATATATATATATATATATATATATATATATATATATATATATATATATATATATATATATATAAATGTATAGTGTGTGAATATATATATACCAGTCAAACGCCACAATTGAACGTAAACTACATATTATATCAGTTCACACAAACAAAAAATTCATGGTCCTAATTTGTGGGGGAAACTCTTGCATTACAGACCTATATTACATCCTATCCCTACAAGCAACTAGTGTGAAAAAAAACTATGAGCTTTTCACGCAGATAAAAGGAGTTCCTTGTCCTCTTGCAGTAAGGCCTATATGGATGGCATCCTATCAAATCAACCTACAAGTGTGAAAACAAACCCACAGGTATCAGCTGAAAGAGAAAAGCCAGCATGCAATAAAAACGGTTGGTGAACAACAGCAGCATGCTACCTTATGTCCCCGGTAGTGGCTTGATATGGTGGTCACCGCTTCTCGACGCTTTTTTGTGAGCTTCAGTTGCATTAACAACACTCGTGCCTACACAGCCAATGACACCAACCATTAGCTATTCCACCTTCTGTATTGGCCACATTTCATCCATAGATTTAGGTTTCACTACTATTTTACCTCTGTCACAACCCACAGCAACTTTTCTAACCATATTAAATATTTTGCTGTTGGAATTTTCAGGGTTTCTCCATTGCAGACAAGTGGAGGCTCTGTGCCGGGAGTGCAAGGTTTAAAGATTATGGAGATTTTCACTTAAGAGGCTTCTTTAGTTAAAAAATGGGGAATACATATGTGTGTCAAAAAACAACAACAAACAAACAAAAAGGAACTATGCTCAGCAAGGCTAAACGACTTAGTTTAAATGCTGATCTTGATTACGCATGCTTGAACCTGAGTATAAACTTAATAGAAATCATAGCATCAAAGTATATCAAAGCAATAATACCATTACGGTAAATAAATAAATAAATTTAATACGAGGTTTCTATGTTGATCGTTCCCTACAAAGTCTCTTCTATGAGTGCTCAATCATGCGGCTATTATTAATATCTGCTTCGCTGTTCCATCCACAACTGCATGTTCACAAATATCAGTAAAAGGTTGGAAGAAAGCAGCAGGCTAATAATCAAGTCCAATCAAAAGACCAATACTAATGATACAACAATACAAGTACTAATAAATCCAATTAATTCCAATATTGCTAATCTAATACTCTCACACTGTTAATCAATCTAACAGAAATAAATACTCCTGCTGGGCATCTCAAAGCTAGTATTCTGAGCTTCCATGCATGCAAAAAGCTTGATTTGCTATGAAACATAAAGTTAAAGCAACGCCTGCTGTCTATGTTTTGTATCTGTGATGGCACACCGCAGAAAGCACACTGACGTAATTCTTCTGATTATATCAATCTCATAATACTTTGTGTGTGATTATTCAAATCATGTAATGAAGCTATGAAACAAATATTTGTAAATTGCTCCCAACATGAATGTTTCAAATCCAAAGGAAATAAATTTAACCTCAGTTTTTGATAATAACCATTAATATTGCTTTTTTTAAAATGAACAAAACAAATGGTTAACTCCGGATTGGCTATTTGTGATTACAAAGGATGCAGATAATGAAGCACGCAAAATCCAAATCTTAACTTCTTTTCCTAAATACAACAAAGGCTACATAACATAAATTCAGTTGTATAATGCAGATGCTATTTCAAAGATACCCAATCTCAAACATTTCAAATGATGCTAATGTACAGAATTGATTATACTATAATAGAAATGCAAATGTATTCAAAGATACGAAATTTGCAGGTATTGTTAAAAAACGGTGCAAAAAGAGCTGTTAAAGTCATTGATTTGTAACTGTCCCCACTATGAAGGCCATTGACAATGTATCACACTAAAACTGCAGACAGATATGGAAGAGAAAGGCTTTGAAAGCTGCCATAAAACAATTACAATCCTTCTGACTACCAAAGTCAAGGACAAAATAACACAACACCCGGAAGATAAAAATAATAATGGCAGATGTCCGATGTACCTTGTATCCCAGGTAGTATCGTCGGATGGTGGTGGCGGACTCCTCCTGCTTCTTCGCCCACTTCAGCTCCCGTAGAATGACCCTGGCCTACACAACCAGGTCAAAGTCAAGGTCAGAGGTCAAAGCGTTAGCGAGCAAGCCATGCTGCTGCTTTGGGCCAGTCTAGTCAAGCTACAGTATAAGGCAATAAGAGAGAGTTTGGCTGCTATGGCAGTAGTGCTGGCTGAAGGTTTCCTTGGGAATTGCAACATTTTTTCACTGTTGCTCAACTCATTGTCAGATAAGCCAGGCGAACGCAAGTAGAAGTTGTGAATAAGGTCTTAGAGCTGACTCCATCAAGCCAAATCAAGGCTGGGTGCAAACAGACAGTTGAATCTTCATAACGGTACTTTGGTGATGTACAACATGTCAGCTGAAATTGCTCATTGCAGCAACTATAATAAGTTATTGATTAGATATATTCAAAACAATGTACATCTGCTATAGCAATGAAAACCACCATTAAAACCTGCACAGGCTGAAGCAGGAAAATGTAACTGGGATCTATCATCACATCTGCAGCTGCAAAATTAACAAGGATTAATTTTGTATTACTTTCTATATATTGAAACTGATAATAAGTCTGCTCTCATAAACTCAGCCCCAAATGTATCTTATAGAATGACAAATTCAGTATTACCATTTTAAAATAGTATGTACCATTTCACAGCTGATCAATCTAATTCAGAATTTTGATTTACACAACACAGTCTTAAGCTAAACAGTGTACATATTTTTTCATAGCGGAAGATTTGTGCAATTATTTTAAAATAAATCAATAAAAATCTTGAAATTTATTTGGCAGTTTCAAAAGAAAATGATACAATCATGTTGCCCACTTACAAAGTTAAAAAGACAAAGTTCATTGCCATACAAAATCTCTCTGTGGTAAGAAAGAAGTGGTAGGTGAAGTAACATTATTTGAAGGAGTGTGCTATAGTGAGTGAGAATCATGTATAAAGTGGGAAAGCACATCACAATGTTTTACATTTAACACTCATTGATGTCAGCAGGGATCATTCATTAATAAAGCTGAGGTAGTGTGGTGTAAGGGAGGTCACTCTTGTATTTATAGATGGGTGCTTGGGTGTGGGGAGTGAGCGAATTTTGAGATGTGTGAAATACACTGTCACAATGTAACAGAATGGTAATATCAATTTTATCTTACATTTCAAAGTGGCATAATTACGTGAAGCATAGAAAAAAAAAAACACCACTTAATGGCTTTTTAGAATCTGTACGAATTTCCATTAGGAAAAAAAAAATCACAACCGTTAACTTCAGCTTCGCTTGGTTTTTTTACCTCTCTTGAAATTAAAAAAAGGCAGACAATTATTTTAACCCATATTGTTAAGCTACAATATCATGGATGCATCCAAAGTCTTATATTATGAAATGTCTTAAAATTTTAAAATATATCTTGAAACCACTATGAAGTAAAACGTAAAAATATTATCTTCATACCGCACACAAAAAAAAAAAAACAAAAAAAAAATACAGCAAGTGTTAAAAAATAACTTGTACATCAATAAAATTTCCCTATGAAAAATGGCCAATAAGGTAAATAAAATAAAATAAAATAAATAAAATAAAATAAATAAATAATTAAAAAAACAACAACTGTAAAATAGGAAAACAACTGTAAAATAGGTATCTCCAATATTATTATTATCAAACTGACAGTTAGTGAGAGGGTGCGGCTGTTGACACACAGACGGCCTGGGGAACGAGCAATGAAGGCAGACTTACTTAAAGCACATCAACCACCACCACCCACGCCACCTGTTCACAGGAAAAGTCACACTGTCACATTTTATTTGCCGTTGGTGCTTCACTCACGCTCTGGAGTATTTTTTAAAACTGTCCTTTTCACAGAAATGATAATACGGATATTTTAAAAATATATTTTAAATGGAACAAGCTATTAATTAATTAAATAATGCTTTTGGAGAACGGACTGGTTTGACACTGAGCGAAACAATCAGGGTTGCTGAGGACAGGGAAAGATGGAGTACGCTGGTTCGATCATTTGTGGTGCCCCTATGACCTCCGAGTTAGGGGATAGGATAGGATAGGAATGCTTTTGCCAATCTAGCTTAAATCAAAATTCTTGTTATCAACAGAAGTTTTCAGATGTGCATCACCTGTAAAAAATGGACCAATAACATTTCATCTCTTAAACATTTTTTGATGGAGCTCTACGCATGTACATGTAAGTTGGTACAGATGAAGTGAAAGCTCTTGTACAGCATTCCACATTATTTAAATTTTTACATCCAACCCGTCTGAAAACTTTAGTCAAGATGTTAAATTGGTTCTTTGCAAATAATTAAAAACAGCCTGTGCAATGTGCTATGATTACCTTTTCCTATTGTTGTCATTCCCATCACTGCTGTCATTGTGAACATGTAGTTTACATACCATCACCATCATCATCATCATCTTGGACTGACTCTTAACCATCAAGAACTGTGATAATGATTGTTAGATTGGATGTAATATCATTTTATATGTCATAATCAGACTGTGATTATTGTTATTAACAGTAGTGGTGGTGTGTATTCATGTGTGTGCATGAGTGTATGCCTGTAGGAGTGGTTGTAAAAGTATTGTTTTGTTTTGTTTATTTTAGCTATAATAAACCTGCATGTGGAGGAAAATTTGTAGGTTGAAGCATTTATTACTTACCTTTTTGTAGCTTGACTCTTTTATTATCAGCTGGATCCAGCGTGATTCTATGTAATTTACTTTTAGAGCAATAGATTTTAGTCGTCTAGTTTTTAAGAGATTCATATGTATAACCATACTTGTCTGTGCAAAGTTAATCATCAGAAAACCCTGTACTGACCCAGTTTCTCCTTGCATGACAGTTTGGTTCATAATATCAAAAACATGTATACTGCTTGGAAATTCAGGTCTTTGTTTCGTGGGTCCTGTTGTGTACGCATAAAAATAATATCCAGGAATTGCAGTTGATCTGCACTGAACTGAAATAAACACAGACTTAGCACAACTCCCGTTGTGTGTTTAGAACACTGTAACTAGGTTAGAAGTGACGTCATTACTGGTCCTGCCACAGGCCAGTGACAGTCTGCATTAAATACTTTACCGGTAACTTTTTAACTTCTGGTGTGTGTGGGTGTGTGTGTGTGTGTGTGTGTGTGTGTGTGTGTGTGTGTGTGTGTGTGTGTGTAGGTGGGTGTTTTGTGTTAGGGGTTAGAAAGTAGGATGCATGACTTTTATTATTTCATAAGCTACATTCATGTTGTGTACACCTGCTTTTCTGTTCTTTGGGGTGTATTGTTTTAATCCCTGAAGTCTTTTGTGTTTTATTGCTTTTGTGCCGTTGTTTTGATGAAGTGTACGCCGCACACACATTTCCTTGTGTTTTCATGGGGACAATAAAGATTCTGATTCTGAGTAATGCACCATGCTAATGACTTATGTCATTATGTTCTGAAATCAACATTCTTTATTGTGTCTTCATCTTCGGTATACTGTGGATACTAAGACTGATTTAAGGAAACTGTTTCATACTGATTACAGTTTGTTACCATACAATTACAACAGAATTATTTTACGCCACAGCCAAACTGGACCACTGAAAAAAAAAAAAGTCAGGTTTGTTTGTCTGCATGATTTTCCAGTTTTGATTTTGTACACATCTAGCTGGTCCTAAGCTTTTTTCAGTTTGTTTTTTTCGAGGTTTTTTTATTGGGGGGGGGGGGGGAAGGGGAGGGGGAGGGGGGAGGGAGGGAGGTAAAAGGATGGGGAGAGAGGGGGGGGGAGAGATGGGACACACCTGATTTAATGTTTATTTAAAAAGTTGGTTGTGATACAGAGTAAGTGAAACACCACATTTGCCAAACATTAAGTCATTATTATCTTAAGCCAGGTTGGATGTTTACCACTGAAAACAGTGTTTTAATTTCAAAAGGCATACATTAGGCACAGATATAAGGATCGATGTCAGAATAACTTGACAAAATTATTTTAGTGAAAGCTTGCATTTTGTTCCTGAATTCAAAATATACATCCAACCTTAACACACACAATATCAATATCTTTGCTGCCAAGACCATGGAATGATGATGATCAAACACTGAAAATGGAACGTATTAAATAAAAACAACACACCTGAAACACACTGTGGCATTTGTCATCTCTAAATCAACTCTGAATTGAAACAGAAATAATCTTACAATCGACTTTGAACTGGAAGTTAGACTTAGATACAAATAAGGTAATTATAGCCTTAGTTCAGCAAAGAGGTTTATAAACAAAGATTGTTTTGAGGAACCTCACACCTACCTTCTCAACAGCTGTTTGTACAAGTGAAGAAAAGAACAATCGCTGCCTTATAAATAAAACCCAACTGCTTTACTATCAAAACTTGTTCTCTTTTTATTTAATCCAAAGAAATGTTATTGCTATGAATAAATATCTAATAAAGACTTAAATTACAAAATAGATTAATGGAATGATGGTAAGGATGACCAGTGTTCCTATAGTGCAGGTCAGCACAAAAAACAAAGTGCTCAACAGCAGTTCACAAATCGCTGACAACATTAGAATCAACTTCAGCAAAAGCTCGAACAACACCATCAACACTGCAGAGAAAAATAAACTGAGAGAAAATAGATGACAATCACTGTACAGAGATATACATGAGTACAGCAAGCATGCAGCCATGTAAACATGTTTCATCACATACAATCACAAACATAACAATAATAACATTCTCATGTAAAAAAATCTCAAACTGCAAATAAACACAAAATGACAGCTTAATCTGCTTTCAGTCAGCAAACATTTCATATGAACAAGTAAGAATTTTCCTTAACCTCAAAGGTTTATCAAAAATATTTTCATTTAAAACTAGTTAAATAAACAATGTGAGTATTGCCTATTTGAGAGATTTGTTTAATCATCTAATTGTATCTTGTATTTCCTATTGAGACACAATCGCTGTTACATTTTACATGGTGAACAAACAAGTCTGTAGTCTCACCAATATATAACTAATCTGTGAACACTTCACGATGGGTGTGGGAATATAATTTTGGAACTTGCTCAAAACTGTGTTAGATTTAATCTTTTAAAGTCTTTGAGCATGGAACTCCATGGGTACATTGTACAAATCTTTTCACCATCACTGAAGCTCAACAAGAAAGGGATCGGATATCTGCTCAAGGTCAAATTGTGAGAGTCAATGCTTTCAGAGTTTGTACAAATATAAGATGATTTTTGTGTCCTTTGTGAAAACTTGGATGCAGTGTCATTCATAAATGATAGAAGTGACAAAAATGACTGTAGTTGCAGTGTAGGGGATGATGATGCCTATGATGAAGAATTATTTTAATGTGTATATTATTCGTCTGGACATTGTGACAACATGCAAGAGCTGGATTGTGTATAAAAAAATTCACCATGCATAATATATTTCGGATCTCAGATCTGGAAACAAGCTAGAGAAGATGGGTGTACAAAATTCTATGATAAATATTTTGTTACACTCACAACAAAATATTTATAAAAGAATTTGGGCAAAATATTTTAATACTGCCAAAATGCAAAAAAGAATTCTTGAGTTGTTATTTTAAATTTTAAAAATTTATAATAATAGTCATATTTAGAAGAAAAAAAAATAACTGTAAAAAATACAGTTCTCTTTCCTGAAAAAAAAAAGCAGCACAAATGGCTTCCCTTATACACACTGAACAGTTAAAGCGTATTTACACGCACACACACATAAATATAGATTTACTCTAAATCTTGTCTGTCCTGATCTCCCTACAGTGTAAAACTAAGCATTATATAGACAGAGTAAAATGAACTGTAGAAGTCAACAATATATAACAAATTAAATTTCTGACATTATATCATTTGCATTCTCATCCTAAATCCCAAATATGAATGAATTCCTAAAACACCTTGCACCATTTCCTATGTTGTACTGTATAATTTTGCTGGTGACTTTTCTACACACTACAATAACAAACAACGCTGAGTATAGAAATTCAACTACACCTCACTGTGTATCCAACATGTGGCAACAACTACACCAGTGCTCACATCCCCACAACAGGGAAAACATACAATCTAGACACCCCCACCCCCCCCCCCCCCTCCAAAAAAGTATTTGATTATTTAAAAAAAATAAAACACTGGCCATCCATCTAAAAAAACAACATAAGACCCCGACAACCACTGCAGAAGGGAACAGGGTCAAGATCAAGGTCATAGAAATCAAGATCAAGGTCACCAACCTTCCAGCCACGGGTGTAGCACTGAATGATGAGGCAGGCACGCTGCTTAGCCTTATACTGCTTGTGAGCCTGTGGAGATTAAAATGAATACATTAATTCTATACATCATCCATTGAAAGTAAGACATTAGCCCTGTACATCATCCATTGAAAGTAAGACATTAGCCCTGTACATCATCCATTGAAAGTAATACATTAACCCTGTACACCATCCATTGAAAGTAATGTCATTGGGAAAATAAGTGGTTTGTTAAAACCTTTCATTCATAGGGGAGAGAAGCGTTGTTAAGCTCTGCCAGTGTTATACGTGCACTGCCTATGTCCTCTCTAATGCAGCCTTTTATACCGGGGCTGGCAAGTGAACCAGGCACCCTTTCATCATTGGACTGGGACAATTGTTTTGCTCACTGTTTTGGTCTCAATCTCTCTCCATATTTGAATGTCACTGGTCCAAGCATGAACACACAGCCACAAGCACAGCTAAAATGTACCCAATATCCTCTGAACCGTCCAAGCATGAACACACACCCACAAGCACAGCTAAAACGTACCCAATATCCTCTGAATCTTGCGGAGATGACAACTTGGGCAGCCTTCATCTTGAGGAAGCACTGCCTCTGGAACCATCCACGCCAGATCTTCTGGATGAGGGCAGCCAGATAATGCATGCGCTCCCTCCTTCGCTCCTCCATGTCAAACAACTGAAACACAACACACACATTTCACAGTCAACATTGATAATCCTATCCTACCCTAACATTGATAATAGCATACAATAATAATAATAATGATGTTGATAATAATAATAATAATGTTAACTCTTTCCCTGCCAATCGACGATATATCGTCGATCTGAGCCGCCATGTTTGTGCCAATCGACGATATATCGTCGATTTCAGTATTCCGTTTCGTTCCGGTTTTTTGCGCAGTCCAATCCAAGTTTTATTTTAACCAAAGAGAGATAACTCTTTCTACTTTCGTTCCCGATCGACAGGCGCGTTTTTTCTTCAAATTGATTCGTTTTTAGAGTGTTTATTGTGCATTTTACTAAGCATAGTGAAGGGCACAATCGACAGTGTGTCAAACTCTGTGCTAATAATCAATATAATTTCAAACTGTAAAGTGTATTTTGATCCTAAATAAATTTTCTTTCTGGTGTGTGAAGCTGATTCAGTGATTGGAATTATTCCTCCAGATTTGTTTTATCACTGTGGTATGTAGAAATATTTTTATTTTATTTTATCATTTCAAAAAGATCAACATGCTTTCAAAACACATATTTCAATAACATAATCAAATGAAAATTTTTGTGTTTTTTTTTCTTATTCTTCACTCTTTTACCTTTAATTTGATATGAAATATGTCTATTTAACAACTATTATTGAAAGAACAGTAGCTTAAATGCCTAAGGTACTGAACTTTCTTTCGGTGCCAGAGAAATGTCTGGCACAAACGTGGAAACATGCCTGGCAGGGAAAGAGTTAATAATAATAATAATAATAATAATAATAATAATAATAATAATAATAATAATAATAATAATAATAGCAATAATAATAATAATTATAATAATAATAACATTAATAACAACAATAATAATAACAAAAATACTACTACTAATAATAATAATAACAAAAACAATAAAAACACATAATAGTTGGTGTAAAGGTAAGTAGATTGCTATTTAAATAAAGAAAGGAAATTTGTTAGGTATTACATTTTTTCTACAATGATTACATCCAATATTCATAATTAAGGGAAGAAAGAACCCAGAATACTTTGCAGCTGCCAGTGTCATAACCATGCTGTTGTCATAGTATAACATCATCACTACAATGGCCACAATGACCTGCTATTGTCATAGTATAACATCATCCCTATAATGGCCACAATGACCTGCTATTGTCATAGTATAACATCATCACTACAATGGCCACAATGACCTGCTATTGTCATAGTATAACATCATCACTACAATGGCCACAATGACCTGCTATTGTCATAGTATAACATCATCACTACAATGGCCACAATGACCTGCTATCATCACTACAATGGCCACACTGACCTGCTATTGTCATAGTATAACATCATCACTCCAATGGCCACAATGACCTGCTTTTGTCATAGTATAACATCATCACTCCAATGGCCACAATGACCCGCTATTGCAATAGTATAACATCATCACTCCAATGGCCACAATGACCTGCTTTTGTCATAGTATAACATCATCACTCCAATGGCCACAATGACCTGCTATTGCAATAGTATAACATCATCACTACAATGGCCACAATGACCTGCTATTGTCATAGCATAACATTATCACTACAAAGGCCACAATGACCTGCTATTGTCATAGCATAACATCGTCACTACAATGGCCACAATGACCTGCTATTGTCATAGCATAACATCATCACTACAAAGGCCACAATGACCTGCTATTGTCATAGCATAACATCGTCACTACAATGGCCACAATGACCTGCTATTGTCATAGCATAACATCATCACTACAATGGCCACAATGACCTGCTATTGTCATAGTATAACATCATCACTACAATGACCTGCTATTGTCATAGCATAACATCATCACTACAATGGCCACAATGACCTGCTATTGTCATAGCATAACATCATCACTACAATGGCCACAATGACCTGCTATTGTCATAGTATAACATCATCACTACAATGACCTGCTATTGTCATAGTATAACATCGTCACTACAATGGCCACAATGACCTGCTATTGTCATAGTATAACATCATCACTACATTGGCCACAATGACCTGCTATTGTCATAGTATAACATCGTCACTACAATGGCCACAATGACCTGCTATTGTCATAGTATAACATCATCACTACATTGGCCACAATGACCTGCTATTGTCATAGTATAACATTATCACTACAATGGCCACAATGACCTGCTATTGTCATAGTATAACATTATCACTACAATGGCCACAATGACCTGCTATTGTCATAGTATAACATCATCACTACAATGGCCACAATGACCTACTATTGTCATAGTATAACATCATCACTACAATGGCCACAATGACCTGCTATTTCATAGTATAACATCATCAGTACAATGGCCATACTGACCAGCTTTGGATTCTTGATGAAGATCTTGCTTTTTCCAAAAGCGTACTCATCCTGGGGAATCTCCTGCTGCTGAAGTATCTGCTCCACTCCGTCCCTGGGCGCTCCACTCCAGTTTGGCCAGGTGGAACTGGCCAGCATCTTGTAGCGGTACAGGAACCGCTCGTACACCTGTCTGAACGCGTAGCCTGCACGTCGCACCCTCACGTTCTCCATCAACCTACATTCACATATATGATCGTTAATGACAAAATCGTTCTCTTGATCAGAAAATTATCAATACCGTCATAATCCACAAAAGCTTTCATTCATTTAGGTAAAAAGTCTTCTTCGGCTCCTATGACATACCAGCCAAAGTCAACAACCTATGGCAGCAATCTAGACCCAGAATTATCTTAGCTGTCCACAAAGCAGTTAAATACATAATGTCAACAAGTAAAGCAGCAAGCTTCTGGCATGTTCAAAACTTGCAAGCATGTTCATAGGGTTAAAACAACAAACCAAACCTTCTCATCGGCGTGAACATTTGCATTTTTACAACGTTTATGAAAAGGTGGCAACATTAAGGCAACATTTACCCCAGGTAGCGAACTTGATGTGTAACAATCTGCAGATCCAAACGCTTGGGACTCTTGGTATCGTTGGGCTGAAAAAAACAACAACACACAAGTAGCGGTATGCTCATCATTATATGGAAGCATGAACTTGTCATGTATAAATATATCACAGTCAACAGCAACATAATTAATTTTCCTGACTTCTTCAGCACTTACACTAACATAAAAACATCACAGGGACACAACTCACAGCTTATAAACTGCAACCAACGAAGTAAATACAAACAAGAAACAAATCTGACCTTGATACAGCGAATGTAGTTTGGATTCTTGGACAGCAAGTTCTTCATCAGTGCTGTGACGGAGACCTGGAGCATTACACAATGTTTAGACAGAAATACATCAACAATGGCAACCACCTTAGCTCAGTGGAATATCCTTGCTCTGGCACACCCAGGACCCAGGCTACAATCCCATGGTGTCTCTGTCCATTGTAACAGTATGATTGCTCTGGTGGTTCAATGTTGATTTAGGTCCCTATACCCTTGTCCCTGGGCTGGTAATCATTGTCTGCCATGTTGCCCACAGTGGGTTTAGACGTTAAACTTCAATGTTCTTCCATTCATGCACAATGGAATTTAGACGACAAAGAAGATCTTGAAAAAATGAAGATTAATCCTACCGCCTTTCTCGTCTATAACCATGGAAACCTCTTTTAATTTAAGTACATAAAGTATGACTGATGGTTTACAATACAAAAACAGTATAACATTATAACACACACACATTTTTTTCCTATTCAAGTCTGGATCTGTTTCAGGAACTTACTATGCATTTTGTATTTGAATACAAAATTTCACAGGTAGCATTAAACTGCCCACAAACAAGTAATAATAATAATAATAATAATAATAATAATAATAATAATAAACATTTGTACAGCGCCCTTCTTCACTACAGCTCATAGCAGCAAACCAGAACCATACTAAACCATTGCCAGTAACATGCTACAGCTCCATAACTTACCTTGAACTGTGTTCCTGCGGTGGCCGGCCTCTTCAGTGAATTGGCAGTTGGATTTCCTGTGGACAGAGTAATTAACCAAATCCTATTGTTGTGATTTCATAGTGCTTGTCTAGCTCAACACTCAGTCAGGCTAATACATTTCCTGTGGACAGTCAGAGTAATCAACCAAATCCTATTGTGATTTTATAGTGCTTGTCTAGCTCAACACTCTGGCTAATACAGGATCAAACTCCAGCCAAACAGTCAAACTCCAGCCATATAGTCAAACTCAAATAAAACCAAAGATCCAACACGTGGATTTGAGATCATGGCTTGACAACCTAGTGTAATGAATAAATGCAAGATTTTCATGCAAGGTTCATTATTATTATTATTATTATTATTATTATTATTATTATTAGTGACACTAGATCAGAAAACATTGATGTGACATCAATTTGTGCCTATAGCAGTAAGTAGGCCTACATTACCTTGTACACTGCATACTTTGTTTTCTTATTTTTCTCACATCATCACATATAACACACATCCAAACCCTAGTAGCAACCAATAGAAGCAAATGAATCAACGTACTAATTGTGGCTGCTCCATCCAAGAAGAAGAAGAAGAAGAGTTGGATATAATATAATAAAAGTACACCACTATTTTAAACTTTCGTTAGCTTTATTGTACTTCTTTTTTTTTTAAATGGTTACATTAAAAAAAAAAGTTACATGAAATGAAAAATAAAGTAAAAAATGGTCAAATTATCAAAAGAAATTGCTTGTGATCATTTCAACAACAACAAATAAAATAAATCTTGTGAGAACAATAAAAGTTCTGTTATCTTAAGTTGTGGTTCTTGGTGGACTTCGCTTCAGCCATCTCTTCCTGTGATGGTGACCACACAAGAGTCAAACTTCCAAAGGATTATCTCCCTGTATAAATGTGCCTTAATACTGGTCCACTTAGCTGCATTTATGTCCCTTGTCTCTTGTTTACAGCCCACAACAATACTAGAGTCGAAACTTTTAACAGGATGATCTCCCCTCCAAATATCGCTCATCATCATTAACCCACAAATTGTTTTTGGTTCTGGATCTTGCATCCCTCAAGTTCATAAAATTCAAAGTTTTAATTTTTGTTTCTCAGCAAGCACGGCAGCGTCAGTGCAGTGCCTCCCAGGGGACAAATGGAGATAATGATGGTAAAAGAAAGAAAGGCAACTGACCTTCAGGGAAGAGTTCAGGCATAAGAGAGTGTGAACACTGGAACATGGACTGGGAAAGATCGCGGAACAACAAGTCGTTGTTCTTGTCCAGGAATCCCTCCACTTTGTACGTCACCTGTGTAAAGAAGAGGTACTTTCTATTAAAAACAAACACAAATTTCAATGTTCCTACTGTCAAGAGACTGATACTTACAAAGCTGACCTTGACAAAAGAGAGATCTTTAACCCCTTTTCACTCTAAAACTGGCAGTTAGGATCAAACCCTGTTTCTTGTTCAATACTATCAGAAATGTCAAACACACACACAAACAGTATACAAATTAAAAAAAATGTATGGAAGTAAAGTTTGTGTGGGTGTCTCACATGTATGCACCAAATCATCAACCAAACTTCATTCTGCTGGATCCTGCTCTTTCTCTGCTTTTGTACCGTCTGCTTGGAATCAACTCTCACTTTCTCTGCCTTTGGACCGTCTGCTTGGAATCAACTCTCACTTTCTCTGCCTTTGGACCGTCTGCTTGGAATCAACTCTCACTTTCTCTGCCTTTGGACCATCTGCTTGGAATCAACTACCACTTTCTCTGCCTTTGGACCATCTGCTTGGAATCAACTACCACTTTCTCTGCCTTTGGACCGTCTGCTTGGAATCAACTCTCACTTTCTCTGCCTTTGGACCGTCTGCTTGGAATCAACTCTCACTTTCTCTGCCTTTGGACCGTCTGCTTGGAATCAACTCTCACTTTCTCTGCCTTTGGACCATCTGCTTGGAATCAACTCTCACTTTCTCTGCCTTTGGACCGTCTGCTTGGAATCAACTCCCACTTTCTCTGCCTTTGGACTGTCTGCTTGGAATCAACTCCCACTTTCTCTGCCTTTGGACCGTCTGCTTGGAATCAACTCCCACTTTCTCTGCCTTTGGACCGTCTGCTTGGAATCAACTCCCACTTTGTCTGCTTTAGGACCGTCTGCTTGGTATCTACTCTCACTTTCTCTGCCTTTGGACCGTCTGCTTGGAATCAACTCTCACTTTCTCTGCCTTTGGACCGTCTGCTTGGAATCAACTCCCACTTTCTCTGCCTTTGGGCTGTCTGCTTGGAATCAACTCCCACTTTCTCTGCCTTTGGGCTGTCTGCTTGGAATCAACTCCCACTTTCTCTGCCTTTGGACCGTCTGCTTGGAATCAACTCCCACTTTCTCTGCCTTTGGACCGTCTGCTTGGAATCAACTCCCACTTTCTCTGCCTTTGGGCTGTCTGCTTGGAATCTACTCTCACTTTCTCTGCCTTTGGACCGTCTGCTTGGAATCAACTCTCACTTTCTCTGCCTTTGGACCGTCTGCTTGGAATCAACTCTCACTTTCTCTGCCTTTGGACCGTCTGCTTGGAATCAACTCTCACTTTCTCTGCCTTTGGACCGTCTGCTTGGAATCAACTCTCACTTTCTCTGCCTTTGGACCGTCTGCTTGGAATCTACTCTCACTTTCTCTGCCTTTGGGCCGTCTGCTTGGAATCAACTCCCACTTTCTCTGCCTTTGGACCGTCTGCTTGGAATCAACTACCACTTTCTCTGCCTTTGGACCGTCTGCTTGGAATCAACTCCCACTTTCTCTGCCTTTGGACCGTCTGCTTGGAATCAACTACCACTTTCTCTGTTTTTGGACCGTCTGCTTGGAATCAACTCCCACTTTCTCTGTTTTTGGACCGTCTGCTTGGAATCAACTACCACTTTCTCTGCCTTTGGACCGTCTGCTTGGAATCAACTACCACTTTCTCTGCCTTTGGACCATCTGCTTGGAATCAACTACCACTTTCTCTGTTTTTGGACCGTCTGCTTGGAATCAACTCCCACTTTCTCTGTTTTTGGACCGTCTGCTTGGAATCAACTCCCACTTTCTCTGTTTTTGGACCGTCTGCTTGGAATCAACTCCCACTTTCTCTCCGCAGCAAACCCTCAATCCCCTCCTTCAAACAGAACCTAAAAACTCATCTCTTCTCGTCTTCCTTTGCTCATTAACCGTCTTCCACAACAATGGTCTGTTCCGCATGGTCTCTACCAACCCACATCTGCCAGCGTGTATATATTTTTGTGTTGTTTTCTTTCCTATGATTTTCTTTTTTTTGGAACATGAATGCGTGCGAATTGCACTTTAAACCGAATTTTTAAAGAGAGAGGAAAAAGCGCTATATAAATATCCTTATAATAATAATAATAATTATATACATTTTATTTTCTGTTCTGTACATGTTTACATACATTGACATACTAACACTGCACTCCAAAATTCACACACACATACATAGCGCACACAAACACAAACAAACTCCAAGATTCATACATAAACACATGTAGACTTCAGCAAACTATTTTGTGATTGCTGGATAGTAGTAGCCAGCGCTTTGAGATGCTCTCTGAGCTTATAAGTGCACTATATAAGAATAATATATTTCTTTCTTTATACACAGACAATACACACTGCACCCCCAGATTTATATACACACACACACACACACACGTACATACACACGTACACACCTACAAACTCCCAGATTCACACACACACCCCTAGAAACTCCCAGATTTAACCACACATATATGCACACACAGACATACACACACACACACATACACGCACACAAACCCCTACACATTCCCAGATTCAAACACACATATATGCACACACACACACACCATTCAAAATAAGACTTTCTGCACTATAAATGTCAAGACTTTTCTCTTGACACAATGACAAGAACTGCATGCGTCAATGTACCATATATTGTGTCTTGTAAACCTTGTTTTGGTTTTTATGACAATAAATATTCGTATTCGTATTCGTATTCGTATTCACACCTCAAAACTCCCACAATCACACATATATATGTATACACACTGACAAAACATAATAAACCCACATTTCCAGCGTAGTGCCTAAGACGGAAGGCATCGTGAGGCAGGGTTTTGTCAGACTGGTTCTTGCGACAGTTGCGACTCTCGTAATGGGGGTGTCCAGCACAGCGCTCGTTCAGTTTGGCCAGAAAGGTCTTGTCGGTGGTAATGCCGGGTCTCAGGCACTCCTCGTCCAGCAGTGACAGGATGCCTGATACGTTCTGTGCAAAAAAGACCAAGTCGCAGCTCAGTGCAGTGTGTTTTTACATAGAGTTTAGGGTCATCAGTGGACAGAAACACATCAGGTCACACTAAATGATGTAAACTAACAACAAAAGGTGCCATTGTCTCTGTGAACAAAATATACAATCCGTTAAACTAAAGGTTCTGACAAACAGATAATAATAACAATTACACTATTACTACTTCTACAACTAATTACACTGGATGCTATGTATGCACTTTTGTCTAAATCACTGGTCAGGCTTATGGTGTGTATTTTTTTCTTTGTGTGCATTATAAAGAAGAACACACAGGTCAACAACTGAACATTGCAAAAAGATATTATTTAGGAGGTGAAGGTGGGGTGAATGAATGTCAAAACTTTCCATGGCTCCCTCAAAAGACCTGCCAGTAGTGATCATCAATAAACTGGGCCCTATATATTATTCCCAAATTAACCGACTAGAAATTTTCGCTTCTAACACAGAAACCCACCTTTTCAATGAGTTCACAGATGACGGCATTGTTGAAGTAATCTACATGGATCCACTCAATGCCCTGAAAAGACAAACACAGGAACAATAATCTGAACTTTGGATTAAAGGCCATCCCAAACATGAAAGGAGAAGCTGGTTGTTGCAGGTGACAAAAGGATGAATCTCTCTCTCTCTCTCTCTCTCTCTCTCTCTCTCTCTCTCTCTCTCTCTCTCTCTCTCTCTCTCTCTCTCTCTCTCTCTCTCTCTCTCTCCTCTCTCTCTCTCTCTCTCTCTCTCTCTCTCTCTCTCTCTCTCTCTCTCTCTCTCTCTCTCTCTCTCTCTCTCACTTTTCAATATCAACAGTTTTTCTCTAAAAAAGATTGCACAAGATTTCTTTTCCGCATGAGCAAGTTCCTCAACTCAATGAAGTTGACCATTTGTACTGCAGCTTACAATTATCAAGTACATGCACATCTCATTTTTAAGAAGTAAATTCACTGACCTCACTGCATTCACAAAGATTAACTCTGGTAAACAATTATTGCATTGAGCTTAAAGGGTTTAATAGGGCTTAAGCCCTAACCCAAACTTTAGCTGAAAGGCAACACTCTTTGTCACTGTTCATAGTCTCAGTACCAGTCATTTACTGGCACTTTTTAAGGGTGAGCTAAACTGGCCTAAAGCTGTTCAAGTCAATACTATGTAACTGCATCTCCACAGATCTTTAAGGGTGAGCTAAACTGGCCTAAAGCTGTTCAAGTCAATACTATGTAACTGCATCTCCACAGATCTTTAAGGGTGAGCTAAACTGGCCTAAAGCTGTTCAAGTCAATACTATGTAACTGCATCTCCACAGACCTTTAAGGGTGAGCTAAACTGGCCTAAAGCTGTCCAAGTCAATGCTATGTAACTGCATCTCCACAGACCTTTAAGGGTGTGCTACAGTGGCCTAAAGCTGTCCAAGTCAATACTATGTAACTGCATCTCCACAGATCTTTAAGGGTGAGCTAAACTGGCCTAAAGCTGTCCAAGTCAATGCTATGTAACTACATCTCCACAGATCTTTAAGGGTGAGCTAAACTGGCCTAAAGCTGTCCCAGTCAATGCTATGTAACTACATCTCCACAGACCTCTTTGATGTATTCATCCTGCTCCTCCTTCAGGGTCAGCTCAATGAAGATCTGCTGAAGTTTTTCGTTGCAGTAGTTGATGATGAACTGCTCAAAACTGTTACTCTGCAATCCAACCAACAACAAAACAGGATTAACATTTTGATAAACACTCGAGTTGAAGATAAAACACCACATGCACTAAACACATATCCTCAAAGGGCATGGAGATTTTATTGGCACAATACAAGTCATCGTCATCATCATTAAAACCTTTTCCAGAATAAACTGTTACAAGAGAGAGCAACACAAAATAATCACATTCAGATTATGTGTTTGTGAATAGAATTGTATTATTTGCTAAAAGAACAAGAACAGTACTTAAATAAGAAACACTTTAGAAAATATTCTGTGCTTTGAACTGATTTGTCCTAATTAAAAAAAGGGGTATACAAATACCTTTATTATTATTATTATTATTATTATTATTATTATTATTATTATTATTATTATTATTATCATTATTATTATTATTATTCTGTTATTATTGATAGAATGTACCTATATGCTACATAGCAGGAGGTTTCAGGGTTAGTGTATAACGTTTTATTTTTGTAGTACCAAACAAATATTACACAAAATAAAAGCCATTTGCCATTGCATATAAAAATATATATGTGTTGCAGCATGAGAAAACCAGGCTAAAGTGTCAAAATATGAAAAATTACTTATTTATTTATTAACAAAGTACTAAAAATGATCTTCAAAATGCAAAAAACAGAATTGTTTTATCTTTATTGGTTGATGTTTTATGATTGTTTTTAATTTTTTTTTCTCGGGGGCTAATTTCCAGAAATTGCCTTCAAAGTTTTGAATGGTAAAATGATCATTACTTCACAACCAGAATTTTTTCCATGCATGTATTTGGTATCAAAACAATCAGGAAAATGGCAGCAATATGGCAGTGAGTTGAGATAAGATGAGAAAATTCACATTATACACCATCCACACAATACTGAACATAAACAAATTAAAACAGTACGCACAATTTTATTATGTACCCATGCATCCATAATGCATAGTGTTTTTAAACATATTTGAAATAAAACAAGTGTTTAGCAAGTCTATAATAACTCAAACACATAATAATATATCAAGAACATGGCCTGAATCAATCATTTTTCTAAAGTAAACCCTATCATAATGCCCCCTCCACCCCCCCCCCCCCTTTTAAATCCCTTGTCCGTCAAGTAATCTTTTGTTTAATTGCAAGCAGCTACATCAGCTCAGTTCAAATAGTCAAACAAAGATTACAAACCTAAAAAAAAGTTTCATTAGGTAGTTTTCAGTCCTAATAATCAAGCTTTAATAATTCCCCGATTCTCCACTCCCTTCCGCACGTCGAATAAATCTGTCGCGTCACAGGTGTAAATCAAAATAACATGTAATTTTGCTCTATAAAGTTTAAATAAACACAAATATCAAAGGAAATACTAATTACTAGTAATTTGGTAAATAGTCCTCATGTTCATTTCCTAAAACAGACAAACCAACAATAATAAATACTGAGAACATAGTCAACTTATCATGCTAGTAATATTGAATGCAGGCCAGACTACTTACCTTTTCAACCCTCCCCACCCCACCCCCACCCAACAAAATATACTACTGAAATATTTTCCACACTCCTACTGTAATTCTTTCACTGATATCGCCTTTTCAACCTTTACCTAAATCTATGCAAGTAGAATGACGGATTATTAAAGACACGCCTATAGCGAAGAGGCCTATGAAACATGAATCATTGAATGAAAACAAACGGTATCGTTTAATAACGGGATCAAGCTTCTGCTCGTCAGAATCATAATCCTCATCACAGTTCCCACCGGCACCATCATAAAAATAGTCCGAAAGCAGGTCTTGGAGCTCTTCAGAAGCAAAACCGGGTCGATTCAAGGCCCTAGCTACTCTAGCAGACGACACATCTACTGACGTTGGAGACGAAGCCATCACTTCCGGTTTCCAAAAAGAATCGGTCACTTATTTTGACAAATTGTTTCTAACAAATGCAACATAAATATTGCAAGAAAACACTTGAAATAGATGTAAGATGAGTTTATCTACATTAAAAAATTCACTTTGAACTAAAAATCATCGGAAATCTATAGGAAACACTTCCGTTTTTCACGACCCGGCAAGAGACACATTCGAACACAACTTGTGTCACAAGCAAGCTTCAGAACAAGGAATTTCATGAAAAATTCATATGCCACACTTTTATGTACCAAAAAGTAGTACCAATAGGGACTTTTCACTCCCCAGACGTTATATATCAATCCACATTAGGGATTTCCCTTCATAGTGGGACAAGAAAAGTTGGGGTATCGGAGGTCAATTAGTGCCATTGTTTTAGCAAGGTGTGATCAACACCCTTATCAAAATAAAAAAAAATAAACAATGCTTTAGTAATTTTTGAACAAAATCCGTTTGGGATATTAAAGAAAAGTCTTAAATAAAGACAAAGAGGCAACAATCTTAAAATTGATGGGGTAGCCTATTTTTAGTGTTCTACGGCTGTAGCAGCGAATCAATCCTGGCGTCTTTAGCCGGGTTTTGTCATGCGGCAACACATATAATTGTTAATGTTGTGTTGCAGTGAACTAAAGAAGCCCAACATCACACATTTCACCATCACGCATACTGAGGGTTGTCAACACTTGAAAAAATATAATATTAAACCCCCAAAGTAGCATCTTTTAAAAGTTTTGATATAAATGTTTGTGTTATGTTCCTATTATAATACCATATCACACACACGCACCCACGTGCACCTTTACACACACGCACCCATTCAAGCACGTCCAATCAAACACACACACACACACCCACAACAAGTAGAAACGCCGTTGTGATGACTTTTATGAAGCTCTACATACGTTACTTTGAAATTTTTACAAATTTGTTTATTTGTTAAAGCTTTTCCTAACCCTAATTATAACTCTAACACTAACCCAAACCCTAAGCGTAACACAGACCTAACCCTAACGGAACACTTTTTTGATGTCAAAATAACGGGGTCAGTCAAAAAAAGTACGTAGAAGTTCAAGTGTATGTCAGAATAACGGCGTTTTTACCTAGCCACACACACACTCACACACACACGCACACACCCACACTCACACACACACACACACACACAGTAATTTGCTGCTCCATATAAACTTCTGTTTACATCCTGGTAATATCTTGCAGGGAGGGTTTACCATTTGGTGGGATAAACACCTTGCTACATGGGTGAGAGTTGATAGTCAAATGTATTGCCAAGTCTTCTCAATGAAACATTTAAACATTAAATGAAAATAATAATAAAAGAAACATACATGAATAAATAAATATATCAATAAATGAGTAAATAAAATGAATGAATAAATAAATGTAAAAAAATGAAAACAAAAGTAAAACATGGACTGCTTTGATACCTCTTTACCCACTTCCACTTTCAGCTCCATATCAAACTAAGTGTCACGTTTCTTTTCTCACACTTTTATACAAGATGCACCAATTTGATACAAAAGTCAAAATATTTATAATGATGATGATGATGATGATGATGATAATTATTATTATTATGATACTACTACTACTACAAATACTACTACTACTACTACTACAAATAATAATAATGATGATGATGATGATAATGACAAGGACGACAACAACAATTACAATAATAATAATAATAATAATAATTTAAAAAAAATAATAATAATAATAACAACAACAATAATAATTTATTTTGTCAACTTCCCATATTGTGTATCAAGTAAGGTTAGAAAAGTGGGTGCAAAAAAGCAATATATTTTCAGGAGAAGTGCAATAGTCATCCAAGTCATTGTGTGGACAGTACAAGTTAGCATTCTGCTCTGTAATAATTTAGATATGTCAATGGAAATTTCCATACATTTCACACAATTCTTCAACCAAACCAGTGATTGTGTTTGTGTTGCCAGGTATTACAGTGTGGACATCATTATTACATCTAACCCCAAGCACCACTGCATACTAAGGAGAGGAGATGGGCATGACCCTCATTAAGCTGGCCCATAAAAAAGGAAGATCCCAAATGCCTTTTTCCTGTAAGACAGAGGTTATGGCAAACAGCACCACCATCACTGTGCCTACATGGGTGTGGCAATTCAGTTTCTTAATTTTTAAAAGTGAGATAATAAAGTTTTGCTGTATCGTGTAATTGGTGTCCTTAATTCTGTTATCCCATAACTGTCCTTGATTTGTTATCCTATAGATGTCCTTGATTTTTTTTATTCTATAGATATCCTTGATTTTTTATCCTATAGATGTCCTTGATTTTTTATCGTTTTGATGTCCTTGATTTTTATTCTCTAAGGTGTCCTTGATTTTTTTAATTCTATAGATCTATGTCCTTGATTTTTTATCCTATAGAATTGTTTTTTATGTCCTTTAGATGTCCTTGATTTCTGTATCCTATAGATGTCCTTGAATTTATCCTACACTGCCAAATAATAACATCATAGGAAGCCCCAGTGACCATTTGGCAGAAAAAGTGTCCAATATTTCCAAGCTGCTCCAACAGACCTCACACTCAAAGGAGGAGTTTTCTCCCAGAAGCGTTTTTAAGAAAAAATGGTAGGTGACTGGTCTAGTGGAGAAGATAGTATAGTAGATTGATAGAACAGAGTAGGAATGAGAAACAAAGGAGAAAGACAGCGACAGTGGGAATTTAAAGCCCTAAATATCCAGAAAGCGGTGATACTATTTCTACTGAAACCCCCGGCACCCTATGGGGGGGGAGGGAATGAGGGAGGAGAGGGAGGAGAGGGAGAGGGGGTATATCTACAGAATTATGCTGTTTTGAAAAAATATATGTAACCATAATCCCTAAAGAGATTATCAGCAAAACGTCTCAGTGATACCAGGTATATGCATGGAAAGGCCTACTAGTTTCAGCCAGAATAAAAACTTAAGCCTTGTGTTTACAACTCCATATTCTTTATATATAAAACAGGTCAAGTTCATTGAATGACTAATAGCATATTCTTACTTGACTAATAGCATATTCTTACTTGGCTATAGCATATTGTTACACATCAAAAGCACTGAGCCTAAATACAATGTAGAACTTTAGATGCCGCTAGCCAGTATAATTATATTGAATGTGTTTACAAATAAAAATAACAACAAAAGTTATTAGAATAGACCTGGTTGTAAAGACCCGTTTGATCATATCTTAATTCCAAGAGGACAAGTTGTGGAAAGAATTGGCTGCAGGTTCTATAAATCATCGGCCAAAACAAATATACAATATACTATGCTACACTATATACTATACTACATTTCTTGCTAAGTTTTCACAGATAGATGATGTCTGTTATTCTTAAAAACTGCTGACATGTTATGTTCCCCAAACTAGTCCTGGTATAATGTATAATCTAAAACTTTCTTTGCTAGTATATACTGAATGTGTTTACATTTCTTGTAAAAGTTTTGAAGGGTGGCTGGTATATGTTATTCCTGCAAACTGTGTACATATACCGTTGCCAACAATTGTCAGGGTATAACACTTAATCTACACCTTTGTTTGCCGCTAGCCAGTAGATTTTGAATGAGCTTACATGTCCAATGTTCTTGTGTCAAAATGGGGACAATGACGATTGTGTATCATGTATCATATATTTCTGCCAAAGGTTTCTATGGTAGATCAGATGATAGCTGCTATTCATACTGTTTACATGTTACCTTCCCAACCCTGGACAGAGCACACAACGTTCCGTCTATATAGGTGAACCAAGGCATAGAGTACAAAGTAGCACAGGGAATCTAAGGCAGTTGTTCATCCACAATTCATACCTGCCCATTTGACGACTAACGCACACAAAGGATATGCAACAAAAACAACAAATGTTTAGTTAAAACCATCAATCATGCTGAACAATAATCTAAAAAAACTAGAGATGAGCAAAATGAAAGTTGGCAGACACTAAAAAAGAACTAACTGCTAACACAAAGAGAAAACGAACACGTTTTAATGTACTATTGTTAAGGACTGATTGAACTATCAAACAACACGTTTTAATGTACTATTGTTAAGGACTGACTGAACTATCAAACAACACGTTTTAATGTACTATTGTTAAGGAATGATTGAACTATCAAACAACACGTTTTAATGTACTATTGTTAAGGACTCATTGAACTTATCAAACAACACGTTTTAATGTACTATTGTTAAGGACTGATTGAACTATCAAACAACACGTTTTAATGTACTATTGTTAAGGACTCATTGAACTATCAAACAACACGTTTTAATGTACTATTGTTAAGGACTCATTGAACTATCAAACAACACGTTTTAATGTACTATTGTTAAGGACTCATTGAACTATCAAACAACACGTTTTAATGTACTATTGTTAAAGCCTGATTGAACTATCAAACAACATGTTTTAATGTACTATTGTTAAGGACTGATTGAACTATCAAACAACACGTTTTAATGTACTATTGTTAAGGACTCATTGAACTATCAAACAACACGTTTTAATGTACTATTGTTAAGGACTGATTGAACTATCAAACAACACGTTTTAATGTACTATTGTTAAGGACTGATTGAACTATCAAACAACACGTTTTAATGTACTATTGTTAAGGACTGACTGAACTATCAAACAACACGTTTTAATGTACTATTGTTAAGGACTGACTGAACTATCAAACAACACGTTTTAATGTACTATTGTTAAGGACTGATTGAACTATCAAACAACACGTTTTAATGTACTATTGTTAAGGACTCATTGAACTATCAAACAACACGTTTTAATGTACTATTGTTAAGGACTCATCGAACTATCAAACAACACGTTTTAATGTACTATTGTTAAGGACTCATTGAACTATCAAACAACACGTTTTAATGTACTATTGTTAAGGACTCATTGAACTATCAAACAACACGTTTTAATGTACTATTGTTAAGGACTGATTGAACTATCAAACAACACGTTTTAATGTACTATTGTTAAGGACTGATTGAACTATCAAACAACACGTTTTAATGTACTATTGTTAAGGACTGATTGAACTATCAAACAACACGTTTTAATGTACTATTGTTAAGGACTGACTGAACTATCAAACAACACGTTTTAATGTACTATTGTTAAGGACTCATTGAACTATCAAACAACACGTTTTAATGTACTATTGTTAAGGACTGATTGAACTATCTAACAACACGTTTTAATGTACTATTGTTAAGGACTGATTGAACTATCTAACAACACGTTTTAATGTACTATTGTTAAGGACTCATTGAACTATCTAACAACACGTTTTAATGTACTATTGTTAAGGACTGATTGAACTATCAAACAACACGTTTTAATGTACTATTGTTAATGACTCATTGAACTATCAAACAACACGTTTTAATGTACTATTGTTAAGGACTGATTGAACTATCAAACAACACATTTTAATGTACTATTGTTAAGGACTGATTGAACTATCAAACAACACGTTTTAATGTACTATTGTTAAGGACTGATTGAACTATCAAACAACACGTTTTAATGTACTATTGTTAAGGACTGATTGAACTATCTAACAACACGTTTTAATGTACTATTGTTAAGGACTGACTGAACTATCAAACAACACGTTTTAATGTACTATTGTTAAGGACTAATTGAACTATCAAACAACACGTTTTAATGTACTATTGTTAAGGACTGACTGAACTATCAAACAACACGTTTTAATGTACTATTGTTAAGGACTAATTGAACTATCAAACAACACGTTTTAATGTACTATTGTTAAGTACTCATTGAACTATCAAACAACACTTTTTAATTGACTATTGTTAAGTACTCATTGAACTATCAAACAACACGTTTTAATGTACTATTGTTAAGGACTCATTGAACTATCAAACAACACGTTTTAATGTACTATTGTTAAGTACTCATTGAACTATCAAACAACACGTTTTAATGTACTATTGTTAAGGACTCATTGAACTATCAAATAACACGTTTTAATGTACTATGGTTAAGGACTCATTGAACTATCAAACCCTGCATAGGAGTAACTTATTATTTTTTCAGTTTTAACTAACAGGTAGCAGGCAAACTTTCATTGTATCTATCTCTAAACATTGTTCATGAAAACATAATTATTATCATGCAAAACAATGCTTTGAAACACTAACACAAAAATGTACAATGAAATTAACAAGAAAGATGAGAACTAATCATAAATAGACAATAAGGACTGATAACTGGCTTGGGAACTCCTGTCAACATCTAAGCCAGCTAAAGGAGTTGTGTGTGAAAGGCGATGTTTGATCTACTTTCCTCAAGCTGTTTAACCACAGCTCAACATTTTAAGGTGTGAGTTTCATCCAAAAGACTGGTGTTTTGTATTCAGATGTTCAAACTCTCCATGCTATCACTTATTCTTTTGTTTTTGTTGGAAAAGATCAGTTAAACAAGGTGATCTTTCATAAGTTATTTTATCATCACTGTAGTGTAAATTTGCATAATGGAAATGGGAACTCTTTCCAGACTGAAGAGTACCAGTAGGACAAACTTGTTTAAAAAATATACACATCAATAACTATAAGGGCAAAGCCCATATGAATCACATGTTCCTCTCTATGCTATTGACCTTGAGATGACCTTGACTTCCGGCACGAAATACACTAATGTAATATTAAATAAACTACAGCACAAGTTGTATTATGCCCAAAAAAAACTGACCATGGGATGACCTTGATCTTCAGTGACCTTGAACATGGGTTGAACTTGACCTTCACGTGACCTCACATGCTCATGTATGATCACACAACTCAACGTTGTTGCATACTACGGGTTAAATAGAGCCATTCCACTATACGATGACCTTTTTTATTTTATGTTTTTGCAAAGCCTCAAATGACCCTGACTTTCAAGATCATGCAAAAACAGAACATATACCAAAAATCAATCTATCATCTCTACATACTTCAAATTTGAACATTACATCTCTCATAAGTTAGGGTCAAGGTCACTTCAATTTCAAAGTACCTATACTAACTGACTTTAGACAGCTCCAGTGACCTTAACCTTGGAGTGAGGTTTTGACCAAATGTGCATAGGATGTTTGTCTCATTGATATCTATCATGCATAAAAAAATCATAAGCTCAATATTAATAACTTAGAAAAAAAAATTTGTTGAAAAATTGTCATTTAAAAAATTAACATTTGATGACCCTGTGACTTTGATCTTGAAGTGAAGTCATTCATTCACTGATCATTTATGAGGTCTCATGGATATAAACCATCTTACCAAGTTTTGTTTGTGATAGTTGAAATAGATTCTGGGATATTAATCCACTTGCAAGTTTTGCATGTCCAGATGCTGGACGGGAAACAGCGAACAGATGGACGAGCGGCCCAAATTGTTATTATTATTTTTTTAATGTCATTTTTAGACAGTTTAAGAATCCTCTCACACAGATTTACAAAAATCTTGAAAACCTTTTTTGGGGGGATGAATACATCGAGTCACATTGCTATGTATGGCAGTCAACAATTTAAAGAACAATCAGAAACTACATCTTTGGTTCTTATAGTGTACATGAATAGGTTTAGGAGATTATCTTGAGCAAAATGTTATATAAAACAAATTTAAGGCAATTGAGCAAGACAAGCATGCCATTTGTGATCTCAGATGAGGAATTAACATCAAAATTAAAACATTTTTATTTATTCAATAAATTGCCAACTTTGCTGTTGCATGGCATTGATGCCAGTGTGGTAACTAAATGAAGATCAACTTAAATGAAGAGAAACAAAAGACAATGTTTCAAACACAACAAAGTCCACACATGCATGCGTGATGAAAATCCTGAACGAGGCAAACATGGATCTCACTACATTCTGCCAACAGTTTTTGCGTTTTTCATGTTCCACATTCAACAACAGAAAAACGCGTAAATGAAGTTTTATGCGTTACATACATTGGTAGAAATATGCCATCAATACAAGGTGACAAAAGCAAAAACGTTAAGTTTCAACACTGAATACACAGGTTCTATTCTCATGTAGGGCAAGATAAAATGTCCATTTTCCACTGTCTGTCATAGCAGTATCATTGCTCTGGTGGTTCAGTGTTGATTTGAACCCCTCTTTCTTGTGGTGGGTATTCCTGTCTGCCGTATCACTAATGTTGAGTGTAGACGTTAAATTTTAATAATCTTCAGCAAGCCCACAACAACAACAAAAATGTTACATAAAAAAACCAAAATGTGCTGTCTGTGAGTGATTGACGTGCATGGAACACCATGTATTGTCATCTTGTACACGTTCATTGCTGTCTGTGACTGACTGACGTGCATGGAACACCATGTATTGTCATCTTGTACACATTCATTGCTGTCTGTGACTGATTGACGTGCATGGAACACCATGTATTGTCATCTTGTACATGTTCATTGGTGCTGTCTGTGACTGACTGACGTGCATGGAACACCATGTATTGTCATCTTGTACACGTTCATTGGTGCTGTCTGTGACTGACTGACGTGCATGGAACACCATGTATTGTCATCTTGTACACGTTCATTGGTGCTGTCTGTGACTGATTGACGTGCATGGAACACCATGTATTGTCATCTTGTACACGTTCATTGGTGCTGTCTGTGACTGATTGACGTGCACAGAACACCATGTATTGTCATCTTGTACACGTTCATTGGTGCTGTCTGTGACTGATTGACGTGCATGGAACACCATGTATTGTCATCTTGTACACGTTCATTGGTGCTGTCTGTGACTGATTGACGTGTACAGAACACCATGTATTGTCATCTTGTACATGTTCATTGGTGCTGTCTGTGACTGATTGACGTGCACAGAACACCATGTATTGTCATCTTGTACATGTTCATTGGTGCTGTCTGTGACTGATTGACGTGCACAGAACACCATGTATTGTCATCTTGTACATGTTCATTGCTGATCTCTGATTTCACAGCACCCTATAAGGGTCTGTTGTTCACCTGACACTGTCGAGCGAGCTCCGCTGATGTAAGACATAAGATGACCTATGACCAAGTGCCCAATATGGACCATTGCTATTTAGGTAAATCAGCGGTTTTGAATAGAGAGTTACCTATTAGCCACCTCACTCTCTTGTTCCTGTGACAGTGCACAGCATAAGCCAAGCTGACAATGATGCCACACAACATATCACACACAAGATGCCACCTCCATCTCTTGTTCCTGTGACAGTGCACAGCATAAGCCAAGCTGACAATGATGCCACACAACATATCACACACAAGATGCCACCTCCATCTCTTGTTCCTGTGACAGTGCACAGCATAAGCCAAGCTGACAATGATGCCACACAACATATGACACACAAGATGCCACTTCAAGGACAGACTCAATGATAAGCTGATACTACTGACCTCAAAAACTTCAAAACCGTAGATATCCAGCACTCCCATCACCTTCGTTCTCTGACCACCACGCACCTGCCAACAGTAACATTACAATAAATAAACAACATTTTTAAAATAAGCAGACACATACATGAATAAATAAATAAATAAATACTACATACATAAACAAATCCAAACAATATTGAATAATCACTACTATGGTGGCACCAACTGTCCAATATCAATCAGAAACTAAGGAAGGCTGTAAACTATACTTGTACAAACCCTGCTGTTTGCTTTTATTGTATTGTACCACCAAGTTCATATTGAAAACATCACCACACAACAAAAATAAATGCCCATTTAAACGAAAATACATTTTTAAAAACAACAGAATAACAACATCAAAAATAAATAAATTGTAACAATCACAACTGAGACATAGTTTCAAAACCACAGGGCACACTAGAAGGAGAGTGTCAATAAGAGTTATGGTGGTGACTAGTGGCTTACTGCTGCACACAATCTTCATCTTTAGGCTATAGTTGCTCTGTACTACACCTTATTACCTCAGGTAGTCCCCCATAGCCTGTGGCCATAGGGGAGCGTGAAGATCACACTTATCTTGGGCCAGCGTAATGAGGGTGATGACCATCTCTCTCCCTCACTGCTTTACTTTCCCCACCCTTAATAGAGGAGGTTCTCAGTCACAGTTGAGTCAACTGGGGGCGTTGTTATTTGTCGCTTCACGTTTTGCGGTCACCCATCCAAGTGCTAACTGCACTGGACGATGCTTAACTTGCGACACAGTAGTGAGTGCTCCAACCACTGCGCTATCCGACACCCCTTATTAAATCAGGTAACATTTAAACACCATTTGTCCTCCTTTCATATTTGGTTTTTACCAAACAAATAAGTCTGTGCAAACAGCAAACAAATGAGGCTAGAAATTCAATTTAACACACACCAGATACATCCACCCTAAACAATTTCTGCCCGTAATATAATGTTCTTTTTGTGTGTGTAAATAAATAAATACATTTTAGAATTTTAATGTTGTTCCGAAGGAACACCATATTCCGCAAAACAATTTAGCCAAAGCTATGATTACTTTTCACCGCAAATAATATTTAAAATAAATTATATTGCAATATAAAGTTGTAATTGTAAGGAGAAAAGTCTACAGTCTAAAAGATTGCGTATGAAAAATGCAACTACGTTACAATATAAAAAACTGTAATTTTACAAATTAATCTTAAAGTAATAAAGATGGAAGAGAAATTTAAAAAAAATTAAATTGCAGTATTTAAACAAGTACAAAATAATCTTGAAGTGAATAAGCAGTTGAAAAAGTCTAAAGTATAAAAGATTGCATGGAAAAACCAATCTCTAAGCAATGTCTATGTTACGTTGAAACGCGTACGAAAGTATGTCGAAAGCGCGCACGATAGATCTAATCGTTTCGTTTTGCAAAGTATTCAATAATGGAGTTTATTTACCTTTGATTTGAGTTTGCATTGTTGTTTGGAGAGGTTTTGTATAACGTTGATAATTTTTGTTGGTCGATATTGATGTAGAATATTCTGGATATGCGTATTTACTCTTGATAGAAATTTCCGGATGGATATCGAAGGTCGTGAATGTTCCCGGAAGTAGAGAAAATGTGAATGACGTAAGTCAGTGATGACGATCTTTAGTTCGATTGGTGGCAGTGCGTCATTTCTACCATATACCAAATTGTTCGAGAAAAGAGAGAGGTTATTTAATCGTGTGCCGAGTTGCTGTTGGGAGATAGAAAAGTTGTTGATAGTGATTCGGAGAGTTGCTGTGAAAGTTGTTGAGCTGAGTTGAGAATTGTATGCAGTTGTTGATGTGTGCTGAATAAAAGTGGAAAACTTCATACGTCGACTTTGTGACTTATATGCTGCTGAGCGGGTTGCGTGAATAAACGAATCTGAGTTACACAACTATCAGGAATTCAAGCATCGGGGCTGAATCAGATACTGATAGAAAACTCCAACATCAAACTGAGTGTAACAGTCTATAAAACAGTAATTTTACAAATTAATCTTGAAGTAATAGCAATAGATAAGAAATTTAAAAGAAAAAAAATTGCAATATATAAAATAGTAATTGTAAAAAATAATCTTGAAGTAAATAAGCAGTTGCGAAAGTTTAAAGTATAAAAAGATTGTGTGGAAAAAAGACCAATATGTTGCAATGTATATAAAACAGTAATTTTACAAATTAATCTTGAAGTAATAAAGATGAATAAAAAAGGATTTCACTGTAAAATATTGCATAAAAGTATTAGTCAAGTTTTTTTTTAATATCCCTGAAAAATGCAACATCTATTAAGAAACAAAAAAAGCTACCACCCATCCAAAAACTCAAATAATGCTCCACCAAGCTATCGAGTACAAACTTTCTAATTGCAAAATATGAAAGTTCACAGTCAAATCACACTGATATATAAAAAATGTTTTTTTTTAAAAAAGCGCTGATAATCAACAATTGTTTTTGGTCCAAAATAAGCATTACTCATAATGTTCCTACTGGACTTCAATAAGCAATATATCAATGCAAATAAGTAATTGTTGAAAAAATGAAAATTGTCAAATCTTGTGTGCATCACTTTATAATAAGCATTATTATAAATGCCAAGAAATAAACTCTGTAAAAATAAAGGAATGAAAATGTCAAAAGGGGGCATAAAATGTTATTTTGAAGCATCCTTTATTACACAACATTTAAAAAAAAATACATATACATCGATAAAAGTCAGTCTATATTATTATACAAAACATTACAGCGCCAGAAAATGATATGAGAGAGAGAGAGAGAGAGAGAGAGAGAGAGAGAGAGAGAGAATCAGTTCAGCAGCTCCCACTCGGTGCAGCATAAGTCCGTGATTTCTTCATCAGATTGACAGAGTTTGTTGCCTACACCAAAGAACAAGAAGAAGAGCGAGGAAGCCCAGAGAAGGAAGAAGAAAAAGAAGAAGAAGAAGAGAGGGAGCCCAGAGAAGCAAGAAGAAAAAGAAGAGGAAGAAAAAGATGTCTGTCATTCAGGTTTCACGTTAGATTATGTTCAATAGGCCACAAAACCAGTAACAGCTATTCAAAGTATACAACTAAAAAATCCAAAAGCTGAACTGCAAAACAGTTAGGCCCGCTTTTTAAAGATTTGAAATTGTAGGATTTTTTTGGTTACATTATTTATTTACAAACTAATGTGCATATATTGAAAATCTACTAGATACATAAATAAAGGAAGAAATAAATACAAGTTGCAAAACAATCCTGTTAGTGGGTGTAAAAAGCTCTGCCTACCACTAAACCATACCAAGCCATACCTCCTGAAATACAATAAATTCACAATGTTTTCATACCAAACACCACCACTTTAAAACCTAAGTTCCAAATTCATAGCATTCACAGTAAACATCAAACTTCTCTTCCAAATGTCATGTATAGTTCAGCATAAAAATGGGAACACCAACAGCAACAGTACTATACCATCAAGAAAAAAATAAACAGGCATGGGAATTGCTGATATGAAAAAAAAAGAAATAGAAGGGGTCTGGTCTGAGGCCTTGCTTCTATGGAGCATTTTCAAAATCAAGAAAACCATCTGCTCAACAAGGCTTATTTTGAGGTTAAAATGTGTGAATTGTGCAGTATGACAAACATTGTTGGTTTGAATGACTGAAGAATGTGTGAATTGTGCAGTATGACAAACACTGTTGGTTTGAATGACTGAAGAATGTGTGAACTGTGCAGTATGACAAACACTGTTGGTTTGAATGACTGAAGAATGACTGTGTGAATTGTGCAGTATGACAAACACTGTTGGTTTGAATGACTGAAGAATGACTGTGTGAATTGTGCAGTATGACAAACACTGTTGGTTTGAATGACTGAAGAATGACTGTGTGAATTGTGCAGTATGACAAACACTGTTGGTTTGAATGACTGAAGAATGTGCTGCTGTGATGTACTGGACATCATAGTGCTGATACCCAATGTATAAAACATACCCACATAAACCTTCTTTCTTACCTCTTTATTTTCTTCATTTTATGTTTTTAATTTTTGTGTAAATCATTCATTAATTTTTTGGCAAATGTGTTGTTTTTTTCCAACTAGAGAATATCAACCAGGTGGCAGACAATTTCCATCCCTGAACAATCCAAACCTCCAAAAACATGTAATGCATAACAACCAACCAACACACAGATAACACCAATTGCCAAACACAGTCATCAAGTTCACAAAACCCACAGTACTGTAATCCAATCCTTGTCTCTTTTCAGACAACAAACCAGTCAAAAACCGTTTCTTTTGTCAAAAAACACAAACTTCCGCATAACCAAAAAGCCTGCTAAGAACATAATGTTTAAACAAAAAACAACTTCAGAGAACACATTAGCTATGTTAATTCATTCCATTCTCCAATTGAGGAAATCTCCTAACACCTTTCCACACAAACCTCACCAGCTCCTTTGCATGCTGCTTCTTTGACTTTTCCTTCGGCTTTTGCAGATTTGCAATGCAAATTTTCTTATATTCCATCTGAAATAGTGTGGCGTCACTCAGCATATATGATTAAAATACTGTCAATTAACTGTGTTCTACATCGAAGGGTCACATCAAGTGAACGAAAGATTTAAGGTGTATATATTTTATGACTCCCCTTTCACAGTTGAACAAAAATGGACTGCTGACAAGCCTGCTTGAACAATATTTTTTTGGGATGATTTCTATGTCAGGGCAGCTGGAAAAGCTCAAGGCTGAAGTTTAAACATTCACTGTCAAATAGTTTCTAAAATTACAAGACGTCTTGGTCCCCAGGAATGACAATTTTCAAGGGCAAAACGGATGCATTTACAGGTCATTAAAACACGCTACATCAAGCTAAACAAGCTTGGTAATATTCTGATTAATAAATTACAAATCAAATATCTGATTATTATAAATATAATAAAAATAGAAAACATCAAGTTTTACATCACAGAAAGCATTAGATTATTATATAAAGCAAACCTTAATTATTACATCACTAACATTTTGATTTGGGTTGAATACACAAGACTGGCATTTTGCTAAACACATGAGCCAACAATCTGATAGTTAAACAAACAACACAAATCTGATCATTAAACCAAAAACAAACACCTGATTATTTCATTTTAAAACATCTTATACTTACACCCCAAAAATCTTATTATTTAATTAACACAAATCTAATAATGACACACACAAAAAAAAACATCTTATTATTTCATTAACACAAATCTGAAATGCAAGTACACAACAATGAGTGGCTAATTTCACAGGGCACAAAGGTTTACCTTGATACTGTCGTTGATGCGGTGGACCAGCCATGAGAACATGCGACTGTACACAGCTTTGCACAACGCATCGCGCGCATAGACTGACTGAAACATAATTACCACCAACGTTACATTTAATTTAAAACACTCAAAACATTAACATTACTATTTATTTATCCCAGAGGGTATGTATGTGTGCATGCATATGAGCGCTAAGACCAAACGTTTATTTGGTTTTGCGATTTAAAAACTAAATGATTATTATTGTAATTTGCAGAGAAGACTTGCGAAAAGTCCACTAAAATTGAGAGTATCCTTAATTTACAAACTTCCTTAAAGGTCAACCACAGTGCTCGGTCAAAAAATTTCTGCTGAAAGAACTTTACTAAATAATACCAGATGCAAAAAATTCGGTAAGCAAAGCTCTACCGTTTAATAGATATCGATCACTGAAAGTGGGATTTCCTACCTGTAATTAAGGGTAAGGGAAGTAATAATCTAAAACGCAGCTATCGCTGATCTCCCCTCGCAGTGACGTCAGCAGCTGAATACAATGGCCGACTGCGAAGAAGTTACAAGCGAGACAAGCAGTGTTTCTTCACTCGATCTGTCGTGTTACAGCAGTGCTCTCTTCTGTTAGAAACGAATTCGACCCCCGAGTACTAATTGTAATAATAAACAAATAATTATACGTTGTATACATGTATACCCTCTTGCGTTCCCTTTTCTGAAAAGCTCCTCTGACTTTCCTGACACACGGCAAACTGATAGCAGACGATGGATGTGTAGTAGCCACTGTGACTAGTTGAAGTTGAAGCAGTACTAGTAGGCCTACTACTAGTAACTTGAATCACTGTTGCTGTTGTTGAGGCGCTTGTTGCAATGGCACACGGACTTTGGATCGTTGGAACAGAGCCAGGCTTTAATGTCTGTATTGTTTTCATCCCAAACTTGGGGGGTAGCAGTCTTCAGCGAAGTGTTTTGCGCAAATTGCTGACGACGCAGTTGGTGTCCCGTACTTCGGACCGAAGTTTACACGCTTTTCCTGCACGAAACTCACCCACTTATTTCGCACTTCTTCGTTTTTTGGAAACCTATGCAATGTTAACCCATCCGCTTGTTTGTTTGTACAACCTCCTACGGCACAATTTAGGCCACTGCTCTTCGTTTTCCTGCGTTTTGGTAGAGAAGGGGCACTATCGGACTCTATATTGTCTACAGCATTTGACGTCACGAGCCATGTGGTTACGTGAGCGGGCTTTTCGAAGGTGCAAAAGTTTATTCGAAGTAGATTTTATTAAATATTAAAAAAAGGCAGTATTTTTCGGAAAAAATTTGTTTGGCATGTGACTTCTTTTATTATGTAGATATTTTGTGCTCAGTTTTATGTTTCAATGATGTTGACCTTTAAAAGGTCTAATTACACTCATCGTGGCATTTGATCTTCATGGTGTTTACAGTCTACTATATTACACTACATTAAAAAATACACACACCAGTCAAAGTCAGTCTCTATTATTCAACAAATTAAAGAACTGGAAAATCATTAGAGAGAGAGAGAGAGAGAGAGAGAGAGAGAGAGAGAGAGAGAGACTAGAAGGGCAAATCCCATATGACTCACATGCTCCTTATGGAACTTGCAATATTTAACATGAAAATGAGTGCCCAGATAAAACAAAACGAAACGGTGGCATTAAAATGCAAATACCGATTTTGATCTTTCTATGCTCTTGACCTTGAGATGATCTTGACTTCCAGTACCAAATGCACTCATATACTATGTCATAATGAAATAAAGTACAGAAAAAATGGCAATGATTTTCCAAAGCATGAGAAGATCCCTGAATGAAGTTGTCAGAAGAACATCTTCATGCAAAGAAAGTCTCCACAATTTGGCTGGCTGGCTACGGAGATGAGAAAGAAGCTCACTTTGTGAAAGACAATTTAGTGTCAAACATAGTTGTAAAATCTAGTGCTGCAGTGTTGGTAGTTTTCAACAGGGTTGTGTTTAGAAAGCGACTACTGGCCCCTGTAACAAGGGAGACAACAAGTGTGTATAAAACACAAGTGATTACGGTGACGCATAAAAAGATCAGCTGGAGTTTACTGATAGCATCTTGGATAACATCCTTTAGAGAGGGAGGGAGGGAGGGAGGGAGGGAGGGAGGGAGAGAGAGAGAGAGAGAGAGAGAGAGAGAGAGAGGTAGAGAGCGAGAGAGACAGAGACAGAGATAGAGACAGACCAGTGTATAGGGTGGGAGACGACACAAGCAGGAGAGAGGCAACAAAGGATGGAGAGAGAAAGGCTACAACATACATCGGAGACGCTGAGGTCCGTGGTGACAAAGTCTCCTTTCACTGCCACAGTTCTGTGTGTCAAGGCGTTGGCCAACACTTCGTATGAACACCCCACCAGCTCCGCCGCTTCCTCCACAACTGAAAGACAAATCAATCAGTCAAGTCAAGCAATCACCAGAGAAGCAGCCTATAACAGCCCTTGGACACAGCCAGAACAAGTTCAGCGCATGTCAGATGGCACAACAGCAAGTGTCACGTGACAGCCCATTAGTGCTGCTGTGGTCACAGTGACATGAAGTCCTACCACTGTGAGATGAAGCCCTACCACTGTGAGATGAGGTCCTACCACTGTGAGATGAAGCCCTACCACTGTGAGATGAAGCCCTACCACTGTGAGATGAAGTCCTACCACTGTGAGATGAAGCCATGAAGCCCTACCACTGTAAGATGAAGTCCTACCACTGTGAGATGAAATCCCACCACTGTGAGATGAAGTTCTACCACTGTGAGATGAAGTCCTACCACTGTGAGATGAAGTCCTCCACTGTGAGATGAAGTCCTAAGACTGTAAGATGAAGTCCTACCACTGTGAGATGAAGTCCTACCACTGTAAGATGAAGTCCTACCACTGTAAGATGAAGTCCTACCACTGTGAGATGAAGTCCTACCACTGTGAGATGAAGTCCTACCACTGTGAGATGAAGTCCTACCACTGTGAGATGAAGTCCTACCACTGTGAGATGAAGTCCTACCACTGTAAGATGAAGTCCTACCACTGTGAGATGAAGTCCTACCACTGTAAGCATCACAAGTCATGTCGTTTCCTCCCAATGCAGTCGACTGTTTACCCAAGCTAGTCCACAGTAGCAATGTTCAATAGGGAGCTACTTTTCAACCACCCTGCAGCTAACACATCACCTTTTGAAGAAGGGGTGTGTTTTTTTTTTGTTTTTTTTTTTTAATAAATGGAGTTCAGTTGCTAACAGGCTAAAGCTTTAGCAGGCAAAAAATTAAATGTAGTTAGACATACCTTGTATAGTGGAGATGTCGGCCCCATCGGTGCCGTCGGAGTTAGTTCTGGCTGAGAACTTGACGTTGCCCAGCTTCAGGATGCAGGCCACAAGCTGTAACAGAGCGCTGATCTCCTCTGGATGGAACCCTATGATTTCCATCCCTTTCTGCAACACAAAACCAAAGTAAAGCTGAAGGTCTTTACATAGCCTCTGGTTATAAGGGACATAGGCATTAGAAAAACTCTTTTTTCTAGGCCAGCTCAATGAGGGCCGTACTTGTCTCCTCTCCCTCGCTGCTTTGCTTTCCCCAGTTCTAACAGCCAGGTATCCATTCACCACTGGGTGGACTGGGCGTGTGTCATGCGCCTGTTTCAGTCTTTAGGTCATTTGGTGTTACCTTTCAAGTAGGGTCAGCCATCCAAGTTGTAAGCCAGCTTGACGTTGCCTAACATTAAACATTTCTAAGCAAGTGCCCAAACCACTATGCGCCACACAAAATAAAGTGGAGTGAGGCAAATATAGATACTGCACTGAGCATGCTAACAATCAATCCTCCTCTTCCTCCTCCTCCTCCTTGTCCTCTTCCTCATCATCACCACGAAGTATAAAGTGCACAGGCGTGGGGAATACGACAGTGGCCCAAACAGGATCTGACTCAAGCCGCCTCAGTTACTGTGCTTAGCTCTCATGCACCAAATTCCATAGCCCAGAACAGTCCGCACTAAACAGGTGACCTTGGTGCTAGCCGAGTGTCAGACATCTATCAAGCATAGGTCGTGTGTAGGCCTATGCCCTCTACGGCCTCTGACCTTGGATCACATTGGGGTCAAAGTCACTTTCGGGCAAGCATTCTATAATCTCAGTAGCTGTCCAACAACAGCAAAAGGTCCATCGATTGCGTTATTCTCGATTCGGCGGTGGTATTTTAAAAATCATACAAAATATGCATAGCTGGATAGAACTCCAAAGGTGGCTGCCTCAGAAAAGCATGGTGAGGTGCTGTCAACTTGGTAGAAGAGTAAAATGTTGGTAGAAGAGTAAAATGTGGTAGAAGGGGAAAATGTCTGTACCCACCGTGACAGTGTCAAAGTCAGCGCGGTCATCGATGGTGTCCACCTCTACACAGCCACTAGCGCTGAGGAAGTTGTAGTGCTCTGGGTCAGCCACCAGCTTCAGCGTGCCTGCACACCAACCACCCATCACAATATATGCCGCATGGACTGACGGAGGAAAGCACCACATACTATAGGGAAGTGGAGAGGTGCGTGTTGCTTGGCTGATATCACAATATATGTGGCATGGACTGACGGTGGAAAGCACCACATACTATAGGGAAGTGGAGAGGTGCGTGTTGCTTGGCTGATATCACAATATATGCGGCATGGACTGACGGTGGAAAGCACCACATACTATAGGGAAGTGGAGAGGTGCGTGTTGCTTGGCTGATATCACAATATATGTGGCATGGACTGACGGAGGAAAGCACCACATACTATAGGGAAGTGGAGAGGTGCGTGTTGCTTGGCTGATATCACAATATATGTGGCATGGACTGACAGAGGAAAGCACCACATACTATAGGGAAGTGGAGAGGTGCGTGTTGCTTGGCTGCTATCACAATATATGTGGCATGGACTGACAGAGGAAAGCACCACATACTATAGGGAAGTGGAGAGGTGCGTGTTGCTTGGCTGCTACACTCTCTGAGCAAGTCAAACTGCTTGAGAGATAGTAAATATGAGCTTAGACCGCCATTGTTTTTCTGGCGCCTATTTTTGTAATATAATGGCTGTTTTATGAGCTTTTAAAAGGCGTGCCAAAGCACTCTGGGAATCCGGCATTTGCTAAATATAATACATATTCGTATATATTGCGTCTTTGGTTAAAACAAAAAAAAATTACAACCCTTCTTCAAAAAGCATTCATTCCCTGCACAACACCAAGCACGCACAAGCCCACATTAAGCTGGGTTTGTAGTAGGCCCTAAATAAAATACTGTATGAGTTTACTATTTTCTCACACACTAAGCTAGCCTTGACACACAAAGTAATGTACAGAATTTGTGAGCATGCGCACTGCTGTTGCACTATAAATAATCAGTATATACATTCACCCAGACACATAAACACATATTTCCTCATGCACCCAGGTAACCTTGAAATGCATTCTTGGTGACGCACTCTCCTGTAGCACTATAAATAATCTGTTTTTCTTTTTATTATCTATACATTATTCGCCTGAACACACAAACACAGGATAGTGGTATTGTCTATTTTAGTTCCAACACGGTAATTGTAATCCTAGCCCTATTTGTTAGTCCGTATATTTATCGCCTATTGTGTGCATGTGCAGGTGGTTGGAATGTAAATATAATATATTCTTTTTTTAAATCATCGAAATAAATGTATATGTATAAACAATTTACGCACAAACACACTCGCACACACATACAAACACACATGCAAGTAAATTAATTTTACAACAAGAAAAAAAAATAATGGCACATTACAGAATCGAACCCACGCCTTCACAATTACAAGTCCGCTGCACTACCCTCGCGGCCAATCACGATCGATGTATTATATCTGAAAATTAATCTATATAATCCCAAACAACTATACCAGACTAATTGTGCAGGTGGTTGGAATGTAAATATAATATATTCTTTTTAAAATCCTTAGTAAGTTTTTTGCCTTTGCTTAGATATATAAAAAGAAATTTATATTAAGCATGTGATCCAGTTGAAAACAGCAAATAGAAATTTATATTAAGCATGTGATCCAGTTAAAAACAGAACCTGGAATTCCCTTTGCTATTATTTACCAGGACTTCCCGCAGACATTAACGTGTAACAATCGGGAATTCCCGCAAACATTAATGTGTCTTTGCTTATTTACCGGGACTTCCCGCAGATATTAACGTGTAACAATCAGGAATTCCTGCAAACATTAATGTTACAACCTTATTTTTTTAGCAAATGACGGATTTACAAAAATGTAATTTAGTTATAGTCAGCCTTCTCAGTTGTGCCTTTGCTGTGTATTTTGTTTTAAGAATGTTGCTACTGCACTGCATTTGTGTATGTGACAATTAGTCACTATATATAAGTCCCATTCAGTTAAGGGAAGTAATAAAAACATTACTACGCATTCATAAGTAAAGTTGCGGTTGCTTCCCTTTGACTGTATTTGGTGGTTTGAAGCCTAAAAATCCATTTTTTAAAATAATTATTTTTTAATTTAAAGTTTTGCGTCAGTATAAAAATGACGGACACAAAAAGTCTTTCACAATCTCCTTTGTTTAAAGACATTTTCCAAACTTTACAAATCCCTATTCTTGACAGTCAAAATGTTATTAAATCTGTTTATAATAATTACGAATTTGTACTTAACAATTTTACTTTCAAATCTCCAGTTAAAATACGAATCCACGCGCAGATAACTTTTATTAAACCAGGCAGTATTGATGAAACGATGACTGTGTGGATTTCTTCAAGTCAAATTGAAGTGTTAAAATCTTCAGACCTAGACAATGCTTATAACAACATCTTCCTACTGAAGACATTTATAAAGACTTAGAATCGGAACTACAACATTACGATACTAGTGACTACCCTGAAACTCACCCTTTGTACAGCAAAGCAAACCAAAAGAAAATAGGTTTGATGAAAGATGAAATGAACGGGAAACTTATTGAAGAATACGCAGGACTGCGATCTAAGCAGTACAGTATTAAACACGAATCGGGAGAATCTTCAAAAGCGAAAGGCACCCAAAAAGCTGCAATAAAAAATAGAGATATCAAACACGAAAACTACCTGGAAGCCTTAGATGGAAAAGAAGTTAAACCATACCCTAACACAACTATAAAGTCTAAAAACCATATAGTGTCCACTGCTGTGACGACCAAAAAAACATTATGCGCTAATGACACAAAGAGAATAAGAGTAACTAAGGAGTTCGCATACGCTCTAGGCCACTATAAATTACAGGTAGGAACAGCGACTGCGACTGCGACTACGACTACGACTGCGACTGCGACTATGAGTAAGGAGGAGGGCCCGTAAGGTTTGAATAAATGTTAACTGTATTTATTCTGAAGCACTGAGCTTTTTCTTCAAAGCATCTAGCTGCTCTTTCCGTCCCAGTAGTCTCCCTTCTTCTATTAATTTTTTTTTAATTTCTTCAACATTAACAGGTGCAGACCTAGATTTAGATTGTATGTCGTGCTTCAACTTTTTATATTCTTCAAAATCTCGCTGGATAATTACAAACTCTTGGTCCTGAATCTGAGTGTCTTCTAGAGCTTTTGAAATTATTAAGTTCATGCTAGTAAGTTTTGCTATCGCCAGGCTAGAAATGAGGTCGTGTTTTTCTAATTTCTTAGATACTTTAGTATTAATTACGCCAAGTAAAACTGACATCACTGAAGATAATCCGGCAGCCACTCCTAATCCAATACTAATTGGTATACCAATTCCAGTCACCAATAATCCCACGCTGACCGCAGCTTCCGCTGCATTAATAACATTTAGACCAGTAGACACGTAATTTATTGTGCTATAAGCGCCGGAATACCTTCGTCTGCATCTAGAGTACTTTTGGATATCTGATTCAATTTGAGTCCTAACTTTTCTTATTTCTTCCAACCTGAACGTTTGAACATTACTTAAGTCTAACGTTGGAGCACTGGGCTGTACAATTGGTTGTTCATCCACTACTGCTTCTACTATAGCAGGATACAATTTTGTCGTCATATTTTTAGTGTGAAAAAAAAAGGGTTAACAATAATTAACTTGATTTTTGTTTATTAGCAAAATATTCTATTTGACTATCAGAAAATATCTGATCGCTGAAATAAAATGCTAACAGATCTACGTTGTCTAGGCTAATTTGCGCTATTCTGTCAATAGGATTTGGAACAGGGACAAAAGTTATCTTGGGTGATGAAGTAAATACGGAAAACTGATTTTCATTTTCTCTTTTTTTCATAAATACTGTAACTCGTCTGGGATCCTCATCTAAATCAACCCAACTTAGAGACACTTGCGGAATTACATTAAAATTTCTCTGCGTAGGCCTGTGAGCAATTATGTCCAGTACTATCATAGCTGCACTACCTAGCTGTAAAGGAGGCTGCAGAACAAGTCTGACATTTTTCCCTGCGGTTTCACGCTTATGTAAAACATAGCTGCTTTTTTTTGTAGGCTTTGACTTCTATGGTTTCCCGATTGTTTTCATCCGGCACTAGACTAACTAACATAGGCCCAGCGTTAATAATTTTCTTAAATTTATTGTCTGGTCCCATAAAAGTGTAAGGGCTTTCGCACTTGAATTTAATAAGCCAATCTAATTCTGTGTCTACAGGTGTTAAAGACCAGATATTTTCTCGTTTAGTAATAGCATACTTAAAATCGGGATCTACTTTACCGGCATTAAAATCCTTTAGCTGATCGATAGATGGTTTTTCTGGCAATACTGACGGCGGCACTTGCGGCACTTCAGGCACTGCCGGCACTAGCGCTCGTTTATAATATCCATTTTGTGTAAATTCGAAACCGTAAATAGACCCAACAATAGCATTCGCATCAAAGTCAATTGTGTCTGCTAAGTCTTTCAGTTCAATGGTAGGACAGGTTACTGGAATTTGAGGGCCGATTGACATTGTATTTTAAAATTAAACTTTATTTTATCTCAAGAATAATTGTAAGATCTTCAAAGTCTACAATTTCGTTGTTTTGGTTAGTTATTTTGAAGCAGAAACTAGTATGATAGTCCTGACTTAAGTGGCGTTTTTGAGGCAGAAATTTCAATGAAACTGGATCGCAGTAAGATTCTCTCTGAGTTGAGATTATCCTTAGCAATGTACTAGGAGTTCCGTTTACTAAGTTTTCCGATGTCTTCAGTTGATGAAGGTACACAAACAATCTATTATTAATTAACAAATTCATAGGGTTTGATCCAATAAATCTTATAGAACTGCCGACAGTGCTGGAGCTGTCAGATAAAGATAATTCATTGCCACGGAAACCTAATATTTCTGCCAGCTTTGGCGCAAGTGTAACGCTGGTAATGTCTTTATGCAGGGTTTTATGGAAAGTTAAAGTTACTATTAAGTTTGCAGGGTTCATTTTTGCTTCAATCGAATGAGGTTTAAACAATTCTTCAGTAAGTCTGCAGAAGTCATAATAGCCGGCATGAATAAAGTGCCTTTTTTTATTAATCATTATCCAGTTGTTGTTTAGATCATGACTAATATTTAACCATTTAACCGTGAAGAATATTTCGTGAAGGATTACGTTAAGGTCCTTGTTTTTGTTGTCAATAGGATGCTGAAGTTCAATGGGCACACCTGATTTTACAGATTCGAAAGTTACAAACATATTTTTTTAATATAATAAAAAATGTACGCGCCTTATAAATATAACAAAGCTGCAAAGTATACTACAGGGCCTTATTATTATGAAAAAGCAGTCGACCTAACCAAGCTGACAATAGCTGTGGCAGCCAACGTCCATTTCGAAACTATCCCCCATAATATTTTTGATCATTACCTCAACCCAGACATTACGAGCGACTTTTTAGCTAACCAATGGCTAAACAACAGGGGTATGCAGTTCTTTCAGAATCAAATTAATTTTGCCGTGTCATGCGCTACAACTGGTTGCGGAGTTTCTTACGTTCATCACCTTAATCACCCAGATCCCATGTTGAAATCTATTTATCTGTTCCATTTGTATTATCAAGTGAGACGGGTGTTGTCTGAACTTCAGGCTCCGTTACCTACCGACAAAAACTTTAATCCCTTTAACAACGGCTTTGACAAAAAAGCGTATCAAAGGTTGTGCAATGAATTCGGAATTGATACTAAAACAGACTTCAGACAAAAACTAGACCTCAATCACGGAATGGGAACTTTATTTAGATACGCTGTAGGTAATTTATACACGGGGCCTTACGTACCTGGATTCACATCATTTAACCACAACAGCCAGGTTCCTTTACTGTATATCAGACAAAAACAAAGTACAGCATACAGCACTTTTATATTGGACACATCAAACGGATTTACTCAAAGTGGGGTGGAAAGGCTGAATGAATCTATTCGTACGTATGCGTGGTGCATTTTGGGGTCTCAAGCAGAAACACGAAGTAATATCATTGGGGAAGGAACTAGCTTCGATGCACAAAAGCAGTTTCTAGCCAACATAGAAGATTCTATTAATTCGGCAGTAGATTTGCCCGCGAGTATTAAAAGATATCAGGACACTTTAAAGTATGCTAGATCGAAAGTAGATTACGTAATAGGTTTAGGACTGTATATGTTGCCTTCAGACCTTCAGCTTAGGATAGGAACTATATCAAACTACAACAACAATATAGTGATTGCCGACCCTCAGTTTCATATAGGCTACAATCCTACAATAAACACTTTGAATACAGTGAATACAGCAAATACTGTATTTACTGCTAGGCCTAATAATGAACCTTTAAGTTCGCCACCACTTCCGAGCTTACCAAGCCTACCAAGCTTGCCGGAACTGCAAATGCCGGTAATTGATCATGGGGTTTCACGTCTAGCGCTTACAGGGGGTTTATTGTTTGCTGGGTTAATTGGGATTTACTATTTTAAGTAACCAGAGTAATATTATTATAAACAAAGACCACAGATGCTCAGACGCCCAGACAACAACTTTAGAAGCAGTATTAAATATCCATGAAAATACAGAACCTAATATTCCTGGAAGTGCGTCTACAAGTTTGTCACCTAGGCGTTTCAATAAGTTAGCTATGCTTTGTAACGTCTTTTTAATCCAGTCTTTAACCGGACTACCGCCAGGTCCACCAGATCCTCCAGGTCCGCCGGCACTGATGCCTACGGTTCTAGTCAGTGCTAAGACTAGTGTGCTTATTGTCATCCCAACAGCTGTAAGAATGCTAAATATTGTAACACCTTGCTCTCTGAACAGTGTTTGAATTCTTTCTGCAAGTGTAGTGTCTTCGTGTAAAATTTTATGCACCGTTTCTTTTATTCTGGCGAAATTAGTTATTAATTTTTCTCTGTTTATGGATAAGGCTTCTAGCCTTGCCGCGCGTTCTGTGTAAAGGTCTGCGAGCCTTTTTTGAATCATCTTTTTTACCTCAATGCTTAAGTTCGCGTCATCAGCTTCTGCTAGTTTATTTTTTTGTTTTTCTATATGTTTGTCGAGCTCACCGAGCTTGGCCAAATTCATCATTGTCTCCCCTCTCACAGATTGTAAAGCTTTATCTAAGCCCTGAAGTTCACGCAGTGGCAATAATGGCGTGTCATTGATAGTTTCCATAACCTGATCAATATTGGTGTCCTCATTTGTTTGCAAGGTTTTTAACTCTTTATTTACTTCTAATGCAGAACTAGTTAAGTTAGTTAAGTCTTGTAGTTCTATTTCTGAACTTAACGATGCATCTATTCGTTGAAGTGAAGCTACTGCTTGGCGATGCAACGCTGGCACTCTATTATCGGAAAGCCCCAATGATCGTATTACAGTCACTGGGAGTTTAGTTTTCAAAGTAGACCACGCATAAAATTTGTCAGGATTCTTTAACATAGTTAACTGTACTCTCACTTTTTTACCGGATACATTAGTGTTTATAAACAAGTGATTATTTTTGTCTAGTTCGAAGTCGCTGGGACTAACATAATCAGGTAACTCGCGCCCGATGTAATTGTAAAATTTATTGATTTTTCTGGCTTTTTGGGTTTCAGTTACTTGACGTAATTCTTCTCCTATACTTAGCCTTGTTTGGCTCATGTCGTCTCCTACCATAGAAAGAAGTCTGCTGGTTGTGTCAACGTTGAGGTCTTCATTAGGCTCATTTGGTTTAAACACTTCATCAAGAGCTTCACCACCTGTTGCCATTTTTAAATATATATTTTTTTTATCGCATTAAAAAAATGCAAAGCTACGGAAACTTGTTAGACCCTACACGTCGATTGAGGACACCTTTAGGCATCAAAGGTGAGAAAAGCACAATAATTATTACAAACAATCCAAGCAGCATAGAGCCTAATCAGCTACTAACCATAAGATTTCCAAATTTAGGTCCTGATGATGTAATAGTTCCAGGCAGTCCTAAACTAGGATTTAAAATTAGTCTGAATTCTGACGATGATCCTAACAGAACCGTAGTCAACAATCTAGGCAGAGCTATAATTAAAAGAATGGTTATTAAACTTGATGGGCGAGAAATCCAAAGTATCGATGACGCCGGTGTTTTGTTTTGTTACACAGATCTGTGGCTGAGTAAATATGAAAGGGAAGATTTAGTTGGTCAGGGGATTCAAGCCGCCAATGTGGCAAAACTTCGAATCAAAGCTGGCGATGCTGTCGCTTCTAACAAAGGTGAAAATGCATTAGCTGCTGTATACAAAAACAGGTTTTATTTTCCACTCGATTTTGAACTGCTACACAGTCATCTGCCATTTCATCAAGGTTCATTTAACGACAGGCTTTCTTACGAAATTATTTTCAATGATTATTCTCAAGTAGTAATTAGCTCTGACAATGATGCTAGGTATACAATTACAGACATTGCGCTTGAATATGAAGTGGTCACTCACGCCGAACTCAGTAGGATGATCAGGGGCCAATATGACAAACTAGCAATTTATTATGATAGGATCGTTCGCTACAGACAGTTTAATAAAGATTTATTAGACGCACTATGGACCATCAACATAAATTCACCTGCTCGAAGTTTTAAAGGTGTACTGTTGTTGTTTGTGAAAGAATCTAATTACAATCGTGACAGCGAGAATTTTATCAACCCTAATATTTCAAAAGCGTCTGTTGTGATTGAAGGTAAACCTAATCAATTATTTGCTAATGGAATGATGGGGTTTCAACAGTTTGATGAGATTAGGAAAATCTTGGGTGGAGGTAGATTGCGGACTGACACTGTGGATTTGATTTCTAAGGATCTTCATTTGCATGACACACGACTGCAAGATTATCTGGTGAATAAATTTGCGTTGTGGTTAGACTTTCGAACCATACCCACCAACGAACTTCATGGATCTGGAAGAAGAATTGAAAACGGAACAGATGGTATAACAATTGAATTGCATAGGGAAGCAAGTGCAAGGTCAGAATCAGTTACAGTATACATGTATATAATTATGGATGCTCAGCTAAACATTGAAAATGGAAGATTAAAAGATTTAGTATATTAAAAAATGACCTCTTTGTTACCTCGTGATCCTCATTGCGGAATGATCGTTGGCATGACGTCATGCGGAAAGACTGTCTTTGTTCTGGATTTGTTAGAAAAATATTACGCAGGACACTTTGATTATATAGTAATTTTTTGCCCAACTATTCAATATAATAAAACCTACTTAGATCGTAAGTATGTCTGGACAGATGAAAATATCTTTGTTGTAAATACCAATGGCAAGCTCAATGAGTATTTAACGTATTTTTATAACCTGTTTGAGAATGAGGGTAATACGTTATTCTTAATCGATGATTGCAGTGCAGAAAAAGATATTGTATTAAAACGGAACATATTGAGCAAGCTGGCTTTCAGTGGACGCCATGTGAAAATTAGTGTCTGGTTAATCACGCAGAAATTTAATTCCATATTAAAGGATTTTAGAGAACAAGTTAAATTTGTTTGCCTGTTTTATTGCAAAGATCGAGACAGCTTTGATAACTGTTTAAAAGAAAATGACGTAATTGAATCAAAAGAGGAAAGAACTAAATTAAAAGAACAGCTAAAAAAAGGCAAGCACTTAAAATTATTATTAAAAACTGACCAACCAACTGGCTATACAATACTTATGTAAGTAAGTAAGTTCTTTTATAATTTAATTATTGTAAGTTATAAGTTTTTTTTAAAAGTCGACTTAATTAAGTTAGATGTAAGTAAGTAAGTTCTTTTATAATTTAATTATTGTAAGTTATAAGTTTTTTTTAAAGTCGACTTAATTAAGTTAGATGTAAGTCACTAAGTCAAAAAAAAAGGTTGAAGGTAAGTAATAGTGGTGATGATTATAGTTCATTTATCTTAATGGCTCTGTGTCTGGTGGAACAATCTGAAGTTCTTCTTTTACAAAATTTCTTTGTGGTGTTCTACGATCACTTCTCGGTCTTAAATAATATACAGGCGGATCAGTAGATAATGCTCTGTCAACTTCATAAACGCTTAATGACCAAATTGGGTCGGTAGCTCGTCTTCTAGTGTCATTAGCAACTTCTCCAGGCTGATAAAGGTATCTAACAGTTTTGTTCATCAAAGTTAGATCCGGCTGACCAGGCTTTGAAACGGTAACAACAACAGTCTGTTTCTTTTTAATAGCCTCAACTGGTTTTAATCCTGTAACTCTGGTTGGTTCTGAATTCATTTCCCTTAAAACTCGAGGCAGCCTAACAACCCATTCTGTATTAGTGGTTTCAGTAAACAACTCCTTTGAATACTGATAAGTAAATAACCTTTCTGCCAGTTGCCGATTAAAGTTTTCTACAATGCCTTGTGATCTGTGTAATCCAACAACTCCTCTTCTAACAGTTACATTATGTTTTAACAAAAGCTGGTTAACAGCTCCTTTGAATTCAGACCCTTCATCGCATTGAATAAGTCTAGGGAACCTTAGAGGCCCTCTTGAATAAATTGCATTTAAGGCTTGAGCGACCTCAGCAGAATTTTTAGTCCTAAGAGCATGAGCGTCTTTAAACCTGGTAGCTATATCAATAACAGTAAGGGCATACCTGTATTTCTTTCTATATATTTTGTCATGAGGAAGATATAACAAATCTATTTGGTGTGTGTCATTTGGTCTGGAGTTTTCAAATTTTGGTCTTATTATTTTCTTCGGGGGTGGAAGATAGATTTGCCATACAGCTTGCTTCGATAACCATTGTTTAACTACGTTTGCTGACAAGCCAGTCTTTTCTACTAGTTTATTAACTGCCGTCATCCCTTTCCAATATCCGGATTGAGAATAATATAATCTAGACAAACGCGAAGTCATATTTTATTTAGATTTATATTTTTGTTTAACGAGGTAATAAACTACTGTTATTCCAAACACAAATAAAATTAATTCTCCGGTCTCTGACATTGTAAATGCAATGTTAGGTGTGTAGTAATCGGATAACACTGGTTGCTTTAATGAAGGTAGTGTTGTGCCGGTGAATAAATAATATTGGTGCAAAGCTTCATCAACGTCTTCAAATGTTTTATCTGCATGGCCTTCTTCTTTCAATCTTGTATTAACAAAATCAAGCTGCATTAGTCTGTTTTTCTCGTATTCGGCCTGATCTTGTTGTAATTTTTCCATTGCTAAGTTATGCCGTTTTGATTCTTCTTTACTGTCCAGTTTTGAAAACAAATAATTTGATCCTGAAAACGCTAAGGCATTTACAGCAGCAGAACCAAGCACCATTGCAGCACCAGCCATTTTTTAATTTAGTTTTTTTATTTTATTTGTATTTAAAATGAATTGTGATGACTTGTTAATGCAAGAAGCTATTAATGTTACAGTTACAGGTGTTGACAATGAGAAAAGAGACAGGCTGGTTGCATTAGTAGCTTCCGGAAAGTCAAAGTATTATCTCGGTGTTGACTTAACACCTGAACAAGTACAAAGACTGAGGCCTGAAGAGATCATTATATTACATAATAAATATGATAAAGTTCTCGGCGCTTTAATGGTTAAGAGTTTAGGGCGTTCGATTGTGAAATTATATACCAAAGCTGTGTCGACCTTTGTTACTTTAGATTGTGAGAATGATTTATTTGATGATTTGATTAAAGATCCAGTTATTGTTAATGGGATTAGTGAGGCATCAAGAAATTTGTATTATAAGTTTGGAAGCTTGTTGACCCCATTTTCAGCCGGGCTAATTACTTTTCAACACATAAATTTCTCTGCTATTAAAAATGGACTCTTCCAATCCAGAGATGGAGAAGGAGATGGAGGTGAAGAATTCAGAGAATCAACAGAACCCAGTGACAGTCACTAAACAAAAGAGCCCAGGAAGAATTGCAGCTGGAAAGAAGTTAGCAGAATTTAACAAGTTACATAGATGGAACAGACAAACAAAAGCAAACATATTAGGAAAAAAGGAATCACCAAAAGAAGAAACAATAACGCAACAAACATTAACAACAAATAAAGAAGAACCAATACAACCAATACAACCAGTACAATCTTCAAATAACATATATTATTTTTGTATAGCCGGTGTAGTGGGTGCAAGTGGGTACATAATTTATAAATACCGCCAAGGAAAAAATAAACAGAAACCCCCAAAACCACTTGTAGAAAAAGAAATTGAATCATCTTCATCGTTGAAGCCATCATTGGAGCCATCATTAGATGTGTTTTCAATGCAGTAATAATTTATTATTATTTTTTTATTATATATAAAAAATGAGTGTACCATATGAACAAACAATTGTTAATCTTGGATACCATAGTGTTGTCTTAGTGGGCTTAAATACAGCTTATGCTATGATTGCAAAATCTCTTTTAAAAATGAAACCTATTGAATTGGGGAAAATGGATCTTTCAGATGCTGGTAAACTGGTTGGTATCTTTTCATTATCGTTATTTACTCGGGACTATCTTGTTAAACAAAAGATCATTCCAGCAGATATTAATGTGTAATGTTATACAACCATAATGTAGAAGGGTTGTAATTTTTTTTTTGTTTTAACCAAAGACGCAAGATATACGAATATGTATTATATTTAACAAATTGCGGATTCTCAGAGTGTTTTGGAGCGCTTTTTAAAAAGCTCATAAAACAGCCATAAATTGCAATAAAAGGCCTCCTTTAGTAACTCTATGAGCTTTGGGGTTCAGAGCCCATTATTGCTATCTCTGCTTGTTACTAGCATGAACTTGAAATACATACAGCCCTACCAGGGCTTACTATCTTACATTTGAAGGTTGTATGTGCATGAAAAGTTTAAAGATTGATTTTTATAGATCTCCAAAATGTTCTCAATCTAATTAAGTTATTAGTACACTATTTAAATTTGATACTCATACTGTACTCCCTAGTCATTTATCATCATCAGCTATTGGGATGTATGTGTGAGGTCAATTTCCAATGTTATTATTTTTAAGTATTATATTGTATATTTATTGATTGCACTCTATTGTGCTGTGCGTGTGCCTGGGTTCAATGCATCGAGGGGGAAGGGGGGTGAGGGGGGTGGCAGACTTTTGTTTGGTAATGCGCTTTATAAATAAAATTATTATTGAGGGCTACCAAAATTTTGAGTGTGTGAATCTGTCAAAGTAAAGGTGTGTACTTTGCTAAAGGTGTGTACTTTGCTTATGTTTCTGTATTTAAACAACAACAACAAACAAACAACTTTTTTACTGATGTATTTTTCTACTATTTTATCTTAATTATATTTTAATTTGTAACTTACGCTCATTAGCCTAGTTTGGAACTATGAAAGAATTTTTTCTGTGTCATTAGCACCAACAATTTTTCATTTTTATCTCATTTGGAATACAGATTTGTTGACTTGACTCATTATTACCATCATCATCATCATCATCATCATCATCATCATCATCATCATCATCATCATCATCATCATCATCATCATCATCATCATCATCATCATCATCATCATCAACGCAGCTTTTTGCAGTCTAGGAGGACTCTGTACATACATGTAATGTAAGAACGACCTAAACTCTTCTGACAGTCACTGTCTGCTGTTTGGAAATGATTAGCTTTAGCTGCTTAAAACCCGCTTTTCCATACAAAATCTGTTTGGGTTTATTTAGCATGTGAATGAAAATGAAGACCTGTTTCGAGGAACACAACTTTTATGGATAACCCTAAGTTGTGATTTGATGAGATGAGACACCATTCTTTTATTTTTCAGTGGACACAACTTTACAGATATCCCAAAGTGTTTATCTGATGATATTATACGATCACATTGTTGTGGTGGCTCCTCCTCCTCTACAATATTGACATTACATAACTGAGATTGGCCCAACATTAAGTTCACCTCCCTTATCCCCCCCAATCTCTGGTTACATATAGATTGAAGGTTTTCTTGAAGTATTATGTCACGCTAACTACTACCCGGTGCCACAGGTAGGCTTTACAACCAGTCACAGAGATTGGGGAAAGGTGAACGTTAAGCTTGTGCAGGCAATGCGCACAGTGTTAATCTATACTTCACACAGTCACAACAGCACTTACTGAGAAGTCCTTCATCAGCACCACGTAACAACTGGTAAAAGATGTGAAAACTTCTCTCCCCTTTGCTCTGCACCGCTACCCTTGACTGGAAAACAGGACAGACACTGATAAACAAGTACACACAACACGTTCAACACCACAGGTTTAATGCATGAGACATAACATGTAGGCAATATATAAGATCCAAGATCTAAGATGAGATATAAGACTTACGACATAAGATATTACATAAGATAAAAGAATTATTTGTTCCACACTGGAATGGACAAGTTGCTTTGCGAAATACAAACAATACTTTCATTTCTAGTACTGCCTATGTTATATGTTGTATGTTATAGGCAACGAAATGCATAAAAAAATTGACCCATTGCCTGGCACTATGCTAGTTCAAGTACTGAATAAAATGATGAAGGGATGCGCATGCTGCCTGTATATATATTTGGCATGTAACATTTATATACTTATTTCTACATTTACTTGTCTCTCACTTATATAGATTTCAACCTTTTCCGAGATACACAACATAAATTACAAACTTTCCCAATCTATATTACTACTAGTTTGAAAGGTTAATTTTTCTCAAACATTACATAAAAATAAATAAATAAATAAAATCTGTTTATTGAGGCTACTGAAAAACAAAGAACCTTGTAAGATTACAGCTTTTGATATATCGTCAACTTCTCTTCTTAATTAGAGTCCAACGTTTGATTAATAATAATAATAATAATAATAGCTATAATAATAATGCAGGATGCTCTCACGCGCGTTTTCTTCAAGCAAACTCAAAGCGCAACGACCTGAAGATATTGCTATGACAGAAGTTGGAATAGACAGTTGGAATAGACATCAGTATTTTTATTTCCGACATTTAGATGGCTGCGCTGCATACAATAATTATACCCATTGGCTGGTTGGTTGTTTCATTAACGTCTTCTTCATCGAGATGATAAGACAATATATATCCTTTATTAGGTAATATCCTGTCTAAATATATAATCCTTTAATATGTAATATCCTGTCCATATGTCCCTCAATCTTGGTCGACAGCTATCTCTTCAACCTTGCTTACATCTCACAGGTACATTGGGGTCAACCATTTACAGGATTACATCCTGCACAAATGTGGCTCATTGTGAACAATTAGATTGTGCACACAGATAATTACCATAATATTCTCCTGCTGACTGATGACTTATTCCTGTAGCAATACTGTCAACGTCCTTACACCAAACAAAATGGCTGTTTAGGCAGAGAGACAGAGAAAGAAACACCAGTAAACACTCACCTTTTCCAATAAATCTGAAAAGTGTCAAAAAGTAAACAAGTTAGTACACATTACACACAAAATATCCTAATTTCTAAACATTGTTTCAAAAGAAGTAAACAAGTTAGTACACACTACACACAAAATATCATATTTTCAAAAAACATTTAAGAAGTTATGTTATGTTTCTCCCAATATTATTTACTTTCAAACCAGGCAACATCTCGGGGGTTTTCTCCGGGTACTCCGGTTTGCTCTTCCCAGCAAAAATGTCAAAAACACAACTAATATTAGGTAGGTTGGGTTTAGGCACGCCACAGGCTGTAACTACGCCTTCCCCAGGAGAGGTGGCCAAGATTTTTCCGATAAAAAGAGAAAATATAGTGTAAAAAAATCAAAATGGAATCTTAACCTAACTTTTGAACTTATTATCCATGGATACCCGCACTCTGTCATACCTTTATTTCATTTGTTAACTATAATTTCATTTTATTGTATGTATTATTTTTTATTTTAACATTTAAATTAATAATATTGTATTGTATTTTATTGTTGTTATTGTCTTGTTATAAAGAAATAAGTTTAGTTTTGTCCTTCAGCTAATAATGACATAAGGAACTTACAGTTGGTGATGACGCCACCCACAGGATCTCCCTTGAAGTCAAACTCAATGTCCATGTACTTGCCCTTTGAAATGAACACATTATTCACATCTTGACACACCGGCCAAAAGTTACACAGCAAAATCATGCACAACAAAAATTATTTGAAAATATTCAAGATATATTAATCATTTCACAGCCAAGCGACCCTAGGGAGAGGGAAATGGCATTTCTGCGACGACACTAGCCAAGGGAGACAACATAAGACTCTAGTCACTAGAGGCTGAGTTCTCTCCCATGGGTTGTTCACTGTAGGAATGCGATTTCAATCCCTTTCTTCAGTTCATTAGTCTTCATCTTAACAAAGAGGAAACCTACTCCTTTAGATAGGAGTGTAACTGAGGTCTAGTCCGTGAACACAAAGGACTTTAAAGATCCTGATGCTCATGCCCTAGACGGGTGTGAGCCAGCTACACAAATACACCCAGCACTTACAAGGTCCCCTTTACCCCCCCCCCCCCCCCCCCCTCCATCACTCCCCATACCGGCCACCCAGAATGGTGCTCAGTTGTCTTGGCGTCAGACCATGCGCCCAAAGGTTGCAAGAGGGCACTCTTTGGCGGCTTAGGTTGGATCCTGTGCCTGGAGCTGAAAAAGCGCTATATAAGAGCGATGAAATAAATGAAATAAAAATAGTGTTTTTCCTGCTCCAAGAGAGCCTCAAGGCACTGCCAGGATACAGGACCTAACTCAAGACACCCAAAGAAGCCAACTTGCTGCTTGAAGCTCACTGTCTAATGCCCCAACACAACTGAGCAATCCTGATTATTTATATCAATAAATAAATAAATTAATAATATAAAAAAAATGTACAAAATTCTTTTAAATATGGGAAATAACTCACAAATCTGGACGAGTTGTCGTTTCTTGTTGTTTTTGCATTACCAAAAGCTGCAACAAGAAATAAAATTAGCAAAATAAATACATCATGTGCCTGCTAGTACCAAATGATATGGTGGTTTTACACCACATATACAACCATTTGCTTTTAATATAGCATGACCTAAACACTAAGTGATATGAAATGTACTACAGTGGTTGACTTTGCTGTAGTGTTTACACAATGTGGCGCTCTCTACATAGGGGGCCAACTTCCACAGGATGATCTATCATCTAAATGTTGGTCAATGTTGAAGGCCTACCCTGGAGATGAGTAATGTGACTGAGTGTGCTCTCTGATGCAATCCATACTATACTATATCATACTATACTATAACATACTATACAATGTACTATACTATACCATACAATATACTATACTATGTACTATACTATACCATGTACTATACTATACACATACCATACTATACTATACACTATATTATACCATACTATACTATATTATCCTATACTAATATGGGTCAACAGTTGCAGTTAAGTCCTTCTGACATTTTAGACACCCCACCCCACCCCACCCCCACCCCAGGGTGCTTGCTACATAATGTTAAACTTGGACAGGATTATCTCCCATCCACATGTTGCTCATCGTTTCTATAAATCTTCCCCTCCTTCAAAAACATATAATGCTACAAATGACAAGGATCAGGAGCAGCAACGACTAACCCTCTAAGACAGGGTTGGACTGCAGGAGCTGTTCTTTGACTCTGTCAATCTCCTGTCCCTTGCCCGACACCTCAGCCACATATTGCATGATCACCTTGCTGGCCTCTGAAACACCAAACAACACGGTACACACACACACACACACACACACACACACACACACACACACACACACACACACACACACACACACGCACACGTCAAAGACTATCTATTCCACACATACATTGCTAACAAAAGGTTTCTGTTCACATAGTCAAAGCAATACAGAGCCGGGATGAATTATCCGTTTAAATTTCATCTGGAGCAGAACACACTGAAAATTAATTTACCTAAAAAACGATTCCAAATCACCTACCCAAATTACAGCTACTATCTATAGGTAATAACTCGTCCAGCCTTGATGATGATGATGATGATGATGATGATGATGATGAATGATGATGATGATGATGATGATGATGATGATGATGATGATGATGATGATGCTACTGGAAGTAATGACTACCAGCTCACTCAAGATACAGTTAAAGGGTGTGCCAATGATGATGATGATGATGATGATGATGATGATGATGGTTGTGATGATGATGATGGTGATGATAATGATGATGATGATAATGACGACGACGATGATGATGATGACGACGACGATGATTGTAATGATGCAGTCTTGCTTGCGCAGGACACTCTCTATGTCAAGTTTCGTTAGTTCAGTGTGACAAAACCAGACACATTGCATATTGCTATTGTTATGTTATTATGATAAATACCTGTTTTTCCAGAACCGCTCTCGCCAGAGATGATGATGCATTGGTCCAGACTTCTGTCTCGCATAGATCTGTATGCATCGTCTGCGATGGCGTATCTGTAACACCAATCACAAAACGCATAATAGACAGCCGACAGTTCAATCAATCGGCAATAGCTCATTAGGTCTTGGTTTACCACGCACTGAAATCACACGTACATCTACTCCCCCTTATCCATCCATCCATCCATCCATCCACCCAGATAGAGAGAGAGAGAGAGAGAGAGAGAGAGAGAGAGAGAGAGAGAGAGAGAGAGAGAGAGAGAGAGAGAGAGAGAGAGAGAGAGAGAGAGAGAGAGAGAGAGAGAGAGAGAGAGAGAGAGATCTATCATAATGACGTAAGTTTTGTGGTTAAAACCTGGAGCCAGGTCAATCAGAAATGTTGAACCTACCTTCTGGAATACAATACCAGAACATATTAAATCGACAACAGATGTCCATACTTTTCGCCGGAAGCTCAAGACCTATTTCTCTTCACGACAGTAACTGGTACATTTTCCCTTGCGCCCCGAGCATGTCTGCGACATGGAGTTGTGCGCCATACATGTAAACATTGGATTGGATATATGCCTTGTGTGAACAATTTATGAAAATGTACATATATACATAGGTTCGCCACTTGGGTTTTGGAATATCACAGACTAAAACCAGGAGCGATTACTACGCTTGCTGCCATCAAACAGTAAGGACATATTGTCCATGGTGTTGAGATAATGCAGTCTGCTGCTGCATTTCTTTAGCTGACGGGATTGCCGCCTGTTGAACGGCCATCAAGTTTTTATTGTTCCATACTGGAAATTATTGGTCTCGCAGGAATCAGGCTGTGGAGCCATTGAATTTCTGTCTGATAGGACGATTTGGTGGGTTTTCCTCCAACGTCATCAGTCGCCGCTAACATTTTCCTTGGATTATTTATCCAATGTAGGTCTGTGTCTGTTCCCATCGGTACTCTCAACCTCCCCGTTTCCACAAGTCTCCCCCACCCACCTCTCTCTCCCCACCCACCTCTCTCTCTCTGCCACCCATCTCTCTCTCTCTCTCTGCCACCCACCTCTCTCTCTCTCTGCCACCCACCTCTCTCTCTCTGCCACCCACCTCTCTCTCCCCACCCACCTCTCTCTCTGCACCCATTTCTCTCTTCCCACCCACCTCTCTCTCTCTGCCACCCACCTCTCTCTCTCTGCCACCCACCTCTCTCTCTCTGCCACCCACCTCTCTCTCTCTCTGCCACCCACCTCTCTCTCTCCACCCACCTCTCTCTCTCTGCCACCCACCTCTCTCTCTCTGCCACCCCACCTCTCTCTCTCTGCCACCCACCTCTCTCCCACCCACCTCTCTCTCTCTGCCACCCACTTCTCTCTCTCTGCCCACCCACCTCTCTCTCCCCACCCACCTCTCTCTCTGCCACCCCACCTCTCTCTCTGCCCACCCACCCACCTCTCTCTGCCCACCCACCTCTCTCTGCCCACCCACCTCTCTCTGCCCACCCACCTCTCACTGCCCACCCACCTCTCTCTCCCCACCCACCTCTCTCTCTCTGCCACCCACCTCTCTCTCCCCACCCACTTCTCTCTCTGCCACCCACCTCTCTCTCCCCACCCACCTCTCTCTCTCTGCCACCCACCTCTCTCTCCCCACCCACCTCTCTGCCACCCACCTCTCTCTCCCCAACCACCTCTCTCTCTGCCACCCACCTCTCTCCCCACCCACCTCTCTCTCTCTCTCTGCCCACCCACCTCTCTGCCACCCACCTCTCTCTCTGCCACCCACCTCTCTCTCTGCCACCCACCTCTCTCCCCACCCACCTCTCTCTCTCTCTCTGCCCACCCACCTCTCTGTCACCCACCTCTCTCTCTGCCACCCACCTCTCTCCCCACCCACCTCTCTCTCTGCCACCCACCTCTCTCTCTGCCACCCACCTCTCTCTCTGCCACCCACCTCTCTCTCTGCCACCCACCTCTCTCTCCCCACCCACCTCTCTCTCCCCACCCACCTCTCTCTCTGCCCACCCACGTCTCTCTCCCCACCCACCTCTCTCTCTGCCACCCACCTCTCTCTCCCCACCCACCTCTCTCTCTGCCACCCACCTCTCTCTCTGCCCACCCACGTCTCTCTCCCCACCCACCTCTCTCTCTGCCACCC